>BSBK01003094.1:0-600000 GCA_027943335.1 Chamaecyparis obtusa | reverse complement strand
GACAACAACCTAAGAATAAAAGACCTCGGGAACTTTTGATGACCTTTGATGATTCTGAGACTATCAAAGCTCCTGATGGTCCCCTTTACATTTATGCTAGGATTTCCCAAATACCTACTCTTGGTTTTCTTGTTGATCCTACATCATTAGTCAATGTTATTACTGAAGAAAATATTTTTATGAAAAATATGCAACATGATTCTTATGATACATCTGATTTGTGGATTAAAACTTGTAATGGTTTTCTTTATCCATCATTTGGTTCTATTAACTTTTCAATTGAACTTTGTGGTAAAATTGTGAACACTGCCTTTGTTGTTGCTCCTACTTCAAATCAGTTTCAAGTTAAGCTTGGTTTGCCTTGGTTAAATGTCATGCATGTTGTTGCTTCACCTATCCATAAATCTCTTAAATTTGTTCATGATGAAGAAGTGAAGATGGTTAATCATAGTTTATATCAACCTTCTATGCCCAAAGATTGTGCTACTCTTGATTTCTTTTGGCCTTCATTACCTAATTCATGTCCTTCTCAACCTGATAATATTTTCTGCTCATATCAAGCCTATAAGCATCGTAAGATTCTTGAATTAAGTGTACCTCTGATAGATCTTAATCGTGGTCTTTTGCCTACACCTTTTATACCACCTTTATCCATGGCTTCTACATCTGTTAATCAGGTTCCTACTATTGATCGTCTGACTACTGATAATCCTATTAATCTTCCTAAAGAATCTGTGAAGGATCTTGTGATTGTTCCTCCTAGTTCTCAACATATTTCAAGTAAAGAAAAATGTAATTAATCTGCTAATGAATGTCGTAAGAAGCATCATGCTCAAGCTAAAGCTCGTAATTCTGTTCTTCAAAATCCTTTACTTTCTTTTGATAAGCCTATGCATGATGTTGTTAGTAATAATGATGTTAAGATGCATGATTATGATGATTCTATTCGTATCTTAGATCCTATTTTGATTAATTTGGATGAAGAAGATACTCTTGATGATGTTAATGATGAATATGAGACTATTGACATTGACATTGATTTACCTAATATGCTTTCATCACAATTAACTCTTACACCTAGTATCAAACATTGTGATTCTCAAGAGGATCCTTGTTTGGAACTAGCTATCATTCCTACTATTTTGGATATAGTCCCTCTTGTGAGTTACACACCTTCCCTAAATGATATAGAACAAGATGGGGCGAGTAGGTGGCATGCTTGATCTGCTTATCCTTTATGGTAGTTTTGTTGTGTGTTTTCCTATTGTACTGTGCTTCTCCCATGATGTGTTTGCTAAATGTTGTTAGATTCTTTTATATGACCCTTGTTACTTTGTTGGTGCAAGGTGAGAAAGGAATCAAACCTATTGTACAATTTCTCTCTATGTATCTCTATTTTTCTATATGTTGTTTCATGTTATGTTGTACTTGTGCTATTGTTCATAATGTTTCCTTGTGTAATCTGCTTGGATCCGCGACTTGGTAGCACTGATTCTTTTTGGTCTCCAAGTCATGGTTTGAAAAGATTCTTCTTTGTATCTCGTGTGATCTTTCCTCCTTTGTGATTGTAGTTCTACTTTCTTTGGGGAATGATGTCAATTCATTTGCAATAATATCATATATATATTATCTTATGATCATACTGACCCCACAAAAGGTAGATCCCTTCTGTGTTCTATGTATGTTTATGTGGTATTTCCCTTGATTTTTTTTCGTTTGGGGGCATCTTGTAGTGGAAATGTAATCAGTTGAGTTGTTTATGTTTCCATTAAAGAAATTGCTCTTGTTAAAGTGTTAGCAATGACTTTAACATGGGGGCATATGCTCTGCTCACCTATTGCACAGACACACTTTTCAATACATGTATATTATTTTTCAAGATACTTTTCTCCCTTTTTGGATTAGTGACTAATCCTTAAAGCATGGATTTATATTTTAGAATCTCTTGATCCCTCTAGTTTCAAATTTTTGATCCCTTAAGGTCGGAGGTGTCCTTAAGACTAGATCTCTTTTTCTTTTGGTTTTACTCTTATGGAATAGAATACTCCTGAGGGTGAATCCTTGATGGGTTGACTAGTGAGTAGCCACATTCACTAGGTGATTCAATTCCATCTTTCCAGTTGTGTTGTTTCCTTGTGTGGTTCACAATGGGACATAAGTTCTCATTGGGCGAGATAATCACACCCTCTCTTTCTCTCTCTCTCTCTAGAGAAGACTCTCTTATTGTGATCTTGGAGTTGATGAAGACTTGATTCCCTGGGGGCTTGAGGTTTCCTTTGTCCCTTTGATTATGATAAGATTATCTTTTCATTATGATCTCCTTTACCAAGAGTTTGCATCAAGTCCATCCTCTTGCTAAAGTGGGGGCTTAATGTATCATCTTAAAATGGAAGCACTTCCATGATAAGAGTGTTTAGCCCTCTGAGTAAGTGGTCTAGGGTCATGTCAAGTGCCTTGATTGGGTCTTTGCATGGATCTGGCTATTTCCCCCCTGTTCTACTTCTCTCTCCCTATTTCCAACCTCATTTCTAGCAACTTTCTCTGAGAATCTGAAGATCTTGACTTTCTAGGTCAAGGATGACTTGAAGGGCCAAGAACGAACTAGTCCTTGACCTAGGTTAGGGACCTAGGGTAGAGACTACCTCGTCCCTAACCCCAGGTCCAATTTTCAAATTTTGAAAGTTTCAAGATGTCAGGTTTCAGAAAACTTTATTTTCCCGCTTTCGAGTCAGCTGTTTCGGGTTTCAGAATGGTAAACTCTTAAATTGCATTTAATCTAGGTCCATTTCTAGGCATTAAGGTTAATTGGGATTTAATTCTCCAATGTCAGTCTTCTCTAAGAGTTTGTGCTCTAGATCACTATAAAAGGAGGCCTTCCTCTCTCATTTTCAGAGATCTCATCTCATAATCTCTCAAGCTCTCAAGTGAAAGTAAGAAAGAATGAGAAGGAAAGCAAGCAATCATGCATTCATCTTCAAGCCAAGCATTCAAGCATTCAAGCATTCAAGCATTCAAGCATTCAAGCATTCACAAGGAGATCCATTGTTTTCTATTGAAGGATTCAATCTCTTTGGAGCCCCCTTGAAGATTTATCCATCCACATTCATCCAAGCCTCTTCCTATGCAAAGATACATTCAAGATTGGTGTTGAAGATCTAATGCCATTGATTTGAGACATCCTACATACTTCTACATTCATTTGGAGCATCCCTACTTGTGGATTCAAGGATTCGAATCCCCTACAAGGACTCCCACATAAGCAAGGTGAATAGTTCCATTTACTTTGTTTATGCATATTACAATTTCAATTCAATTTCAAAGTTAATTCCTAAACTGGGGTTTGACCAAGGCAAACCCCCCATCCAAACAACAAAAACCATTTTTTTTGTGGGTACAGGTACATGACAGTGAATTGAAGTGTAGATCTAGATACCCTTTTTTGGTGAACTTCTGAGATCCGCGAACAGAATTTCTAGATGATCTTCAGTGAGGGGTAGGATCCTACCTTGGGGTAAGACATTGCCCTGCTATCTGGGTTAAAGATGACCTGACCTCAAAAGGACAAAATTTTTCTGGGTTTTCTCTGTCTTGACATTTCCAGTCTGAAGCAGGTTGCAAAATTTCCCGAAACTATGCACAAACATCAGAAATCAAGATTTTCCAGATTTACCCTATTTTGAGGTTAGTATTTTCCTTCTATTCATTTAAGATTTCAAGTACATACTTTCTATAGTAGATTATAGGATTTTCTCCTTTCTTCATGTTTTCCATTGTTGATTCAATTGTGCATTGATCACTTCTTTGTGATTAATCCATTTGGATCTCTCCTTTTGGGAATTTGGATTAAGGATAGGTCCTATATTCCCCCTTTGCATATCACATTACCTCATCTACCACTATTCAACCCCATACACACATAATTACCCTATTCATTTCGGTAAACAACTATTTCATATCATTCACTTTGATATATATAATTATGCATGTTTGGTTTGAAATTCTTTTATGCATGTTGTTATATATGCTTTCATAGTTCAATCTAGTATGTTCTTATAAAATGTATGCGTTCTTATGTATGCTTTTATGTCTTTTTTTTATGTACATGTATTTATGTATGTCCCCTTAAGACATCCCCTTAATAAATCAGTTAGATTAATTATGACATTAGCTAGATTGTTTACTAGTTAGATTAAGTTTATGATAAATTAGTGAGAATAAAATGCTTTTACGCATGTTGTTATGTATGCTAAATGATGTATGATTATATGTTTTTATATATGCTTTGATGGTTCAATTAAATGTACATTCTTTGATGTATGCTTTGATGGTTCAATTATGCATTCTTGGTTCAATTATGTATGCTTTGATGTGCATGCTTTTATATAATTATGCATGTTTGGTTTGAAATGCTTTTATTCATGTGTTGTTATGTATGCTTTGATGATTCAATAGTATGTTCTCATAAAATTTTTATATGCTATATTATGTATGCTTTTATGTCCTTAGACCTTGTAGTACCCATTAAGAACCATTAATACACATTAGGACCCATTTCAACACATTAATACACATTAGAACCATAAAGTGTGTCTTAAGGGGTCATAGGACCCCTTATGACCCATTTTGACCCATTAAGACACATTAGAACCATAAAATGTATCATAAGGGGTCTTTAGAACCCTTATGACCCATTGAGATCCCTTACGACCCATTTCGACATATTAAGACATATTAGAACCATTAATGTGTCTTAATGGGTCTTATGACCCCTTAAGACACACTTTATGGTTCTAATGTGTCTTAATGTTTCGTAAGGGGTCCTTAGACCCATTACAACCCATTTCAACACATTAAGACACATTAGAACCATTAATGGGTCTTAATGGGTCCTATAACCCCTTAAGACACACTTTATGGTTCTAATGAGTCTTAATGGATTGAAATGTTTCATAAGGGGTCCTTCGACTCATTAGGACCTATTTAAACGCATAAGGACCCATTTTGACTCATTAATACATATTAGAACCATAAAGTGTGTCTTAAGGGGTCATAGGACCCCATAAGACACATTTTATGATTCTAATGTGTCTTAATGGGTCAAAATGTGTTGTAAGGGGTCCTTGGACCCCTTAAGACCTATTAGAACCCATTAAAACACATTATGACCCATTTCAACACATTAGAACCATAAAGTGTGTCTTAAGGGGTCATAAGACCCATTAAGACACATTAATGGTTCTAATGTGTTTTAATGTTTTGAAATGGGTCGTAAGGGGTCGAAGGACCCCTTACGACAGATTTTGACCCATTAAGACACATTAATGGTTCTAATGTGTATTAATGTGTCAAAATGGATTATAATGACTCTTAATGTGTTGAAATGGGTCTGAATGTGTCTTAATAGGTCCTGAGGGGTCCTTAGACCCTTTACTACCCATTAAGACCCCTTACGACCCATTTTGACACATTAAGACACATTAGAACCATAAAGTGGGTCCTATGACCCCTTAAGACACACTTTATGGTTCTAATGTGTCTTAATGGGTTGGAATGTGTCATAAGGGGTCCTTTAACCCATTAGGACCCATTTTGACACATTAATACACATTAGAACTATAACGTGTATTTTAAGGGGTCATAGGACCCCTTAAGACACATTTTATGATTCTAATGTGTCTTAATGGGTCGAAATGTGTCGTAAGGGGTCCTTAGACTCCTTAAGACCTATTAGGACCCATTAAAACACACTAGGACCCATTAAGACATATTAATACACATTAGAACCATCAAGCGTGTCTTAAGGGGTCATAGGATCCTTTAAGGCAAGCTTAATGGCTCTAATGTGTATTAATGGGTCCTAATGTGTCTTAATGGGTCAAAATGTGTCATAAGGGGTCCTTAGACCCCTTGAGACCCATTAGAACCCATTAAGACACATTAGGACCAATTTTCACGCATTAATTATATACATTAGAACCATAAAGTGTGTCTTAAGGGATCCTATGACCCCTTAAGGCACACTTTATGATTCTAAGGTGTATTAATGTGTCGTAAGGGGTCTTTTAACCCATTAGGACCCATTAAAACACATTAGGACCCATTTCAATACATTAATACACATTAGAACCATAAAGTGTATCTTAAAGGGTCATAGGACCCCTTAAGACATATTTTATGGTTCTAATGTGTCTTAATGGGTCAGAATGTGTCGCAAGGGGTCCTTATACCCCTTAAGACCTATTAGGACCCACTAAGAATACACATTATAACCATAAAGTGTGCCTTAAGGGGTCATGAGATCTCTTAAGACACACTTTATGGTTCTAATGTGTATTAATGTATCGAAATGGGTCCTAAGGGGTCTAAAGACCCCTTAGGACCCATTAAGACACATCGGGACCCATTTTGACACATTAATACACATTAGACCCATTAAGACACGTTAGGACCCATTTTGACACATTAATACACATTAGAACCATTAAGACACATTAATGGTTCTAATGTGTATTAATGTGTCAAAATGGGTTGTAAGGGGTCTTAATGGCGTCTAATCAAAAGTGTGACACACATCTATGAACACCTACACTTGAGAGAATCCATGGGAGAGGAAATCCCAAGAAGCGGCTCATATCTTCCTAGTTGAAGTGAGTTTAATCCTTCTCATGATGCTCATCAAATTAGCATAGAGGATTAGTGACTTGACTACTCCAAAATGGATGATTCAAAACTAGAGAATGAAGTTAAGATGGAAGAATGAAAGATAGAAATGAGAGATTAAGCTAAGAATGTATGAAAACAATTATATTTTAGAATGAGAATGCAAGAGCTATACTACTGAAACAATGCAAGAAAAGAAACTAGATTAACAATACAATATTAAGCTAGAAATGAAGTTAAGCTAAGAATTCAAAATAGCAAGATTATTCTAAGAAAGTAAGAATGCAAGATGAAAAATCTAAGATGATCTAGATAGCAACAAATATTAGGACTTAAAAAATGATCAAGATGGAACCAAGCTAAGATTACCAAAAATTAGGGACCCTTGAGAAAGGGAAGAGCTTCCTTTTAAAAGAATTGCCTCAAGAATGGAGAGTGGAGATTAAGAGGCAAAATAATGAGTGGCTATGATGAAGAGGCAAAAGGATATGCAAGGATATGAAAGGTTAGTTGGAGATGATTGATGGGGATTAAGAGGTAAAAGGGAAATGTTAGGTAGAATAAGATAGAATAACAATTTTAAAAGCACAAATCCCTTTTAATTGCTAATTAATGAGGATTAATTATGTGCACACATGTGAACGTGTTCTTTAATAAAAGTGTAGAAACTTTATATTAAAAGTAAGGTTATAGCAATTAAATAAATATGCAAGCTCTAGAAATTAGAGCATAGTATAAGCTTGATATAAGATTTTTGATTTAATTATGCAAAGAGTATTTTAAGGGTTATTTGCACAATGGTGTCTAGCAAAGGGGAAATTTGATCAAAATGGGGGCTCAAGTTCTACTAGACCAATTATTTGAGAGGAGGAGATAGTATAGTGAACCAATCCATAGCTTGACCACTAAGACTCCTAGGAAAGAGTCTCATAAGATAGGTTGGTTCATGCAAGAACTCCATGCTTAGTGCAAAAAATTCTCTAATATGATCATGAGGATCTCTTCTACCATCATACTTTTCATACTTAGGAAACTCAACCTTTTAAGGAAAAGGAGACATGTATAGACCTTTTCCAAAAGGAAATGAGCATATAGCCTCAAGCAAAAAGGATGTACTTGGTTGTTCTTTTTCCTTTTCTAAGTGTAGCATTTGTTTCATCATGCCTTCCATATATTTCTTCATGATTTCCATTTCAGATGGTTCCTCTTTCTTAATTAGATTGTCAACATCAAAGTTGTCAGGTAGCTTAACTCCTTGTGAGGCCAAATGTAAGAAGTGTTGATCTTTGTTTTGACTCAAAGTCAACTTCATAAGTCTTTGCAAGTGTTCATCTTGCTGAAATTGTAAGATATCCCTCAGTTATTTCATTATCTAAATCACAACCTTGTGATCCATGTGATCCAGGTCTACTATGTTGAGAGCCATGTATAGAGTTGAAATTATCTTGGTTTTTTTGTCCAAAGTGCTTGTCACCTAATTATTTTAGGAATTCCTCAATCCTCTTGTTTCGTTCTTCCATGATTGGAGTGTAACAAACACAATGTGCCAATTTATAAGAGGATAGAGTCGATTCACTAGAGATGTTAGCAAAAGGTTTGAAACCCCAAGGTATAGGACCTTAGTTATTTTAGTTGTCAAAGATAGCTTCGAGTTTCTTTCCTTCGCGAACTTGAGATCTAGTTGTGACTGACATGAAAGAAGATTGTCAAAATCCAAATAGGATGACTTAGGATGACATGATTTTCAAACTATGTAAGTAAAAGTGCTCACTTGTCCAAAGTGTAAAAAGTGTAAGAGATATAGAAAAGCTAACTTGCCACAAGGTGTCCAAGCTGCGGGTAGATCCCTTTGTACAACACTTGTGAATAAGCAAGAGATAGGATAGAACATCCAAGAGAGTTGATCAAAGAGATGGTGGACAAGTGAACATTATACTAGCCAAGAATGTACTCAAGGGATCAAAGTAATCTTTTCTAGCTAGAGGCAATTCCTAACATGTTGGAATATACCAAATAACAAGATAAGTTAAGGATCACAGTAGAGAAACAATGTTGACAATGTTTGAGCTTAGTCCAAAATTTTGATTCCAAGGTTTGCAAAGTTGATTGACAATTTTGGAGCATTTCCTAGACAAGGTTTGTTTAGAAAGTAAGTAGTGTGAGAAAGTAATAGTCTTCAAACAATCCAACGAGGGTCAAAGAAACCTTGTGGATACAAGCATATGTGAAGTCTTTCAAGGTGTAACAATGTTCAATTTTATCAATTGTATGTTCAAAAAAAAAATTCACAAGTCTTAGCACAAGAAATCACATCAAGAAAAAATACCTAAGGTCAAGCGGGAAGTGTTCCAACCTTTTCCCACAACTTGGTATCCCTTCGCCTCACACAAAGTGATGTTGGCTTTGTCATGGATTTGCATACAAGGGAGTACATATGGTGAGCATCTTGAGGTCATGCGCGTAAATTCAACTTGGATCAATCCTTGCACAAAGGAATCCACATGGCCAAAAAGGTTAGCCTCTAAGTCCTAAGGTGTTTTGTAAAGGTCTCTGATCATGTCTACCCCTTGTATTTTTGCAAGAAAAATTAAGGCCTATAGCCCTACAAGAACTCAATATGCATAGTCTCACAAGCAAGATTTAGACCTCTCAGCCCTATACAAAGTGAGTGTACTCCCCTTTTAATCTTGTAAATAAGATTTGGACCAAGAAGGCCCTACAAGTGCCCAATCAAGTGTAGTCTTGCTTAGCAAGATTTAGACAACTAGGCCCTACACACGAAGAAGAATTATGAATCGAAATAGACAAGTCTTCCCTCTTTTTGGATTGAATGAATCATTTGATTATAGTGGGGTGGACTTAGTTGGCTTTGCTTGTTCCCCACTTGGGTTGTTCCCAAAAGATTTCTCTCTTGGCAAGCCCTCTAAAGGTAAATGCAAGAAAAAGATGGATAGCTAGTGGAGGTCCAGATTTCTAATTTTCCATGAGGAAAAGAGTATACTCTCCTACTCCATAGTGTCTCCCAAACACATCAAGCACATGTTCATTTACCCAAGACTAATTCCAAGTGATCAAATAAGTAGGTCAAGATTTCTAATTTTCCAAAAGGAAAAGAGTATACTCTCCTACTACTCAACCAATCACAAGACAAGAAGCCTTCTAGTTAAGCTAGGTGCCTAGAAAATAAATGTAAGAAAACAAAAAATTCATTTGTATCTCCAAAGAAACCTACAAGACAAATAGCATTATTAGTTTCAAGATTGAGTCTTTGACAAGCGTCCCACATCACAAAGCATTAGTAGGTATGAAGATATTGAGCTCTTTTGACAAGAAAATCCTACAAAACCATAAGTTAGGGCACAAAAAGTATGTAAATGGAAGCAATAGCCCTACAAGATCACTTGTTGGTTACTGTTAAAAGACTAGTGAATCTAAAAATGCAACGAAAATCAAACAATCTCAACTAAAACTTGGACTGTGACAAAAATGAAATCTAGGTGACAGTTAATCATTCTATCAGAAAATCATACGATAGACTTTAAAGAATAAGGATGATATTTTAGAATGGTATGATATATCTAATAAAGGCAAAATGATATTTCACTATGATGCAAGTGACATTTCTCAAAGAGACGGAATGATATTCCACTAGATGAGAAGTTTCGCCTGGCAGTATGTTGGAATGTCGCCTAGGCATAGAATGAAGTGTCGTGTGAATCTTAAACCTGTAAAATCAAAGTGATGAACCTACGACAGCAAAGAACCAAAAATGAAAGAAATGGAACTAAATTTTAGAAACTAGCCCCATGGTGGGCACCAAATATGTGTGATCGAAAGTGTGTCACACTTCTATAAACCATTAGACTTGAGAGAATTCATGGGAGAGGATATCCCAAGAAGTGACTCATATCTTCCTAGTTGAATCTAGCTTAATCCTTCTCATGATGCTCATCAAATTGGCATAGAGGATCAGTGACTTGACTACTCCAAAATGGAAGATTCAAAACTAGAGAATGAAGCTAAGATGCAAGCTAGAAATGAGAGATTAAGATAAAAATGCATGCAAGCAACTAGATTTTAGAATGAGAATGAAAGAGCTATACTATTGGATCAATGCAAGAAAAGAAACTAGGTTAACAATGCAATATTAAGCTAGAAATGAAGTTAAGCTAAGAATTCAAAATAGAAAGATTATTCTAAGAAAGTAATAATACAAGATGTAATGTCTAAGATGATCTAGATAGAAACAAAGATTAGGACTTCAAAAATGATCAAGATGGAACCAAGCCAAGATTACCAAAAATTAGGGACCCTTGAGCAAGGGAAGAGCTTCCTTTTAAAGAAATTGCCTCAAGAATGGAGGGTGGAGATTAAGAGGAAAAAGAATGAGTGGCTATGATGAAGAGGCAAAAGGGGATGCAAGAAGATGCAAGGTTAGGTAGAGATGAGTGGTGAGGATTAAGAGGAAAAAGGGAAATGTTAGGTAGAATAAGATAAAATAGTAATTTTAAAAGTACAAATCCATTTTAATTGCTAATTAATCAAGATTATGTGCACACATGTGAATGTTTTCTTTTAATAAAAGTGTAAAAACTTTATATTAAAAGAAAGGTTATAACAATTAAATAAATATGCAAGATCTAGAAATTAGACCATAGTATAAACTTGATATAAGATCTTTTATTTAATTATGCAAAGGGGATTTTAAGGGTTACTTTGCACAATAATGTCTAGCAAAGGGGTAATTTGATTGAAAAGGGGGTTCAAGTTCTACTAGACCAATTTTAGGTGATTACAAATGGGTCCTAAGGGGTCTTAATATGTCTTAATGTGTCAAAATGTGTCGTAACGGGTCCTTAGACCCCTAAGGACCCATTAAGATTTCTTATGACATATTTTGACACATTAAGACACATTAGAACCATAAAGTGTCTTAAGGGGTCCTATGACCCATTAAGAAGCACCTTATGGTTCTAATGTGTCTTAATGTGTTGTAAGGGGTCTCAATGGGTCCTAAGGGGTCTAAGGACCCCTTATCGCACATTTAGATACATTAAGACTGTTGGTGTAATTAATTATTCTTAATTACACTTTACTTAATCTTACTTAGGTTAATGCATTGCATACTAGTTTGTGATTGAGAAACCTAGGAGTGTGCACATCTATTAAGCACATGGTGTAGGAGAAATTCCACTTTTTGTGTGATAGTTGTCTTCACATACCTTGTTGTGTGTGAGATCCACCTTTCGTGCTCTTATCACATTATCATCCTAATCTAATGTACATACTTTATTGCATATTGGAGGATGATCCACATTTGGTGGACATGTGATTAAACCTAGCATAGGTAATAGCTTATCAGCTCCTTATCATTGTCTCTTATCTCCTTTCCTATATAAGGAGGCCTATTATGTAATCATTTCATTAAGCAATTCATTGGATCTATTCAATCCATCCTTACATTCATATTTTCTCTCTTGTGCTTTTCTTCAACCTCTAGATCCTTGGTTCAATATTTTCTATTTGCAAATTCTTACATGGTATTAGAGCCATTGGAGCGTTTTAGATCAACCGATTTGAAGAGAACTTGATGCAAGCTTTGAAGGTCTAAATCTCAAATCTGAGAACCGGTATGCGATAGAGGCATCTTGGAGTAGATCTGACCTCACCATTACGTCCAGGAGGCTATTTCAGTTAAGATTGACTATAAATTTGCCTATATTTGGTGAAAGTCAAATCTAAGGCAAAAAAATTTTGCAAATCGAGCTGTACGGCCCGATCTGCCCTCTCTAGTATGATTTTGTAAAAAAAATATTTTTTTAATCCGCTTAATTTTTCAAGTTTTTTTAATTATTTTATGCAAAAATTGGGTTTGGTACGGCCCCCTATGTCAGTATTTACCCCAGCCTCAGTAGAGCAACATCCGTCACAGTGACATCATAGATCGAACACACAAGGCCAAAGGCGAGTACTACACAAGACCGCTCGCTTGTTTGCATTACATTCAGCCGTTCACATATAAAAAGGACTCTAAAGTCCTTTGCGTAGGGAATGTGGGATTAAAAACCCCACACCCCCACGCCACTCTTCCCAGTGGTGCCACTCTAATTTGCCACTAGCGGCCACCGCACCACTTCTGCGGCCTTAAACTCCTCAACCGCTCTGCTCCTCTGCAGATCACCGGCCATGCGACAGTAGCGCAGCCTCCACCACCCATGCAGGACCCTACACCTCCTCCGTCCGCTGCTGCAGTGTGCCAACAGAGTGCCACGCACGCAGCACGGTCAGAAACCCCACCTGCCACGTGGGCCCTCTATGATCCTGCCACACGGAGCACCTCTCGGAGCCACATCAGGCAAACAACAACAAATTTGACATCGACATGTGGCACATCTACCATGCCAGTCACTGTTGATGTCACCTTCCCTGTCACACTACCACGCATGCATCTGTACAGTACGGAATGCACAGTCACCTGAACAGTCAGTGCCACGTCAGCTGATGGAGGCTTTTTTGTTGACGTCATCAGTTTTGCTATCATAAAATTGACGGCCATCTAGCCGTCACAATAAGGAAAATTTGGCTTGCTACGACAATTGTCTGATCTTCAAATTTAACCCCGTGGTTTGCTGACATCATCAGGGTTTGGAGATTTCCCAGCCTTCACCATATGCAGTTTTGATTTGACAGTCCAACTTTGAGAGGCCATAACTTGGTCATCTGGGCTCCAAATCGGGTGTAATTTTTTTTGAAATTGGGTAGAATATCTTGAACTTTCTAGTGGTGGTGTTGATTTTTCATTTTGGTGGCCTCATTTGTCAGAAATTGCAGATCTTGTTGACTGTTCCTGATTTATGCAACTTCCAGGGCTTTGTTTGGGCACATACGGTAACATTTTGAGGTGAAATTTTTTTTGAAAGTGCATGATTTTTCATCTACTTTTCAAATCTGCAATCAAATTTGAGTGATTTTGGGTAGACATATCACTTTTAGCAATAGGTCATTTTGGGGCTATAATTGCACTTGGTTAATCCTTGGATTTTAGTTTTCTAATTTGCATTAGTAATTTGAAGAAGTTATCAGTAGTTATCAGTTATTATTTGGTTGAAATATGGATAATTCAAATGTTAAAATCCTCAATCCATATAACTACCATGAATGGAAAGTTTCTTTAAGTGATCATTTGTTGAGTCTTGGATTGCTTAGAATGACTCTTGGGCAGGATCAAGAACCTCAAACAGGTGCTATAGAAAGGTGAAAATGGTTTGATCGAAGGGATAAAGCACTTGGCTCTCTTAGATCATCCATTTCTCATGACTTGCACTTTCATATTGCATCTTGTACACATCCTCATGATGCTTGGATCACATTGGAAGGACTCTTTGGTAAACCTGATACAATGAGAAAATTTAGATTAGAGAATGATCTCATAGGTCTAAATCCTAGGGATTTTGACAATATTCAAGACTTTTTCTCTAAGTTCAATACTATTAGATTGGAGCTTTCTTCATGTGGCATTGTTAAAGGGGATGAACAATTGATCTTTCTATTCTTTCCAAGCTTGGTCCTGAATATTCAATCTTTGTTTCTACACTCTATGCTACTATGGATGCTCTTGGTAGTGCATACAAATTGCCCTCTCTTGATGAATTTGCAGCGCAGCTCACAAGGGAACAAGAAAACTTGGCACACATGGGTCAGTTGAAGCCTTCCACACATCAAGCATTGATTGCAAGTGAGTCTACTTCAAAGGCTTCTAATGGAAAAGGAAAGAAACAAAATAAGGATCATAAGCCTCATGACAAAGGTAATGAATCTTCTTCACCAAAAAGTATTGAATCCAAGTCCTCTTCAAGAGAGGAATCATCTAGAAGAAAGAGAGATAAATGTGCATATTGTCAAAAGTTAGGACATGATGAGCATAAGTGTTTTCAAAAAGAAGATTGATGAGCTAAATCACATTATTCAGAAACAACATTAAGTTGCCCTCATCAGTGTCTGCTCCTTCTTCTACACAATTGGCAGCTTCTACATCTCCATCATCATCCAAAGATATAGGTAAAGGACAAGCACTCATGGCTTCCACACATCTTGAGCAAGTTAAATGGCTTCTTGATTCAGGTGCATCACATCATATGGCATCTTCTATGGATATGTTTTCTTCTATTGAGCCTTGTAATTCTCTTAATATTTTGATGGGTAACAACACATTCATGAGAGTTTGTGGGAAAGGTTCTATTCCTATGGGAGAGGGGACATTTAATGCTGTTCTTTGTGTACCATCCTTGACCACTAATCTCCTTTCTATTTACCAAATTACACATGGGGCACAAGGTAAAATTGTTGAGTTCACTCCTGATTATGTCTACATTAGGGACATGGAGACTAGAAATGTCATAGCAATGGGAGTTGTTGATCATACATCCCACTTGTATTCTTTTTCTAATTTTGTTGATAATGATGATGATATTCATGATGTACCCATCCCTTTGCTAAGGGATAATTATGAGGAGAATTTTGGGCACTTGAATCATTTTGTTGTTGAGACAAGTGTTGATCTTCCTACTCCTCCACTTCCTACTTCTTCAGACATGGGCCCTACAATTCAGCAAGATGATCACAGTGTTTTAGATCTTGCAGAGTGTGATGACTACTTGGATGCATCTTCAACATTTGTTGATTCTCACGATGCAGATTTGGAAGACATACATGAGGGGGTTTCTATTTCCCTTGATGATAGTTTCATCATAGATGGGGACACTTCTTCACCTTCTTTGGAGATTGATGTACTTGATTCTTCTCCTTCTTCACTTGATTTGTCACATGAGGTGATAAATTATTTGAGCTTGGAGATTCCTACTTAGTCTTCAGAGATTCATTCATGGAGACCTACATCTTCTTCCTCATTTCATTTGCACAAGGATTGGCTTCTTCATCATTTGATGTATCTATTTCTTCCCAAGGGAAGACATGTTTATTGTAAGCATTGGCTTATCTATTGTTTGCAGGTACTCTTCATCAACATGGGAGCTTCTACATTATGGGGGGGATATCATGTCTCCAACTATCCTTCTTATGGGAGGATACTTCTTTGTATATACATGATGTATGTAGTTCTTGGGGGGTCTTGAGCACTCCATCCATGCATCTTGTTTTCTTCTCTCTTTTTGGGGAAGGGTTTTTCCCATGAGGTTTTCCCTCTTTCTCCACTTTATGAGAGTTTTTCATTTCATGTATTGCATTTTGTACATGGGTACCTAACATGGCCTAGTTGTTGGGACCCATCTTGCATTGTGAGTTTAAGTGCATTCCCCTAAGTTGCACTTAAGGGGGGGTGTTGGTGTAATTAATTATTCCTAATTACACTTTACTTAATCTTACTTAGGTTAATGCATTGCATAGTAGTTTGTGATTGAGACACCTAGGAGTGTGCACATCTATTAAGCACATGGTGTAGGAGAAATTCCACTTTTGGTGTGATAGTTTTCTTCACATACCTCATTGTGTGTGAGATCCACCTTTCGTGCTCTTATCACATTATCATCCTAATCCAATGCACATACTTAATTGCATATTGGAGGATGATCCACATTTGGTGGACATGTGATTACACCTAGCATAGGGAATAGCTTATCAGCTCCTTATCATTGTCTCTTATCTCCTTTCCTATATAAGGAGGCCTATTATGTAATCATTTCATTAAGCAATTCATTGAATCTATTCAATCCATCCTTGCATTCATATTTTCTCTCTTGTACTTTTTTTCAACTTTTAGATCTTTCGTTCAATATTTGCTATTTGCAAATTCTTACAAAGACACATTAGAACCATAAAGTGTGCTTAAGGGGTCATAGGACCCCTTAAGACACATTAATGGTTCTAATATGTCTTAATGTGTCAAAATGGGTCATAAGGGGTCTCAATGGGTCCTAGGACCCCTTACGACACATTTAAACACATTAAGATAGATTAGAACCATAAAGTGTGTCTTAAGGGGTCATAGGACCCATTAAGACACATTAATTGGTTCTAATGTGTCGAAATGGGTTGTAAGGAGTCTCAATGGGTCCTAATGGGTTTGAGGACCCCTTACAACAAATTTCGACACATTAAGACACATTAGAATCATAAAGTGTGTCTTAAGGGGTCTTATGATCTGTTAAGACACACTTTACGGTTCTAATGTGTCTTAATGTGTTGAAATGGGTTGTAAGGGGTCTCACTAGGTCATAACAGGTCTAAGGGCCCTTTACAACATATTTCGACACCTTAGAACCATAAAATGTGTCTTAAGGGTACCTATGACCCCTTAAGACACATTAATGGTTCTAATGTGTCTTAATGTGTTGAAATGGGTCATAAGGGGTCTCAATGGGTTCTAACAGGTCTAAGGACCCCTTACGACACATTTCAACACATTAAGATGCATTAGAACCATAAAGTGTATCTTAAGGGGTCATAGGACCCATTAAAACACATTAATGGTTCTAATGTGTCTTAATGTGTCGAGATGGGTCGTAATAGGTTTTAATGGGTCCTAACGGGTCTAAGGACCCCTTATGACACATTTCGACACATTAAGACACATTAGAACCATAAAGTGTTCCTTAAGGGGTCATATGACCCCTTAAGACACATTAATGGTTCTAATGTGTCTTAATGTGTCGAAATGGATCATAAGAGGTCTCAATGGGTTCTAAGGAGTCTAAGGACCCCTTATGACACATTTTGACACATTAGAACCATAATGTTGGGATTAACACAGGAGAAATAATGATTATGTGCAAATATAACCAATATCAGAAAACAATAAACCACACAGAAGAGAACACAAGACACAAAGATTTAACGTGGTTCACCCAATCCCTGGGCTACATCCACCAACAATGAGTCCAATATTTTATTATCCAGTGATTACAACCTGATTACAATCTGTAATCCCTTACAGCTCAATTTTGCTGCATGTACTAAAATCATACATGATAATGAAATCCCTAACCCTAAGCCAATATAACAAGGCTTATGTCGGTTAACAAGTTAACCCTAAAATGCTTGACGAGTCAGCCTAGGGAAATGTTTGACATGTCAACTCAAAAATGCTTGACGAGTGAAAAGTGTACAGTACTTTCCTGATCAGTCACCACAAGCTAACACATAAAGTGTTCCTTAAGGGGTCATAGGACCCATTAAGACACATTCATGGTTCTAATGTGTCAAAATGGGTTGTAAGGAGTCTAAGAACCCCTTACGACACATTTAGACACATTAAGACACATTAGAACCATAAAATGTGTCCTAAGGGGTCATAGGATGCATTAAGACACATTAATGGTTCTAATGTGTCTTAATGTGTTGAAATGGGTCGTAAGGGGTCTCAATGGGTCTTGAGGGGCTTAAGAACCCCTCATGGCACATTTCGATAGATTAGAACTATAAAGTGTGTCTTAAGGGGTCATAGGACCCATTAAGGCATATTAATGGTTCTAACATGTCTTAATGTATCAAAATGTGTTGTAAGGGATCTCAATTGTTCCTAAGGGGTCTAAGGACCCCTTATGACCCATTTTGACACATTAAGAGACATTATAACCATAAAGTGTCTTAAGGGGTCCTATGACCCGTTAAGATACACTTCATGGTTCTAATGTATCTTAATGTGTCGTAAGGGATCCTTAGACCCCTTACAACCCATTGGGATCCCTTACGACCCATTGAGACTGCTTACAACACATTAAGACACATTAGAACCATAAAGTGTGTCTTAAGGGGTCATATGACCTCTTAAGACACACTTTATGGTTCTAATGTGTATCAATGTGTCAAAATGGGTTGTAAGGGGTCTTAAGGGTTTCTAAGGGGTTTAAGGACCCCTTACAATACATTAAGACACATCATTTTATGTACATGCTTTTATCTGTCCCCTTAAGATATCCCCGTAAGACATTAGTAAGAATAAAAAATTTTTATGTTTGCTTTTAGTCTATGACATTTAAATACAATAATTGATTTTAACTACATATATGAAATGTAAATTAATTAAATGTACTAATTTCCTTTTAACTGACATGTGCATGAAAATATACATTATGGGATGAACATGTACATAAAATAAGTCTACTTATGAGCACATAATCATTCATAACATGAACATGTATGCTTTGATGGTTCAATTTAGTATGTTCTCATGAAATTGGTATATGTTCTTATGTATTCACTTTTATGTCTTCTATTATGTACATGCTTTTATGTATGTCCCCTTAAGACATTAGTGAGAATAAAATATTTTTATGTTTTCTTAAATAGCTTATTGTTGGCAATTTGGCTGAGTTAGATATCTAGATGTTGTCATTATGGCAACATATGATCTATATGAAGACCGCATATGATAGAGAGTAGTTGTGACAAAGTGCAGAATAAAATTGTCTAAGTGTAAGTAGCATTTTCCCAGTCTAACCACAGAAAATTTCGATTGCCGATGTTGATAGAAGTAAGTTCAGTGCTTGTGCACTTGAATATGGATACTATGATGTATATTGAAGACTCACCTAAGAGTGCAAGTCTATATGAAATGTACGGAAAAAGTTATTGCAGTATTACAGAAACACAGTTGAATCCAACAGGATAAAGAAAGAAGACATAATTAGTAAATAGTTAAGGGATTATTTTGTTTATCAAAATAATAACTTAATCATATAAAGGGACGCCATCCTAGATGTTAACCCTTGGGCAGAACAAGTTAATATGTATTTTTGTGAAGTGCTTTATGTTTTGTAAAGCCGACTGTAAAAGTTACTAGTCCTAATAACTTGTATAAATGTAAGACATATATAATGCGAAGATAAAGTAGAACATATGTATGTGAAAGATATTGTTGTGAAGTTGTAAATTGTGAAAGTCAAGAAAGAAGACTTTGTATATGCAAGTGAAGCAATAAAAGGTTATATACCTTGCCCTTTTTGTAATAAAAAATCATTGTACATTACATGTTTGGGAAGTGGGCTCATCTTGTAATAATTTCAAATTGTACTACCAACTCTTAGCAGGGTTGAGGCTTCTAACAAGTTCTAGAGTCCCTTAATCAGGACTGAGACACTATATGTATGTAACAGGTTCCTAACAGGGTCAACATCCTTAACAAGATACTTTTGCTTAGTGGATCATTGTGTGTATCATCCTCACTGGGGTTTTCCCTTGGCCAGGGTTTCCTCGAGAATAAATAATGTGTTATGAGTTCATTTGCTTTATTTCTATGCATGCTATTTAGTTTACTTTTTTTTGCAAGCATCAAGTTAATCTATCATATCCATAATTGGGCAAAAGTAAAAGTTTGTAGAATACTAATTCACCCCCCCTCTTAGTATTCCCTATTTCTAACAATTGGTATCAGAGCTTAGTTACTCAGAAAAAAATCATTCAGAGAAATCCTAGCACCTTGAGTAAGATCTCTATGGATATGGATCAATTACAGAAGAATCTTGAAGAAGCTCTTGAATAGATTGATATACTTACTGAAGAAAGAGATACTTTGAAAGGAAAATATGATGATGCAAAGAACCTCATTGAAAAGCTAAAAAAGAAGTTGGAAGAACTGAAATCAGAGAAGGAATATACAATTCAAATTGAAGATTGTGATGAAAATCTGGAAAAATAAAATGAGATCCTTAAACATGAATTAAAGATAGTGAATCTGAAGTTGAGTTTGAAAGATGGAAACAACAAGAATTAAGCAAATCTGAAATCTGAGAATGAAGATCTGAAATCTAAACTTTGTAAAGTGACATCTGAACTTGAGAAAACAAAATTGCAGTATGCTGAACTTGAAAAGTACAATACAATTGTGAAAAGTGAATTGACTCAGTCTAAGCAACAGCTTGAGAGACTATATTCCACTAGTGAGAAGATTGATGAACAAATGTCTTATCAAAAGCCATTCTATGATAAAACTAGTCTTGGATTTAACTCATCTAAGGTAAGTGAAGAAAGCAAGGAACCAGATCTGAAAGTTTCTGAAAACATAAATGAAAAGAAATCTGATGAAGCTAAGAAATATGAGGATATACCTAAAGAAGAAGAACCACCTAAACAAGAAGAATCACGTAAAGGTACACAGAGAATTTAAAGGTAGATGTTTTGCATGTAATACTTTTGGTCATATGAAGAAAGACTATACAGGTAAGCAATTCAAACCTCTTAATGGTTATTGTTATAAGTGTTATGGTTTTGGACATAGAGCTATTGAATGTAAGAAGCCTAGATCTAATGATAATAATAAGAGTAGAATGTTTAGAGATACTAATCATGCAAATAAGAGACCTACTGAAGATATGAATAGAAGAAATGGAGTAGTATGTTATAGATGCAATAAGAGTGGACACATTGCCAGGAATTGCAGATCAAAAATCAGCCAGACTAGACTGAGATATGGAAACAATGGAATAGTTTGTCAGATATGCAACAAGTTTGGTCATACAACAAGGGTTTTGCAAAATGAATAACATGAGAAACCCTAATCCTAGAAGTTATACAAGGAGAAATGAGAATGCAAGCAATAGTCAAAGAGGATGCTATAGTAATTCAGAAGAAGTGAAATTTGTTAAAGCCATGGATCAAGGAGATGCATTTAGCATAGAAGGCAATATGAAAGGTAAGTATCTAATGGTAAGAGTGAATCTCTTCCTAACCCATCTCAAAGTACTTAATTCATAACAAATGCATTAGAATAGGAACTTAGGATAGTGTAGAAGTTAGTATAGGATGAATTGAGTCTTGTGCAGTTAATGTAAGGTAGTTATGTAATGTAATGATGCTATGGTTAAGAGCACATGAGCTAATATAAAGTTATGCGAGTTCGCAAGAAGTTTGAAGTTTTACAGGAAAGTAGGAATAACTTTTTGGAAAGAAGCGGCAAAATAATTGAATGCGATGTCAGAATCTTGAAGTTAAAAGCTTATGATCAGTATTATTTAATCATTCAAGCGACTACAAGTGTTAAGGAGATCAAAGCAGTAGTGATTGAAGGCGGTTTGAAAAGATTTTGTGAAAGAGCTTCGTGTCGGATCTACGCAAACCCTTAAATCATGAAATTAAGGTATTTTACTGAGAAAATCTAACAGTCAGTTAGAGAATTTGTAGAAGATATGGATGTTTCATTTGTTCACAACACAAGAGATACAATTAGACCTAAGATCAAAAGGGAACCAGTAGAACCCTTGAAGAAGACCCTAGACTAGCATTATCATCTGTACTAGATGAAGTTCTTTATTTAGAGAATGTTAGAGGTTATTTGGGATGCAAACTTGAAACCCTCAATGAAAGTGATTTTACTAAGGAATATGAGAAACTGTACAATCAGGATATGTCATTGAAAGTAGGGTTTGAACATCTGAATGAAAATGAAATTGTAAGGTATTCACTACAACATGAATTTGATGATGATGAATGCACCAAAATCATTTTGAGCATAATTCATAATGGGAAGTTTTGGTTAGATGATAGAGTTTTTGATATAACAATAGACCTAATTCATGAAGTGACTGGTTTATCAAAATCTAGAGTTATACAATTTGATGAGAAAAATGTGAAGAAAACTGTACTGGACAATACTAAGTCATCCTACAATGGTAGAGGAATAGTAATCAACAAGATACAACAATATGATGTTAGATATTTATGCAAGATCTTAACATCCAAGTTTTCTACTAACTCTAGAGAAGATGACATGGCAGTTGGAATGATTCATGTAGCCTATTTGATGTGCATTGATAAAGTTCAAGTGGATATGTGTGAAATTTTGAGAATTCAGTTATTTGAGAACCTTGAGAAGATTAAGAAGACTAAAAGCTCACAATTTAGATTCTCATCCTTGATTACATATATGTTTTTCCATTTGCTGAGAAGATTTCCATTCACTATTGGAGAAGACTAGAATGATAACAGAACCACCATGGACAGAATTAAGAAAGTGTATCTGAGATATCCTATGGACAAGGTTAATGAGAGTGTAACCTTAGTAATCAAATCATTTCAGAACTTGATGAAGAAAATATCAATAATCCCACAGGCTATAGTTGAGAAGTACAAAGATGAAATATGCTTTATGGTTGACACTGACTTTAACTTTATTGAAGAAGTTGAACCTAGAGTAGAACTCATAGACCCTCTTGGATATGAAATTTCTAAAGTTGAAGCAAAAGAATATGTGAATAGATTGTTGAAAAGTAAATTGGATGTAAACAACACTAGATTTGGGACTTTTGAGGATAACTTCAACTCCATAGTCTATACAAGAAGAAAAGTTATCAAAGAAGAGAGTGGAAAGAACCATTAAGAAAATTCTTAAGGATACAGGAATGTCAGAACAAGAATTCCCTAATTGCAAAGAATACCGCAACAACACTAAGAGACATTGGACAAAAAGAAGTCTTGTCTGTTCCACCCCTATCATCAGTTGCAAATGAGACTGAAAACATTCAGAATGTAATGAAAGTGGAGAAAGTTGAAAAGGAACGGGAAACTAGAAAATCTACAAGATCTTCCACAACTACACCAGGTAAAAGGGTAAAGGAAATGGCTACTGGACCAGGTAAAAGATAGAAAAAAATAGTTGCCCCAGTACAAAAGAAAGTATCAAAAATTAAAGATGATGAAGATACTCAAGTCAAGAAGAAGAAATGGAAACCAAAGATAGAAAAGGTAAATGATCAAATTATTAATGATGGAGACTTTTCCAAAATGAACAAATATTATGAGCTATACAATTATTCAAAAAGATTAAACTTGGAGAATGCAGTTGTCAGGCACATGATCTTAGCAGATAAGAAATTTGATACTATTCAAGAGAAGATAGCTTATGATTTGTTTGAGAAATTAGTAAACAAGAAGAAGAGAGTAGCTGAAGAAGACAATAAGATCAAAGAAAAATTGGTGAGAAAGCTTTGTGATATTAGAGATGAAGACCACTTCAAGGAAATCATGAAAGATCTTGGTATTCATTTGAGAACAAAAAGAAGAACAATTCAGATAATGGGAGGAAATTATGAAGAAATCAATGAGGAAATTATGAAGAAATCGGTAAGGAAACTGAACAAGCAATCATAAAGGTAATGACTACAGGTGTCGGTAAGAACTCAAGTGTAGCTAATAAAGCTTTGGAAGCTGAGCACCAAAAAATTCTCTCTCCACCACCATCAATTAACATTGAAGATGAATCAATGAATGTAGAAGGAACAAATATCACACTAGATAGTGATGACAATCCTTTTAGCAACCTTGAGAACATTGTCGACAATTCGGCCTTGGAGGAACATGACAGATCAGTTGAGGAAGAAAGGAAGGAAACAAGGAAAGAAGAAGAGAAACAAGCAGATATTCAAGTAAATACAGAGGTTGAAGGATAGAAAGGAGCACAAAGCAAAGTAGAAATCAGTCCTGACCCTGAGATTGTAGCAAAGAAACCACAAATAGAATCAAATTTTGCTAATTTTGGGAAAGAAGTTGATGATGATGATCAAATGGAGCTGATCTCATCCCTTAACAAAATTATTGGTAAGAACAAGAAGGTAAAAAGCCTTGAAGGATCATTGCTGGAAGTAACAGAGAAGTTGCAGAGTGTTGTGACTAGTCAAATAATAGAGGCAGATCCACAAGTAAAAGCTAAAGAAGTTATAAAGGCATTTGACAATGAATTCACTAACTTGTCAGACATAGCTATAGTAAAGGCTCAGGTAGCCTATGAGGCTAAAGTATTTCATGATATTTGTCAGAATATCAGAAATGATATCAATAATTTAGATGTGTGTATAAAGGACTTAAGAAGGAATTTGGACAAAGGAAAAGCTTTGTATATACAGTGTACGAATGCTAAAAATCATGTATTAGAAGTGATTGAGAAGATAAGAGCAAAAGAGACAGAAAATCAAATGGAGGTAAAATTGTTAACTAGCCCAAATGCAAAGATATTAGATTGTAAAAAGAGAATCACTAAATTGAATGATGGTATAAGAACTCTTAATGATGAAAGAGAAAAGAAATTGAGAAGATTCAGTCTTCTAAGAGAGCACATTTCAGTTAAGATAAGCATCATTGAAGGACAATTGGAAGATTGTCTTTCATCCAAGACATCTTATGAGAAATTCAACTTTGTAAACCTTCATGCATGTGAAATTACATCTTATGGTTTATGTGCACTACTCAGTGTTGCAGACACCATTAAGAAGGCATGGGAGAAGGAGTTAGAGAGCATAAAAGTAAATTTTGTAGATTGTGTTGCAAGCCTACCGGCTCTGCAATTTTGAATCAAAGGTAAACATTTTTGAGAACACAGTTTTGGCACTTTTTTGTCATTGTTGTCAAAGGGGGAGTGATAGAAAAAAAATTGATATATTGTTATATACATGGAAGTATATTCCTAAGGGAGTATAGATGATATATAAGATATATGGAGATATAAGGAGAGTGAAGATATATTTTTGTTATGGCCACAATTTTGAAGTTTTATTTGACTTAGCCAATTTTATCATATGTTGCCACCAATGACAAAGGGGGGAGATTGTTGGCAATTTGGCTGAGTTAGATATCTAGATGTTGTCATTATGGCAACATATGATCTATATGAAGACCGCATATGACAAAGAGCAGTTGTGATAGAGCATAGGACAAAATTGTCTAAGTGTAAGCAACATTTTCCCAGTCTAAACCAAAGACAGTTTTGATTGGTGATGTTGATAGAAGTAAGTTTAGTGCTTGCACACTTGAACATGGATACTATGATGTATATTGAAGACTCACCTGAGAGTGCAAGTCGATATGACATGTACGAAAAAAGTTATTGCAGTATTACAGAAATAGAGTTGAAGCCGACAGGATAAAGAAAGAAGACATAATTAGTAAATAGTTAAGGGATTATTTTGTTTATCAAAATAATAACTTAATCATATAAAGGGAGGACATCCTAGATGTTAACCCTTGGCAGAACAAGTTAATATGTATTTTTGTGAAGTGCTTTATATTTTGTAAAGCCGACTATAAAAGTTATTAGTCCTAATAACTTGTATAAATGTAAGACATGTAATGCGAAGATAGAAGTAGAACATATGTATGTGAAAGATATTGTTGCAAAGTTGTAAATTGTGAAATTCAAGAAAGAAGACTTTGTATATGCAAGAGAAGCAGTAAAAGGTTATATACCTTGCCCTTTTTGTAATCAGAAATCATTACACATTACATGTTTGGGTAGTGGGCTCATCTTGTAATCATTTCAAATTGTACTACCAACTCTTAGCAAGGTTGAGGCTTCTAACAAGGCCTAGAGTCCCTTAATCAGGACTAAGACACTATATGTATGTAGCAGGCTCCTAATAGGGTCAACATTCTTAACAAGATACTTTTGATTAGTGGATCATTGTGGGTATCATCCCACCGGGGTTTTCCCTTGGCCAAGGTTTCCTCGAGAATAAATAATGTGTTATGAGTTCATTTTCTTTATTGCTATGCATGCTATTTAGTTTTACTTTGTTTTGCAAGCATCAAGTTAATCTGTTATATCCATAATTGGGCAAAAGTAAAAGTTTGTAGAATACTGATTCACCCCCCCTCTCAGTATTCCCTATTTCTAACACTTATTACATTTAAATACAGTAATTGATTTTAACTACATGTACGAAATGTAAATTAATTAAGCATTAACTGCATTTTAATTGACATGCATGAAAAATATACATATGACATGTGAACATACACACATAAAAATAACTCAATTTAATGAACACATGAACATGTATGTTTTGATGGTTCAATTTAGTATGTTCTTATGAAATTTGTATATGTTCTTATGTATGCACTTTTATCTCCTTTGTTATGTGCATGCTTTTATGTATGTCCCCTTTTAAGACATTAGTGAGAATAAAATACTTTTATGTTTTCTTTTAGCTTATGACATTTAAATACAGTAATTTATTTTAACTATACATGTATAAAAACATTAATTGAACATTAATAGCATTTTAACTGACATGCACAAAAAATATACATATGACATGAACATACATAAAATAAGTCTACTTAATGAACACATAAGCATTCATAACATGAACATATAGAATATATATAACATGAACATATACAACATGAACATATACAACATGAACATATAAAATGAACTGTGTAGAATAGCACGTGTTCATGAAATAACATGTGTATGAAATAACATACATACATATATGTAATGTACATATAAAATATCCAGAATATAACATGTCTATCAAATGTCTAAGATAACAAGTATGTCAACTAGTGCAATGTCCTGATCCATGACCTGATGGAGGTCCAAGCCATCCGGATCTCTATGTGAAATAAAATAAATATATGTGTCATGCATACATATCGAATAAATTAAATACTTATTTAAGAAATATTATATTAAATACGTCTAAAATTACCTGTAAGTCATGCTCCATGAGATCGCCCAGGTGTTTGTAAATCTCCATAACCTAATATACTATCACAAAGACCCTTGAGTGTACATTTGTAAATATTAATCATTTAATTCAAAATTTAAAAGAAATATACTCGATTAGATACATGTAGATACGTTTTAAATATTTAATCAAAATTTAAATAAACATGTATACAATAGCAGTATATAATACTCTCCCGATATTGCTCAAGTTCAAATCATGCAATGACACCTGTGAGGGATCAATCTACTCATCTATAAGAAATGTGGTGAAAATTTGGCGGGATGGAGGGGCCTGGGTAGGGGGAGGTGCATCATCATTAACTGCAGTCTACTGAGGAGTTGTAGATGGTGTAGGAATATCCTCCTCTCTTTGTACACCCTATGAACTTGATCTAGTAGAACCTCGCAAAAGAATGTGGCTGACATGCGATGAGATCCCACTTAGAGGAATCTCAGTGACTGCCTATAAAGCTTGATACACACAAAGTAGATCACTAGATAAACATGCGCCCATACGATGCAAAGAAGCCACCTCTGATAAAGCTGCAACCTCAAGGGGAGATGGTATGTCCTGCTATTTGGTATGGTAGTATGAGAACGTAACATGTATCTGCCACAATGGTTAGATGACATCTCATGAACTTGTGTCGCGATACTCGTAAGCCTAGAATGCATATCCCTCATAGTGTCATCTGGTACCCTTTGTCCTACAGTTGTCATTTACAAACCTTTTGGCATAACCAAAAGGTTTGAACTCACCTTTTCCCACTTATTAGCGAGCGTAGGGGCATCAACTGGCCTAAATCTATCTGATAAATCCCCCCTCCCGTGCCCATCATAACCAAGAAAATCTATGTAATCAATCTCATAATGCAAATGGAATTCTGCAAATAATTGTTTATAGAAATTATATAATGGAAGCTCATCCTTCCGGGGCCCACCTATGATGATCATCCAACCAACGAGGATATATAAATGGTGCAAACAGAGTCATCTGTGCACCTAGTAACCATATAACCTCTGACCCGAGCCTTGTTGTGTAATGTGGAAACATAGTCTTCACCATAGCAATGGAGACCTCAGAGTCAATTTTTTTGTACTTCATAGTGCTAGTAACACTATGAGACAAAGAAGTGTAGAAAGTATTAATACTGATGCTATCATAGGGGTTGTATGATTCAACTATCTGAATAATATGAACCAACTCCTCTCTAATTCTATTCACCCTATCCCTATTAGGGAGGTTGGTGGGTGTCTCAATATTATGATCAAGAACCTTGATCGAATAAGTCAATCTAGCAATAGTATCTGCAAATAACTTCTCTCTCTCCTCTCTCTCAACTATCTGAATCATACGAACCAACTCCTCTCTAATACTATTCACCGATCCCTATTAGGGAGGTTGGTGGGTGTCTCAATTTTATGATCAAGAACCTTGATTGAATAAGTCAATCTAGCAATAGTATCTACAAATAGCTTCTCTCTCTCCTCTCTAGAAGATGTAGATCTACATTTAGAGCAGGCACTACCACCCCCTTGAACACTAGCATCTCCTGATGATGGAGATGTTGCCCCAGAACAAGATGCCATGCATGATACAGAGAAAATGTATGTGAAAGTATGTAGACAAGTGTATGTGTATGTGTGTGTGTGTGTGTAAATATATATACACACACACATATACTTGTCTATACACACACACACACACACACACACACACACACACACACATGCATACACACATGCATACACATATGTACAATATTTTAAAAAACAATCTAATTTAAATCACATGTACATTATGATCATCTACTTTGTAAAAACTATATATATGAACAATATCTTGTACATATATTTAAGAAACATGACAAAAAATGAATGATATCTGAAGTATGGAAGTATTGTATTCAAGACTAGACCTGTTAACTAGGTTTGAAGTACATGTGGAACTTAACTACGTTAACTAAGTAAATGACTAGGTTAACTAATGTTAAAACTAGGTTAAAAGTAAGGTTAACTTGGTTTGAAGTAAGGTTAACTACCTAAACTATGTATAGTGATGTTTTTATGTAACGTTTTATATGGGAATAATTTTCTAATGTTTCAAATGATTGAAAAAGTTTGTTACATTTTACATTAACAAAATTTAAATATGTAGATTTAATCTAAACATGATAAAAAAAATGAATGATATTTATAATTTAAGCATATTTATACATGTGTGTATACACAAATCACATTTGTACAGCTCACATAAATAAAACACAAATACATGGTTAGTTATTCTAGGTTAACTAGGTTTGAAGTATGGAACTAACCAGGTTAACTAAATTTCACTAGGTTAACTAAGTTAAGTAGGTTTGAAGTATGGTTGATTAGGTTAACTAGGTTAACTATGTTTGTTTAAGTATGGTTAACTAGGTTATCTAAGTTTGACTAAGTTAACTAAGTTTGAAATATGGTTAATTAGGGTTAAAAATAATTTTGAATAGGTTTGAATTATGGTTAACCACGTTAGCTAAATTTGAATAAGGCAGCTAAGGTTAACTAGGTTAACAAAATTTGACTAAGTTAACTAAGGTTAACTACGATTAACTAAGTTAGGTAGATTTCAAGTATGGTTAACTAATGATAACTATGTTAAACAAGGTTAACTAATTTTAAATAAGTGAACTACGTGTTAATTAAGGTTAATCAGATTAACTAGGTTTACTAAGTTAACTATATATCATTTAACCAAAAATGATTACATTATAAAATATGTTAATTAATTTTAACAATCTAACATAACTAGAAATTATCCTAATAATCATTAAATAAATTAATATGTATATATGTCAATCTAAAAACTTACAAGATATTAAAATAAATTAAAATTAAAAAAACCTACCAGGTTCGGCCGAAGGTCTCAAAATCGCTCAACAATCTCTAGAGGCTGCTATAGTTCAAATGAGTCACTTAGTGCTATTGTGAGAATATATAATTTTTCTTAGTTTTGATCGGAACGTGTTCCAGTCAAAACGTGTTCCGGTCGAAACTAGTTTGGACGAACTAGTTCCAGTTGAAACCATGGTGTTACATCAATGCCACTTGGCATCGTATGGCACCATGTGCTCGAACCTTCTTCGGGCGTATGTGGTCCAACCAAAACCACTTTCGACCGAAACAAGTCGGTTGTTATCTACTGTGACACATGTTCATACTTTTACCCTTTGAGTTTTCTGAGTTCTTACTTGGGAGTTTGCTTTTTATTTTTAATTTTTTTCTTTTGAAAATGTTTTTAGATTTACCCTCTCTCTCTCTCTCACACACACACACACACACATTCTCTTTCTTTCTTTTGTAGGTTTTTTTGCATTTATTTATTATAATATCTTTGATATTTTATTGTTTTAGTTGTATACATTTGTATGCATAGATATTGACATTTCATATATCACTAGACTTATTGCATATTATTTAGGTTATAACTTTCATTTATATTTTTAAGTTTTATAGATACATATAACTTTAATATATATAAGTTTTGTTTTTTTAAAAGTTTATCTTTTAATTAAAGATATTGATAAGTTACTATTTTTTTTAATTCTTTTTGTTTTATTTCACGCATAAGTGGTTTTTAAGTTTCATTTTTCTTACTAGATATATTTAAAAAAGAATCCTCTTTTTTTTTCTAATGCTTTGGTTTGTTTCATTTTCCTTCTTTTCTTTATTTTCTTAGTTTAGCTAATAATATTAGTTATTTTATTTTATTTTTATTTTTTGGTGTCTTCCTTTATCCTCTCTTCTCTTTGATTTTTGTTGTTGGATCTTGAATCTGTCAAGTCTTTCCTAGGTTTGTGTGCACCCTCTCCCTTTCCACCTTTGGCTTGCTCTTTTTAATCTTGTAAGATTTGTAGTTGTCTATTTTTTAATCTTTTGAGCTTTGTGATTTTGCTTCCTATCATCCTGATGATGGATCGTAGAAAGTGATCTAAAATGTTGATACGGAAAATAGACACAATCTAAACCAAAAACATTGGAAATAACTATTATAAATTATGGAAAACTAATATTTGTAGTTATTAACTATCTTAAATAAAATATCTTTTATTTTTTATTTTTCATTTTCTAAAAGTATCCCACAATAATTAATTTTTTTTTTCTTTCTATTGACTATAATTTAGAAACATACATTGTATCATATCAAAAATTGTAGGCTATTACTCAGCCTCTTATAGAAGTTTGTAAAGACCTATACATAGTTACAAAATATAAGGAGTTTATTGATGACACTAATTAAAATTTATTTAATTTTTTAATTCATATATAAATAAAACTTTTCATAAAGTTTCATAGTAATTTGATAATCAATTATTTGATTAAAAGTGTTTCTATTTCAATGATGTCATTATCTAAATAAAGTTTTTCTTCCTTTTTATTTTTCACTTCCCAAGAGATGATGGAGGCGGCTAAATTTCATTTTGGATGATTAAAAAGTTAGAAAGATAGTTTTATTTCTATTTAACTGAAATGTTTAGAAGTTCTATTTGTATTTAAGTGAAATGGTTAGAATAGTATTATTAATGGTTGAAAAGATTACCATTAAAAAATTTATGGATAAAAAATAAGCAATTTGAGTTAGTATTGATAAAAACAAGGTGAATAAATCTTGTCATAATGATTTCTTAATGTGATTGTGAATTTCAAAATTAGATAATAAAATCTTAAATATGAAAGTAATTGTAATATTAAACGCAACATAAAAATCGACAATCATATGAAATATCAAATTTACATGTAGAAACTCTTTAAGAAAAAAAATTTCTTCAAAAGAAAGAATTCTACAATAATACACCTCACTTCACTTCACTTCTCTGGTCAAACCTAGCAACACCTAGATATCTACCAATGAATCTTAAAAATCTACTATGTCATGACTTCAATTTGTAGCAAAATGAGGGAAAAGCATAGTGATAACTTGAAACAATAGGCATAAAACCACTTGCAAAAACCTACACCTAGGAAAGTGAATAGCCACATGAGACATAATAAAATATTAATTTATTGTAAATGGCTCTAACATGAGTGCCTAATCCATAGCCACTCAAATCTTTAGCTTCCTAAACGCTCTTAAACTCCTCAACGACTCTTTGAATCTCTCAAATGACCTTCCATCTTTGAATCTGGGTGTCCAAAGCATGACTCTCGATAACCCAAAGATGACACCTAAAAAGTAAATTTCATCCATTTTGACTTACCAATGTTACATGTTCACCTCTCAAAAATGCAATTACAAATTGTCATAAAAGGACAAATATTAAATATTTTCTCTCATGTCCTAGGGAACACTTTCCAAGGAACGTGGAGATGCATGAATGCCATATAATTTGCAAAGTTAATCTCACCTACCATTCTCTCGCTTGATATTATTCATTGAAATTACTTCCAAGAGATACATCAAATAATAAAATTAAGTACAATGAAAAAGGCTCATAGCTTTTTTTGCACCCAAGGGACTTTTTTGCAATTATTGGCTTCACAATATAATATGCAACATTATCCAAACTATCAACCTTATCTATCAAGACCTTACCATTCTCAACCATTTCTTGCACAAAGTGATATTGAACATCAACATGCTTAGTACGAACCTAATACATGAGATTTTTCGTGAAACAAATAGCTCTCTGACTCTCACATCAAATCTTCATAGTTCTGTAAAGAAAAGCAATGCCAATACCAAGACTCAATAGCCATACCACCTCCTTAGAGACATGTAATGACCACATACATTTTCTTCTGTGGTGTATAAAGCAATTTTGAGGTACCTCTTACTCATCCAACTCAATGCTTCTCTAAACAAAGTAAATTCATAACTACTAGTTGTCTTATGATTATCCAAGTCACTTGCACTATTTGCATCAACAAAGCCCTATATGTCCAATGACTTAACCTCATCATTAACATCATCATAACCCAATCAATAATCAAAATTACCTCATAAATATCTAAACACTCTTAACAAAAGTCCAACACTCATTAGCAAGATTAGACATAAACATGCTTAGAACTCTCACTGCTGAGGCTATATCTGGTATAACAAACACCATTGTATACATCTCTAAACCTTGCTAATAAAAGTAAACTTACACATATCCTCAAAATCATGATCAATACTAGGACACATGTCTAAAATCAAGTTAGTGCCAACTAAAAATAGAATATTAATTGGCTTACAATCATTCCTATTAAATGTTAGCATGAAAATTGAGACACAAATTAGAGTTTCAAACCTCAGTGACATTCTTAGTGTTTTAGTCTTATACCCTAGACTTTGTCCCATTAAGTCAATAGAAAATCGAATCTAGAAAGGAAATTATATACTTAACAGAATATCAAGAACATGCATAACACGCTATTTAGAAACCTAGAAGTATTTGTATTATTTATATTCATTCAATACATCATATACATCCTTTCAATCCTTTTTTTAATTCTATACATTTTTCTCATATTCTATCTCTCTCTATATGTACATTCCTTATCTCATATTATACATCTGCCATAGGTGCTTACATCTTATGATATATTTAGATCTAAGAGATGGGAGCTTAAATGGTTAAAGTGTTTTTCTAGTTACTTATATCCACCCTTGGCCTCCTTGATGTCAATAGAAGACAAGGAGATCAATGTTTCAATGGAGTAAGTGCCAAGCTTTTACTTATAATGGACATGTCTGTTCTCGATCTATAAGTAAGTTTTTTAATTGTGCTCCAATTGATTTTTTTTCTTTACAACAAAAATATCGTAGGGATTAATGGATTCAACTTTTGATGATTAATATTTCCTATTTTGATTGCAAATAAAAGTGGTTAAGTGTCGCCTACTACACAAACCTCCCAAGGGCAATAAAGGAAAGGGTTACATCATCATTAATTTACTTTTGATCACTAATAAAATAGAATCATTCTGCTTGGTTGATGTGGATAATTAATTTGGATGTGGAAGGGTTTTTTCTTCATTTTGTTATTTAAATGGAATTATTTTGCATGGTTGATGTGGAGAATTAATTTGGATGTGCAAGGGCTTTTTCTTCACTTTGTTATTAAAATGATAAAGTCTGATGAATTTAGAATGGTACAAACTTGTCATGCATGTAACAACTTAATTTAGATGCATGCTAAAAGTATTGTGTTACTACAAATGGTTTCCTATTCATGCATGCACAAAATTCTTTTACAAGAAAATGATGTTCACATTGTTACAATATCGATAATATATTGAGTACTTTTTTATATCATTTTTTTCAAAGAAGCTTTCCCAATATATACGTTGACACTTTAATTTTTGGTTGTTACATCTTATTGCGCATTTGATTATCTTTCTAAAGTTGTTTAGATCTTAGACCATCTAGCATCTATTTTCTCTAAAACTTTAGTAAGAAGTTGTTTAGTTCCATCTAGATTCCTTTCAAATATGTGAACTTGAAAAGGGGTCTCATAATCTAGGATTAATTGATGCATGTTGTGAAAGCCACAATAGAATAAAATTGCATACCCTAGATTTCTACATCTTTGTTTACATCATTTTGTATAAATATCACCAGTATTGACATACTCACAATAGAATAAAATTGCATACTCAATATTTCTACATCTTTGTTTACATCATTTTATCTAAAAATCACAAGTATTTACATACTCTGTAATTTTATCTATTTGGTATGTTTAAGACCCAACATCCTCACACTATTACAATGCGTGGAACTAAGCCATATGGCACACACCAGTCCTTAGAAAAGTGCTGTATATATTTTTCCTAGTCCACCTTTGAATCTACAAACTGTTCTTAAATATGTGCATGTTTAAATAAGCATATTATTTATCTTTAGGTTTTCTTCTTCTTTCTTGTTATTTGTCAGTTTTAAAAAAAAAAATTGCTCTCCTGCTTCACCATCTTAGTTGAACAATTTACCATGTTTTTCCTGATTGTGATAAAAGACTATAAAAAGGATCCTAAAAAGATTCTCAATAAATTGTTAAAAATATCATTTCTAATTAAAAATTCACTTTCTACCCAAACCCTTTCAGAAACTTGTATGCGTATGCACCAAATACCTCAAATTGAATGACTGAAGACTTTATTTATATGCATCTATCATGTCATTGTTAGATATACACAAATTAGCACTTCAATTATACAAGAATCTGAGTACACAATCTGCATCAAACATCTTATTTTTGCATAAATATATAAATCGATTTACAGACCTAATTTATCAATTAGTCAAGACAAGGTCATAAACCTTTTGAGCAAGCCCCACTATGCTTTCCAGTGCAACCCTCATTTTAGATGTGGGTGAACGAATGCAAGTGAACCCCAGAGTGATGGAGAGAACCGCATCAAGAAGGAGAAGTCCATGTAGCAAGACCTAGACCAAGACGCCAGGAATTTCAGAAATAGTCTGTTTTATCATCTGAGCATCATTCCAAGAGAAAACTAATATCCCATCACATCTGTTGCAGCGCATCAGCACGTACAGCACGTAACGAGCAAAACTGATAATCTTATTGAGACAGCTAAGCACCTCTAATCTCATTTCTATTCACATTTCACTCTCAATACATTATGTTTGGTCTTAAATTAGATGTATAGATTAAATTAGATTATTATAGGGAAATATTTCTCTACAGTTTATTAAACAGTAATATTTAATTGACTTTCGTGTAATCTTTTAACAATGTTTTGCATAATGGGCTGGCGCCTGGTTTTTGGGAAACTTTTTTGTGGTAGACACAAAATCATAAGGTCCACTTTCTCTAGTCTATTTGTAGTCTATTTGGTAACGGTGGGCATGTCATACCAGCCTCACCGATCACGTTAAAAAGTTTATCAGACACTGCAGTTTATAAAAAGAACTACCCAATTCTTACTGTCTAATAAGAAAAACAACTATATGCATAATCATCTTTGAAAGATGGTTCACCCTACAACACTCCTCGACTTCTTTTTTTTGAAGCGCCAGAACATAACAATCCAATCCACTGGAATGAAAGTCTTGAAATACAAAGAAATGAAATCATAAATGGACCACATTTTCAACAACACAACTAATTACAGGTAAGGGTATGGATATAAAATCATTTTTCGACTCACTAGCTAACCGAATGTGACCAAAAATCATTGGTATTGTACACAGAGACAGCTTATGTGTAGCATATTAATCCATCCTAAAGGTGGGTCATCTCAGTGGTATGGAATATGATGGTTTTATCATTTTATGGTTTATCCTTCTATGCCCAAACATCTTATTCTCATTATTATAGAGTGTGGAGGCATCAAATCTCTCAAAGAGACAACTTATGAAACAGGAAGAAGGAACCAGATAAATGAACAACCTAAAACAAAATTTTGATAAGTTCATTGCAGTTCACCCTGAAAATACTTCAACAACAAAATTAAAATATGAGTTAAATTATCTTTCTGTCAAAATAAGAACGGGCTCTTACTTCTAACCTTGCAACTTCCAACCCTGATTTTCCATAAAAGTGAACAAATCACGGTTTGAATGAAGCTGAAGATTTATAGATTGTTGCCACCATTTCATGAAGCTACTCTCCTGCAAGAAAACCTCTACAGAGATACTGCGGTCTTTGATCATCCTCCACACGTAATCTTCAAAATTCTCAAGCCTTTCTTTCAGTTGAGCGTTCATGACTTGGTGTTGGTCTTTCTCTTGTTGAAGAATTTTTAAAACTTTACAAGCCTCTTCTAGATGAGCCCAAAAACAGGAGTCCTCAGTCAATGATGCAAACGTTGTGCGAGAATTTCTAACTTTTGTAACTCTATCAATTCTAGTTTGATCTTTGTCGTGCAGCCATTTTTCGAGAACTATGTGACGGTTTGGTCTGGTCCCATTTGCAAGATAGCTTCCACGTTTGTGGAGGCGGTAGAAGTCTGCAATGTCCAGAGGCTCCACAAGCTTTCTGTATGCAGTGCCAGCATTGATCCATTTATTTTGGAATTGAAAGTCACTGGGCAGCAAATGATTCTTCACCTTCTCAATAATATCATTCCAGAATATTTCCAGAGATATTCTAGTCAAATTTGCACGAAATTCTTTCCTGTCAAGGTCACCAAGAGATTTTATAGCATCATAGTAGCCAACACCATTGGCCTTACAGATCACTTTGTACCATTCCAGCTCTGCCATATAACTTTGGTACTTGCTCAACTCATAATTTAGTTTCTCAATGTTCAGAACATGTTTCTTTTTCAAATACCCAGCTTCTCTGAGGGCAATAAATGCACTATTATTCTGTTTAAAAAGCAAAACTCATCAGTCTCTGTGTTTTAAAAAGGTCAACAGCAAACAACATTGAGAGACAAGATTGCACCGAACTAAGAAATTATCATGGCTATAAAAAAAATTGGTAAACAGGAATAAATAACATATGCCGTTCAACTGCTGTTGGGAAGGTATTCTAAGTATTAATTTAATTCTAAGAACAAGATGCCGATCTCCAGTTAGCAGGCACATATCACTTTGATTTAGAGTGGGTGCACAGAGAGATCAAAGCTGATACACACCCAGTAGGAGAAACATTCCAAACTGTATTTTAAAGGGAAGGCTGTTGGTAAAACAGTCTGGTGAGTAGCTTGAAGGTTACACTGATATATACCAATTGAATCATCTCTGAGACTTGCAGGAGGCATACCACATCACTCTAGTCTTTGCCCCAATCTAAATCTTAACATTAAGGTGCCTGAAAGTGACAATAGAATACCATTTCATATACTTTTGCCCAATTTCTAACTAGAGATTTTGAATTTCAAGTGTTCACCTGGCACAAACTCGGACACTGCAAAGGATTCAAGGGTGGCTAAATTCTGGCAGTAGGGAACTATGGAAAAAAAGCTGCTTACAAAAAATATACAAGAATATCATTTTTTATATAATTTGTATTTAGTTTGAATATAGAACTTGAGTCAATGTGAGTATGATATGTATACAAAAGATAAGTAGAAGTACTAAGATTACCTGAGCCCCAACACCCATTGCTTCCAATTCCATAGCTGTTCCCATCTCAAAGGAGGATTCTGAGATGAAGTTTCCAACTTTTGCTGCATTTTTAAGAAAGTATGCAGTGACCCTTTGCAACATATTGCTATAACCTAGATGCTCTGTCATGCATGCGCCTGTAACGAAAGACTTCTTCTCTGTGCTTTGCATGGTACAATGGAGCATTTTCCAGATAGCTTCAGGGTCCTGAATACAGGCTGCACTGTCAGTTGAACAGAACATATAAGTACCGGATGGTCTATATGGGCTTCTATGACCAGATTCTCCTTGGTAATTATTTGCTATTGTAGAAGTGCATTGTAGGACTTTGTTAAGAAGAGTCTTGCAAGCCTTTTGAATAGAAAGATGTGATGCAATAACAGAATCAGTGCTTATCATGGTCCGCCAATTAGGCACAATTACATTCAAAGGCTCAGAAATTGATTCAAATGGTGCGAGCAGCATCCTAGGTACAACGTCATACTTGGAAACCAAGTGACAAAATTTGCCCGACCAATTTTCACGGCCAAGTGCTTCCCCAAGCCTTGCATCTCCCACCAAAGGAGAACCAAATGTAATGCAAAACGGAGAGACATGGCCCACCTTCTCCCTCTTTCCCAGGAGCCAGAGCATGGCCAGAGTTGAAACTGCACCTCCTATGGAATGACCCACGAAAATAATGGCTTCCTTTTTTTTGTTCAAAACTTTCTGCATCTGATGGAACAAACAAGTCAACAGAACTATTATGGATTGGTTGTCAACCTTCTAAATTAAGTAAAATAATTGTATTACTGATGAAGTTCACAATAACAGGGCAGAACAACATGAAACAATATTGGGCTCACAACAATTTGGACCTATTTGAATCTACAGATAGTGTCGGCTCTATTACCATCAGGGTTTTAACTTGGATGCTTTGCATTCCGGTGCCCCTCTCAACCACATTATCACAGCCCGTCACTGGCAGTTGATTTGATTTACAGTTGATTTGAGAAACAACTTGCCATAGGCCAAAAGGTTTCAACATCCCTGTTTTGGGATGACCTACTGCTTAAGTTGCTGAATTCTATATACAAACTCTTCAGTATCATTTAGTGGAAGAGCATCAGTTATCGTCTATGTTCCAATTACTGTATGCTAGATTTCACAAATCAAAAGCCCAGTAGAAAATCATCTATGAGCTAATAGTGGCCTATTTTCTGGAAAAAAAAAGCTAGTAATTAGTTTAATTGTGCAAGTTTATTGGTACTAGTAGTGCACAATTATTGGGGCATTTGTGCAAAAATATTGGATAAATTGTGCAAATTTTTGGGTTGTCCAAGCAAACAAGTAACAGGACAATAAGGAATATGTTTCAGACGGCACTTTGAAATGACCACTTTTTGATCCTTGCACACATAATAGATCCCACAGCATTCGTCTTTACTACCCAAAAGCCAGAACAATAGCTATAAGCAATTAAGTCACATGCGAAGACAACAAAAAAATTGTTGAAATCTGATGTACTATTTAAGATCTAGAATTGTAAGAAATTAGCTAGGGGAGAGGACCCAGTACTTGAACACGTTCCAATGGTTGTGATAGCAGTTCTTAACTTAATACCCATAGTTGCTGATTTAATATCCAATATTTTTGACAACATTGTACCAATAGTTGTGAATTTAAAGTTGTTTTTGCTAATGATGACTACCCATAATTGAATGAAATGTACCATTTGTTCTAAAAAGCAGCCAATGGTGTGATGCCACATCAGCTGCACAAGTATTGGGGTCCCTAATTCACTATGATTGGTCTCTCTTTTTTTTTGGGCTGTTTTGGACACCTTGGCAAAAAGCATGCTGAAGTGGCATCATATTTGATGATGTGGCTCTGAAACCTTAGTTATAAGCAGGAGACTCACCAAGTAAGCTACTGTAAAAAAAATGGGAGTGATTTGAAATTTCCATGTAGGATTTTGAGAAGCGTGAAGTTAGGGTGCTCAACTACCAGATCCTCTCCCCTATAACGATTACTAGTCTATTTCCCCTACAAAGTGATAATCATCATCATTTGAAATTTGGAGAAAGAAAATAAAATTTAGAAAAAGAAATAAGAGGAATCGTACATCACAGAAGAACTAAACAATAATATAAATTAGAAGGTTTTATATACCTGGGCTTCAAAATCTGAATGTCGCAGGATGTGCAGGAATCGGTTGAGGGCACCCTCATAAACCAGGGCCGGCCTATCATCATTACCCTTCAGGCAGCCCGAGAAAACATCGGTCTCATTCTGGATAATGCACTCTCCATATCCACCATCTCTGACAATGGTATCTTCTTCACTGAATGAAGGGAAACTCAAATATACCACCCCTTCATACTCATTAAAAAGAAAGTCTAAGTTAAGTTTACAAACACTGAGTATCTCTTTCCAAGCCTGGTTTGGGATTCCAGACAAAATTAGAAAATCCGCATTCACCTTACCAACAGCGAACCTGTAACGACAATTCAAGAAATTATCACTATTTGGGCACTTTAAAAAACCCAATTCATTTCCAGTTAAAAACCCTTAAAGTTTCAGACAGAATGTTCAGAAATTAATAAATCAATACTTTTCTGCTTAAAAAACCCCACTCAAAATTTTGAAAAAGAAATCAGTGTTAGTTTTCCAAAGTCTATGGAATATTTAAAAGATTGTTTCTGAAATCAACCCAACTCCTTTTGAGTTAAAAACCCTTGAATCTTCATACAGAGAATTTGGAAACTATTAAATCAATGGTTTTCTGGTTAAAACCTATTTAAGATCTCAAAACAAAGTTAGCATTAATTTTCCACAGTCCAATACTATCCAAAGAGATTATTTCTGAAATCAACTGTATATGTTTGTGTATGTTTTTGAATCAGTGTTTCCGGTAAAATAGGGAGAACTTGGATTGCAGACATAATCTTAAAAGAGGCAAAGGGCAACGACCTAAAGAAACTGACTACGAGGTCATGTTCAGAGAAAAACAGACCGAGAAGTGACCAGAGGACTGGACTATGAGGTCACAGTGGAGGAAAAATGACCCATTTTATAGTCTGGTCCTCTGTTGACTTCCTCCTGTCTGTTTTTAAGATTCTGTGCGATCCAATTTTTCACAATCTTCTTTCTCACAATAGGTCACTGAGTGCGATCCAAACAGCCAATTTAAAAGCTCTAAGTAATTAATTTCACAAACAATCTTCTAGCCATTTAGAAAAAATTTCTATAATTCTCTAAGTGACCCACAAAAATTGCAATCGCTAGCTCATCTCTAACATTCATTACAGCTAGTCTTACAAGGTCTAGCAATTCCTGCAATTTACCAAAGAAGAAAATGTTGTTTGGACAGAAAGTTCTCGAAACTTGAAACCCAGATAAAATTTCACAAGTTTATACTTACTCTGGTGGGCTAGGCGAATCTAACTCCATACTTTGCATCCTGCAACTTTCGTCGCTTGAAGATAGCGTACATTTGAGTTCTGTAGGGAAGGCCTTCACCAATGAATGGGTGTTACCCAGTGAAACAGAATCTAAGAAATGTAGGAAATGGAAGTAGTTTAGAAAATATCTGTAAAGAAAAGTCTCCGGACCATGTCAGCAAGGGAGGGGGCAACGAACATGGGATTATGATCAATACGCACACTTCAAGTATACAATTTCAATAAAAAGTCAAGCAAATTCAAAATCAGGAATGTTCATGGAAGCTACATCGAAAAGGCTCTGAAACTGTATTGGCTAAATCGTAGACTAAAACGTAAAATTAAAGGAAGTTACAAAGTTTTAGTTTATGATTTAGACGTTGCCCTCTGAAACCTCGTGCCACACAATGGTCTGACTTGTGCTAATCAAATACCGTCGGTTGTACCGTATCAATATTTACAAAATGACACAAAAGTCCTATTCCTTGCTCGTCAAATCACCGGTCATAAAGTAATGTTCTGAGATACAGAACTCTTCAAGAAAAGAAAGCAAGCACATATCATTATGGCTTTGGCTTAAGTCGGACATTCTGTTGTTTGATTTAGATAAGCAATTCCCTCATCATTGTTATTAAATTTTTTATTAGCAATTATTTTTTATTTTTTTTAAAGAGAGAAATTTTATTATTCATGTACAAGAAGGCTAAAAATGTGTTGAAATTGTATCTGTTATTAAAAATTCTTCATAGCAGCTAGATTAGACAATGCTATATATTATATTCTTTCATTCTTTCATAATAACCTTTTTAATTAATAATCAATCAATTCTAAATATATCTTACATGTAAAGAATTTAAGGAAGATAAGGGTAAGTGAATAAAGATATACATGTCTTAATATTTTATTCATAGCATATATTTTTCTATTAAAAGATTCATTTTTAAAAGTTTTGCATAATGGAATTGATTAATAAAATGCACATGAAGATATTATTGACAAACACATTTCATCTAATTAGTATCTTAGCAATTTAAGAATATGATATTTTGATTGTGAGATTTGTGTATCCATTTTAATTTTCATTTAGTTTTATGTTTACTTCGAGGAAAACTCATAATACATTTACATATAAATAAATTACGCAATTTGTGCAAACTTGAGCTTATTTTTCTAGCATTTTTCTCATACCTATACATACATGATCCCATGCAATTAGCCCCCACCTTATCTCATTATACATATATTCTAGCTCACATGATGAAGTCTCCTTTGTCATCCATTTTGTTTTTGCCTTTTGTTTTTTTCCCTTTCCAGTCTTTAGTTTTCTAGCTTTCGTAGTTTCAAGGGTTCAGGGATGACAGTGGCCTTCAAGGTGCATGATCCCCGAAACCCTAGATTTCCCTTAAGAATTTTGAAGGAATAGTTGAAAGTCAATTTTGGGCTTTCGAGGGTCCCAATACCTTCGACCCCCGAAATGGATTTAGGACCTCAATACCTCCAACCTTTGAAAGCTCAAAAAGTTTTGGGGATGCCAATACCCCCAACTTTCAAAATTTTTTGGGGATGCTAACACCTCTGACCTTTGAAAGCTTAAAAATTTTTAGGGATGCCACACTCCTGATCTTTGAAAAGTTTTGGGGATGACCTTCAAAAATTTTTGGGGATCATCTTTGAATTTTTTTGGGGATGACCTTTCAGGGATCATCTCTGAAAAGTTTCAGGAATGCCAACACCCCCGACCTTCAAAATTTTCAGGGATGTCGCACTCTTGATCTTCGAAAACTTTCAGGAATACCACACCTTGGACACCTAAAAGTGTCAGGGATGCAACAGCCCCAACCCTCAAAAGTTTCAAGGATGTTGTCATCTTCGAATCTGAAAACAAATGATTGATCACAAAAGGGGATTTAAACTTAATGATTACTACACTCAATTGGATCTAAGGGAGATAAAACTATGATCTCTTGTTCAGAGTGTGATGGTGATGGTGCATTTAGGTAGTTTTTTTTGTCCTTGGTTAGTTTGCTTCTTGCTTGTAGTTAATTAGTTCAATAAAACTCTTGAAAGGTTTACTTTACTCATGTCCATTGTACAAACCTGGGACATCAACAAATCTATAATACTATGAACACCTTCATAATTACCTATCCAGAGCTTGTGGCACATCTCTGAATTTGTGGAGATAAATTTTGGGATCATGTTTTATGATTTTGCATTTGCAAACAAGTGAAAAATGTATGAAAATAATTGGCTCACTTTTGGTGTTTGGAGGTAATTTTTAGCTTTGAATCTTTTCCTAGATTTCGACAGACATGACTCTGATTCTTCCTAAGGTTTGTGCAGATAGAGTTCTACAGTTAGCATCTAGAAGAACTCAAAGAAAATTCAAGAATAATGGATTTGGGCGAGTTCAGTTCCAGTCGCCCAAACTAGAGCACCATCCCATGATTTTAGGACACATTTTTGCATGAATGAAGACCATTTCAAGTTGCAAACTCATGAAACTTGTTATCAAACCATTATATAATAGTTTAGGAATAGTTTTAGTTAGCAAACTGCCTTTTTTATTTTATTTTAACCCAGAAAAATGTCTAGAAACCCTAGTTATGAGATTTCTAATTTGGAGTTTGAATTTTCTATTTAAACTCAAATTTGTTATGTAATAAGGGTTGGGATTTGTTTATTTGAACTTAATAGACATATGGTGTTGCATTGTCAGTGTGAATCCCTCCCGGCTTTGTGAATTTGAATAAAATTTTAGATTCAAGAGCCATAGCTATGTTAATAGCATTTACCCAACAATTTATTAATTGGTATTAGCCATTAAATACTTGCTTGTTGTGGTAGATAGTTTGATTTAATCACTTTTATTGGTGCCTTGGAGGATAATTTTGTCTTGCAATATGCACATGGATGGTATGGCTTTGCAATTTGATGAAATTTGAGAAATATTTTGTTCATGTTTCCTTTGAAGATTGTACTGTGGATTTTATAAGTTGTGGATGTCTAGCTTACACTTTCATGGTTATGTGACTGAATCTAAACTTCTTTATGCAAGCTAAGTATTTGAATGGTTGATGTCCTTAGGTGTTGATTGTTATTTTACTTCATTTAAGTCTCTTGTTAACAACCCTCATTTTTTTTATATAAATCTGATTAGTTTAGGAGTGTATTTTCAACAAGTTGTCATTATTAATTAGGTTTTTCATGTTTGCAAGTTGTCTTATTGTTGATATGGTGCTAAAAGTGTCCAATCTTGTACAATAGGTGATTGGAGAAGCCTACTCATACATTATTATCTTACTTGTTGATCTTCTTATACATTTAACTATTTGTTTACTTGATTACTAACAACCCCCTTGTACAAGTATAGCTACATACATCATCAAGCTATCCATCATTGTCATGACCTGACACAAAGGGACCTTTGGGTTATCAATCTCTTGATGTTGGTTTACTTTCAGGAAAGGTGGTGTATTTTTTGTTCTACCCACTTGTAGATGAGTGTATCAAAACAACCCTCAATAGAATTGGCGCTATAAGGAGGGTCGAACAAAAGGTTTTCCTAGTTACATACACACTTGATTGACTTGGATATTGAGTAGATTTAGCTTCAATGGGTAATCCTTTGTGTATAAAAAGAAGTCTCCACGAGACTCATTTACATGCACACAATAGGCTTCATTTTCTGTTCCCCAATAGTGGACAAAATATCATAGATCATGTAAGGAATTGTAAGGATTTAATGCCTTTTTATTAAAATTGAATATGAAGATGTTGTTTGCAATTTATTTGTTAGGACATTTCAAGGTGTAGCACTTCAATGGTACGTGAGACTTTCACCCAATTCTATCTATTTGTGGGTTGAATTAGAAAAATTATTGTTAATTCAATTTGATCCTAATGTGGGTGTACATGATTCATTGTTTTATTTTTCTACTATGAGAAGAACACATCAACGGTCTATTTTATAATTTAATCATCGATTTCTTCTCATGTATCAAAGGGTTCAAGATTCAAAGAGGATGGTGCATGAATTAATATTAAAAGAGTACTATTTATGGTGTTTTGATGTCTCATTTGCATGCACAATTAAGTCTTTTGGTGATATTACTACCTTACATGATGCATTTAGCATGACTCTTTTATTAGCAAAATGTAGATGTGACATTACAAATGGTACAAATAATATAGAATTTCTTTTTAATATACAATTGATTATTTTTTTCCAACCATTATAGCCCTATGTCAATCTAGTCAACAAATCAAATCAACTGCAATCATCTCATTTAGTCAATTACAACATACCTGATCTTCAAATTGTTGTCATCATTTAATAAAAAGAACCGAATTAGTCTGCACTTTCAAGATCAGAGTTGGAGTCAAAATGCCCATTGTTTGGATTAGAAGACAAGAATCTAACAGTTACATGCAAGTATAACCAATAATGCAAAGGAATAAATCACAAAAAAGTAGAACAAGAAGACACAAAGTTTTAACGTGGTTCAACCAATCTTGGGCTATGTCCACTGAACAAAGAGTCCAATCTTATTATCTAGTAATTTTCAATTTGTTACAATTTGCAACCCCTTGCAACTCAATACCATTGCAAGAAGCTACAAAATTCTCATTTTGAAAACCCTAGAACCCTAAGCCATTTTTGTTGATATTTTGGCCTTTACATCAAATATCCACAACTTGGATAATGATAATAATATTTTGATATACATAAATAATAATAAATAAAGGAGTTATTTATTATTTATTCATTGAAGATCGATTTAATTATTATTGGGAGGGCCCAAGTCGCCTTCAAGGAAATAATAAATAAAAGGTTTATTTATTAAATTAACCCAAGTCGGCCTACCTTATTTTTTGGTGCCATTTTGGTTGGAGATCCCATATATATATGGTGATTCGATTCTTGGGGAAGATGTACCAAAAATATAATGTTCTCTCTCCCTCCAAGAATCGGTTAAGGTTGCATCAAGGCAGCAACGAATTCTATGAGGCAACAGTGAATTCTGAAATCCATGAGGCAACAACGAATTCCATACAGTAGAAGCTAACTCAATCATTGAGGTAGCAGGGAATTCATCCATTGGAGGGTAGAGATTTCACCTTTTAAGGGCAACAAATCATCTATTGAAGAGCAACAACTTCACCATTAAAGGACAGCTAATCTCAGTCTAAATAGCAGCAAATTCTTTGCCCTAGCTACGAATTCTGGAGCAGATCTCAAGGCATATTTACATTGATATTGATCTGATCTTAGATAAAAGTTAACATCAAATTGATGTGTAATACCCCTCGCAGCTTATTACTATTGAGACTATGTTTTAGCTGATACTGTTTTGTTTTAGTAGATTAGACCAGACACATGTTATATTTATATTGTGGTGTGTTATTTGACGATTATGCTTTGGATGTTAATTATCATGTTGGAACTGGAACAAAACATTATGTGATGGTTAAATTTAGTAATGATGGATTTTATACGATGTTTCATATGCATGTATTAATTGATGTAATTTAGATGATTATTTATATCTGGTACTTACCCCATACCCGCATGTGTATGGTATCGTGTTTGTTCTCATGTATGTCTTCTTTTCTGTTTGACGTGCATGTATGGTAGTGGAAGAGGCGTAGTTACTTGCATCGAGTCGGGTCCACACATCCCAGCCATCCCTACCATTGTCTGTTATTATATTGATAAATGCACATGTACATGCAGTGGTTTTATGCAGGTTGCAGGTACCGGGCATCGACTTCCCTAGCTTGACAGGATGAGCGTGCCCTCATTATGTCTCAATGGCGAAGAAGGGGAGTTAGCACTTAGGCCAATTCCCTAGCGCAACCTAATCATCCTATAGGAATGGACAGAATCTCACTTGACTTACCCGATTCGAATCCATTCTGGTCGAATGAATTCGATACCTTTCCTCTATTGAGCATGATATTGATCCTAGAATTATTCCTTGCATGTGTCGTATCTGGTTGTTGGTGATTGATATGTTAATCATGTTAGCAGTTTATGTTATGTATTAGTAAGTATATTGTTATTAGTATGATAAAATATGATTAGATATATATAGTTATACCCTATGTCACTTTTAGTGATTTGAATTCACACTAATAAAATATTCATATATAGATATTACATACCTATTTTATAAATTTTAGAATATAAGAGAGATATTCTAGTTGTAAGATAAATATAAATAAAAAGGAAATAAAATGGAAGTAATTCACAATTTGAGATTGTTATATTTTATTCCCATAAATGGGAAGTTGACTTGAATAGTAGGGGGTAAATAATAAAATATCACTCCCCTACTTTCCAAGCCAATTTAGAGGAAAAGAGAGGAGAGACTTGAAATTATTATCTTTCATATGCAAAATTTAGAGGAGAGAATAGAGAGAGAAGTGAAGGGTTGAGGAAGAGAAGAGAGGAAGAGTTGAAGGCAAGTTAGGAGCTGATCTGGGAGCAGCTGAGGGTTCAAGCTTGTGGATTGGAGAGGTATTCTCGGTTGGACTTCATCAGCCTGCTTGTTGAACCAAGTAAGATTTGAGTTCCCTTAATATGTCCTAAATTAGTTTTCAATCTTTCCATCAAATAAGAGGATACACTTATCTTCTCAAATGTGGTGTGAAGCAATAAATAAATGAGATTTTAGATTTCAATGTGAGATTTTAACACCACAGACATACAAACCTCTCTAAATTTAGTCATTAGTGAATCTAAATTTGAAATAGACAAAACTTGTTAGTTCTTAACACAACAGAATTGGTTATGTTTTGATCCAATGTTGCCACAATATTCATTTAATAGATCAAATAATAATTCTGAATGAAAGGAATTAGTAAATTAAATTGGCAATCTAATTTGGAAACAAATAACATTATGCATGGGGAAGCAAAAACAATTTAAGTGTTGTAAGAGGAAACAATATACCTTTGTAAACTAAGTGTTTCAATGGAGAAAAACAACAAAAAAAATAAAACTAAGCCTTTAACAAAATAAACATTTCCAGCTCTCTAAAATTTGTATGGGAAAATAATTCTCATACAAAATCCTACCACAGTCATTATTTAATTATATTTCCTGCCACCTTGGACTATAAACAAAAACAAATAATACCTAGTCAACACTTACCTTACACAACCCATCACTTCTCCACCTTGGAGCTCGCACCACTCCTTGCACAATATTAATAGCATGAAAAGTAAGAATGATTTCTTTTATTTGTTTGAGTTATGTCATCACCTGCAATTTGGATGTTTCGTAGGGCTTAGTATGGGCTTGGAAAGGTTTTAAAAAAAATGCATTAACTTTGGTACACATTTTCCCAAAGCTTTCTTTTCGCCACCTCTTGTCTTGTCCTTTACTCCATGTCATGGACAAGTACTTGGGAGCAGGCCTTAATGGCTAGTACGTGGTGTGAGTTTCTACCTTAATATATTTTTTTTCATTGATTAATTTTTTCTTTGTTCAAACCTCTTTGTCCTTGCCTTGGGTGCCCAAAAGGATGGGCCCATGTTTCAAGGTATTACTCCTCATTGGATGGCTGCACTTAAACTTTTTTTTATACATCCTAAGTCTTTATGTTGCATGGAGAGTGGCGTGGGTTTTTGGGCCTCCTAGTAATATATAAATTTATTAATTATTTTCAGCCCACTTGCTTTTGGTGGACACTTGGCCTTTGACCCTTGGTTATAGTTGAATGACATGTGTGGTAGGTTAGGTAGGGGTTAATAGGTATAAGGCTAGTGGACCTTAGATTTGACTAGCTTAGATATTATTGAGTAAGCTAATAAATGAAATGTTTAAATTAATAATTTGATTTTGTTATCCATTTGAGTAATGTAATCTTGGATTTGTATATGAATGTGTGTCATTAAACACTATATTATTATTAGTGAATTTATTATATTTATCATCACATTTAAACTAGGAGGATTTAATTAAATTAATACCTCATGATTTATGGTGTAATTAATATTTGGATTAATTATTGGGTATAATATAATTATCTTAGAGTCCTTTTACTTTAGACAATACTTCCATAACCGATATAGTTACATTGTTGTCTTTTATAAATTAACGAAGACATTATTCAATAGATGCTCTTGGAATATTCTTCGCATGATAGTAAACCTTATATTTAATAATTACGTTTTCATTAATTCAAGTTGTTATAGACATTAGTTAGTATAACAATATGGACATTTTATTGTAGACGTGGATACTCTGATTAATGTGATTACTTAATGCGAGCCAAATTTCATGTTAATATGATCCTTATGGCCTTGCTTACCTTACGACATGTTAATTACTAGTGTGAGATGTTCTCTTTTTGCATGTTGTACGTGCATGAGAAATACACTGTTGATGTAGTTGATTTGCATACCGGATTAGAAGACCAAATAGTGGGTAAAATCCAGAAGTCGGGTATATGTTGTGGATATAAGTTAACTATTCTGTTGTTGAATGTTTTATGGTGTAATATGGATTATGTTTTCTATTGCTTGATTGGGAAAGTGTAATGTGAGATCATGGTTGGGATGTCTATTTGATACTTATTATCACCTCCTGGTGGATGAATTTGAGTTAGTGGCCAAGGGTATCAATGTTTTGAAATGGTAATATGATTTATTTGTTTATTTTGTTACTTGGAACTTAATATGATAGAAGTGGCCACAAACCAGGATGGGTATTATTGAGAGACTAGGGTAGGTTATCTAGATGTGATGTAGGGGGTGGCTTGCAATGGATCGCCGAGGCCCACAAGTGGCTGACGGATCATCCATTGACAAGTTTCTTAATTCCAGTGATAACATTATAAAAATTGATCTAGTTAGGAGAACATTAAAAAGATAATTTGTGATACTTCACCCATGCCTTGAGTGTCGTTGGTTCAGTGAGGAACCTTCAGGACTAAACTCAAGGGTGGATCATCGATATACTTGTCTACATGAGAGATATCGATGCCACATATGATCACTTGAGTGCCGTCGGTTCAGTGAGGAACCTTCAGGACTAAACTCAAGGGTGGATCTGCTTGATGACACCTTCCTACTCACACCGTAGATATCCTACGTAGGTCAGTGCCTCTGGTAACCCGTATACTCTCTAGTTCTAGAGATATCTTTCTAGGTGATGATTGGGATTGGTCCTTAGTATGTGTGTGGGCCTGGTGTTATCTCCCTAGCACGGTGGGGTGGACCTTTGGGTTCCACATGGTCGGGAGGTAGTGTACTTCTCCATTGAGACTATTGTGGATATCCTCCATCACCTGATTGTTACTTGGACCAGATTACCACCATTGTTGCAGATTCATGTATCAGATGTCATATGTTATTATCTTGTACTTGTAGGAGGTTTATTTGATTATTTATGATCCCTGCATGGATCCATGTTGCATTTGATAATTGTAATTGTATTAAATATCACCACATACCCTACGACATGTGTAGTGGATGTAGGTGATCATATGATGTAATGTAATTTGATTTAGAGAGATGTACTTACTTTCATTATGTACTTAAAAGTTCTTTAGCATTTGATCATGTTAGCGTAGTGTTAGTTAGACAACGTAATACTGCATCAGGGACCCTTGAGAACGACAATGAGATGATATGTTTATTCAGACTCATGTATGTAAATCATTGTGATACTATGTTCAATGTGCTTGTTAACTTTAGTAAACAAAAAAAAAAATTGTTGCATAACTTAGCATAGCTTTTAGTGTTAATCTCTTGAGTCCTCTGGCAGGGCGTTACATGATGTCATCTTGGAAGCCCTAAATAAGCTAAATCCATTCATCTGAAGACTTAGAAGCGTCTGATCTGAAGATCTACAATCCGAGTACTATCTCTCCTTGCTCTTTTCTTTATATCATGTGTTTAGTATTGAAAGATCTCTATAGCTTGAAACATTCCTAGGTAAATCTAGAAAATACTAACATGGTATCAGAGTGTTGGTTGGGTAAAAGATCAATTTCAGATTTAGGAATTCAGTTTAACTCTTTCAAAACTAAGGAAAAATGGTAACCAGGGGTTTGGCCTAAACATAATAAATTTGGTTTTATCTATGAAGAGCATAAAGTAGGTCTAAATTTTGCATAAAGGTTGAATTTGCAAATTTCCCTAGTTAGTCCAAACTAACCTAAGAGGGAGCCTAAGCTTAAGAAGAGTTAATCTTAGATGTATTGGCATGGCTTAGCTTAATGGCATATGGTATGTTATTGGCTAGTTCATTAACATTCTATGTATGAAGAGCATACTTCATATTGTGTACATTGTGTTCAATTCTACTATGTATGGTATAAGAACTTATTTTATGTTGCTTAAGGGCATACCTTACATTGGCTTATGTTTAACATCACCTTGGATATGTTACACTAGCATATCTTATGTATGTTTGGAAACATACTTCTTTTTTATTCAGAACACTTGGCTTGTGCAAGCATACCCTTCTTCACTGTTATGGATCAGTTTATAGATGACATATAGTTGAGACATGATGCTCTTGGTATAACTGGATAATTGTTCATGTCCATGTGTGAGAGCACACTTTATATTGCCTTAACATATTTTACATTATGGAGACATATTTAATCTGGAATGTATCTATTGCATATTGAGAGAGTGTTTCTATATGCAGTTGTGGCAACTTACATAGCTATCTATCTATTTGGTATACATTATACTAGTTGTTGTGTGAGTTATGATTGAGAGAACTACAACATACTATCTTATAGGCCTATTCATGGTAGCATACTTGCCATACATTACAGAAGCATATATTGGCTATGTATATATGGATTCAGGATCACAAGATCTTATTGGCATTATCCTTCCTTTACTGGTTGAGGAAGCTTTTAACCTTGTTAGAGGATAAAGATAGGATCATCCAGAGGGAGTAGATCCCTTGAGTTATATATACCCTTGGGTAGCTAAAATTGTGGGTATATGGTTTAAGAGGGAGTTCAATTATGGGCTCACCTACACCTAATTTTGGTATGAACTCCTTATGACTTATTGATCATATATGGGTAGGATTGTACCTCATTGGCTTAATCATCATAACTGGTTAGTTTTAATATAAGCTGATTTGATCAGTTGGTTAGGAATGTCTTATTAGCATAACTGATTATTTGTTTTAGCTAATTGGCATAACTGACATTTCATTATGTACATTATGCATGAATGGATGCATACTTTAAGTTGGCATATGGAACATACACTACATTAGCATCTATTATGCTTATATCATGTATGAGGAGTATACCTTACACTTACATTGACATATATTTATGTTATGTGGGTACATACTTTACTTTGACATATGTTATATGTAACACTATTCTGGGAACATTCACAGTTGATTGTTAGATTAAGTGTTTGATGTGCATGGGTGCATACATTATTGATTAATTCACATATGTTTTATATGTTACATTGTACAATTGGCATATTTCTTGGGAACGTACATTATGAAACTTAGAGATAATGTTGTTGTATACCTGGGAGGATATTTTGTGGACATATGTTTTAGATAAAACTATTGCATCTTGTTGTGATCACATTGCACCTGGTTATATGTTGGTTACCCTTAGGTTGTGAAGACTTATGTGATTACTCTCATGCTTGTCTATAGATGCTAGATAAATTTGGAACTGCATTTGGATATTGACTACTTAATATGATCATATGGGGCATACATCATTTGTATGCTTTAGCTTGTGAAGCATACTTTAATTATTGTATATGAATGGATCATACTTTCTTTCATTTACTAATTATAGTTGAGACTATATTACATATGGTTCTATGTGTGAACTTTACATCATATTGGTTACTCTTATACTTATGTGGATTCATGAGATGAGATTTTGATTATGAGATACATTTGGTTGTGTTTGATTCATTTAATTACATCTATGCATATGGCTAAGTTGTTTCTTATGAATTGGATACTTGGAGAATATCATGGACTTGATATTCTTACTCCGAGCATTTGGTGAATATCATGGATTTGATATTCATTAGGCCAATGCTCGAGGATATCATTAATTTGATAGTTGGTGGATCAGGGATCCACTTCTTAGCATATGGTGGACATCATGGATTTGATGTCTGGAGACCATTACTCCAAGCATTTGGTGAATATCATGGATTTGATATTCATTAAGCCAATGCTCGAGGATATCATGGATTTGATATCTGGTGGATTGAGGATCCACTTCTTAGCATAAAGTGGACATCATGGATTTGATGTCCGAAGGCCATTGCTCTGAGTACTTGGTGAATATCATGGATTTGATATTCGTTAGACCAATGCTCGAGGATATCATGGATTTGATATCTGGTGGATCAGGGATCCACTTCTCAGCATATGGTGGACATCATGGATTTGATGTTTGGAGGCCATTGCTTCGAGTACTTGGTGAATATCATGGATTTGATATTCAGTAGAACAAGACTCGAGGATATCATGGATTTGATATCTTGTGGATCAGGGATCCACGTTTGAGTAATTGGTGGACATCATGGACTTGATGTCGATAGGCCATTACTCCAAGAACTTGGTGAATATCATGGACTTGATATTCGTTAGACCAATGCTCTTAACATCATGGACTTGATGTTGGCATGATGTCATGGACTTGACATTTCTTGAGTCTTGGTGACTTGTGGATTTAGTTATCCACAGATTGGTTCCAGTATATATCATGGATTTGATGATATCATGAATATCATGGATTTAATATTCAAAAGAGTCAAGGTGACCAGTGGATTTATGAAATTCACAAATTAATTGGAAATTTCTGATATCCTAGACTTGATATCACTTATGGTTGATAGACATCATGGACTTGATGTTTTCATGAATATCATGGACTGATATTCTTAGGTCATGAAGACCAGATGATCTAGGAGATCCACATTTGGATGGTAAGCATCATATGATATGATGTTTCTCATATGAATATGAGATGTATGGTTTATGAAGAATAGTTGTGTTCTCATTATATCTTGTAGATAGAGATCTACTATCATAGATGAGAGATATATGGCATCATTCGATTAGGAATCCAATTCCAATTTTATATGTTTTGAGTCTCGGAGACTCGTGGATTTGGAAAATCCACATCCGGTTGCTAAACATCTTGTCACCATGATTTTCATATGGATATGAAATCTATGGTTGGAAATGATGTAAGAACATATGTGTTCTACCTATCATAGATATGGAATCTATGATTCTATTGGATATGGAATCCATGTTGTTTAGGTTTTTGGCATCTCTATCAAGGGTGATAGAGGGAGATCATTGAGTGGATCTTTGCCTCAAGTCCAAGAGGGAGTGTTGATATTTTGGCCTTTACGACAAATATCCACAACTTGGATAATGATAACAATATTTTAATATACATAAATAATAATAAATAAAGGAGTTATTTATTATTTATTGTTTATTCATTGAAGATCGATTTAATTATTATTGGGAGGGCCCAAGTCACCTTCAAGGAAATAATAAATAAAAGGTTTATTTATCATATTAACCCAAGTCGGCCTACCTTATTTTTTGGCACCATTTTGGTTGGAGATCCCATATATATACGGTGATTCGATTCGTGGGGAAGATGTACCAAAAACATAATGTGCTCTCTCCCTCCAAGAATCGGTTAAGGCTGCATCTAGGCAACAACAAATTCCATGAGGCAATAGTGAATTCTGAAATCCATGAGGCAGTAGTGAATTCCATACAACAACAACTAATTCAACCATTGAGGTAGCATCAAAGTCATCCATTAGAGGGAAGCAATTTCACCTTTGAAGGGAAACGAATCATCCATTGAAGATCAACGACTTCACCATTGAAGGGCAGCTAATCTCAGTCTAAATAGTAGTGAATTCTTTGTCCTAGCTGCGAGTTCTAGAGTAGATCTCAAGCCAGATTTATATTGTGATCTCAAGACAGGTTTACATTGATATTGATCTGATCTTGGATCAAAGTTAATATCAAATTGATGTCATCTTGCAAGCCCTAAATAAGGTAAATCCAGTCATTCGAAGACTTAGAAGGGACTGATCTGAAGATCTACAATCTAGGTTTTATCTCTCCTTGCTCTTTTCTTTATATTATGTGCTTAGTCTTGAAAGATCTCTATAGCTTGAAACATTTCTAGGTAAATCTGGAAAATAATGACAATTTTAACATGACTTATGTCGGTTAACATGTTAACCCTAAAAATACTTGACGATTCAACCTAAAGAAATGCTTGATGAGTCAACTCAAAAAAGGCTTGACAAGTTAACCCCATGATACATGGTGAGTGTACAGTAACTGGGAACTGATCAAACTCCATAAACCAACAATCTCCCACTTGGGGACTGATTAGGCTCCACACTAAACAATCTCCCACTTGGAGACTGATCTTGTAGCAACACTGCTACTCTTGAAGCTCCCACTGGATTGATGCACCCTGGACTCTGTTGTTCTTTTTATTATTTTCAGTCTTGAAGACCAATTGAAGCTAAAGAGAAGTTCAATTTCTCCCCTGTCACTGCCTTTATAAACATATACGTTGGATTTTCCTTTATATGTATCTTTTCCATCTTTAATTGTTCATTATCCAACATCAACTGAATGAAGTGATACCTCAACTATATGTGTTTGGTCTTTGAAAGCAAGGAAGAATTGTTTGTAAGATGGATAGCACTCTGGCTATTTATAAATAGATAATTTTCAGTCTCTAATTTTCCCAACTCTTCCATAAATAATTGTAGCCATATCATCTCCTTAGCTGCCTCTATAGTAGAAACAGACTCTGCCTTTATAGTGGATAAAGAAACCACCTTTTGCAATTGATAAATCCAACTCGGTATTGTCCCACCAATAGTAAATACATAACCTATGATGCTTTTCCTGGTATCTAAATCCCTTGCCAAATCTAAGTCAACAAAGCCTTTTAAATTAGTATTAGAGCCCCCAAAACATAAACATTTATTGGATGTACCTCTAAATATTTGAGAATCCACTTTACTACATTCCAATGCTCAACTCTAGGATGACTCATATACCTACTAACAACTTGTACAACATGTACAATATCTGTTCTAGTGCATACCATGGCATACATCAAACAACCTACAACTGAAGCATGTGGTACATTAGACATTTTGTCTTCCCCCTCTTGTGTCTTTGGACACATCTCCTTAGTCAATTTGAAATGACTAGGCCAATTTGATGCCAATAACAAGTGCTTCATATTCGGCTATATTATTGGTGCATAGAAATAGCAACTTATATGATTTTGGAATTGTGGAGCCTTGAGGTGTAATCAATAATATGCCTGCTCCTGAGCCATGTTGGTTGTAAGAACCATCAAAGTAAAGTTTCCATGTTTTTGCTTCAATGTTGATGATTTATGCATTTGGAAATTCCACTTGAATAGGGTATTCATATTTTAAAGGTGCCTCCACTAGTTGATCCACTATGACTTGGCCTTTTATTGCCTTTTTGTCTACATATTCTATATCAAATTCACTTAGTACCATGACCCATTTAGTCAACCTTCCTATTAAGGTTGTTTTGCTCAATAGATATTTTAATGGATCAATCTTTGCTATGAGTTTGATTCTGTGAGATAACATATAATGTCGTAGTTTTGGGAAGAGAAAAATACAGCCAAACATGCTCTTTCTATGAAACTATAGTTTAACTCATACTTCACCAAAGTCTTGCTTATGTAGTAGATTGCCTTTTCTTTTCCATTCTCATCTTCTTGAGCCAAGAGTGCGCCTAAAGAATATTTTGTCATTAAAATTATTAAAGGCTTTCCTCTTATTAATGGGATCAATATTGGAGGATTCATGAGGTACTTTTTGAGGAGTGTGAAAGCTTCTTCACATTTGTCATCCCATTTGAATACTATGTCCTTATGAAGGAGTTGAGTAAAAGAGTGACACTGTTCTGCTAGTTGTGAAATGAACCTTCTTATGGATTGGAGTCTTCCTTGGAGTGATCTCATTTGACTCATGTTTCTAGGTGCCCCCATTTATATTATTGCTTTGACTTTTGTGGGGTCTACCTCTATTCCTTTTGTCAAAACTATATACCCTAGCAATTTGTCAGATTGTACCCCAAAGGCACATTTTTTCGAATTTAGTCTCACCTTGAATTGTTCAAGCCTTGTGAATATTTTCTCTAAAATTGGAAAATGTTCTTTTGCTGAGTGAGATTTTGAAAGTATATGATCCACATAATCCTCTAAGAACTTATGCATCATATCATGGAATATAGTGGTCGTGGCTCTTTGATAGGTCGATCCTACATTCTTAAGACCAAAGGGCATAACATTCTAACAAAATGTCCCCCAAGCACATGTAAAATTTATTCTATCTTGATCTTTGGGTGCAATTTTGATTTGATTGTACCCACTAAATCCATCCATAAGAGAGAACATAGAGTGACCCGCTGTTAGATCCACTATTTGCATCTATGCTTGGTAAAGGAAAATCATCCTTTGGACAAGCTAGATTGAGATCTCGGAAATCTATGCAAATTTTGATTGATTTATCTAGTTTTGAAATAGGTACAATATTGGATATCCATTCGGTATAGTCAATAGCTATGATGAAACCCACTTTTGATAACTTTTCCAATTCAATTTTGATAAGAAGCACAATGTGTGGGTGTATTTTCCTCAACTTTTTCTTGATCGGCTTGATTCCTGGTTTGATATTCAAATGATGCATAATCAGGTTTGGGTCCAATCCTGACATATCATCATAGGACCAAGCAAAGTTTATTTTCCTTTCTTTGAAAAACTCCACAAATTCTTCTTTCTCTTCTTTTGATAATGAGGCTGCAAGATGTATGACTTTAGGCTCTGATTCAGTCCCAATGTTGATCTTTTATGTTGGCTCTGTCAAGATAGGTGATCTTTCTTCATAATGTTCAAGAAAAGTATCCAACCTCTCTTCCTTAGGTACCACAATTGGGTTTTCAGCTTTGGAAACATCTTTTATTTCTTTCTCTTTTCTGTCTAATTGATGCAGGAGCATCCTAGGATTCTTGGCAATCCTATATCAACCAAAAATATGTTTTTCTTTGAAGGTAGATTGTTAGTTTTGATCTTGGTTTGGTGGAGTATTTGCTCAGTTTAGGAGACTGGTTTCTCAGTCTCTAAAGAATGCTCGGTAACTGAAGGTGTCAATTTCCTGTTGCTCGGCGATAACTATGTTGCTCGATCATGCTTGGCATGGTCAGTTGACTGGCACTCAGTTATTTCCTCTATTGCTTGGTGTTCTTGCTTACCGACTGGTTTGTTTGGATGAATTGGCTTGGCCAACTGGTACATTTAATTTGGGTCGCGCTCCTCGAGTTATGGATTGACCGTTGGATGTGTGAGGACCTAGATCTAGCATCTTGCACTCTTTTATGTGGATTTGATGACCGTTTGGGGCCATCTTGGATAATTTTATTTATTGTAAGGCTATTTGAGAGCCGGCTGATGTTTTGATATTTAATATTTGTATATCTTGGAGAGTCGACTTGGGGCTGGGATTTAGTATTTAAGTTGATGCTTGGGTAGTTGTTAGGAGATGAGTGGGGAGTGGGAGTTAGTAGCATGTGTGCTTAGGAATGGAAAGATTGCTTGGAAGTTTGAGTACAAGTTTAGATCTTTCCTAGGTGCCTGCTAGTGTGTTGTGTGTTGCAGACCTGGGCTAGTTGATTGATGAAGTTGTGGAATTGAGTTGGATCCTGTGAGATCTTGTAGACTGTTACTTGCTTTGTATTTGGTTGTAACCGAGAAGGCCTTACAGCTTGACACATTGCATGTAATCAAATAATTGATGTATAAAGACTTTTATTTTATATCAGATCTTTTGTTCTTGTTGTGTATTTCAACTATGTATTGGTTTGGCTGCAAGGTTGGTCAGTCCTTAATTGGATTCACCAACCTTGACTACATTAAGTGGTATCAGAGTGAAGTGAAGTTTGTTCCTATTTGAGCGAAGTCTGTTCCTGTTGGAGCCAAGTGGATATTGTGTGTCTATGTCTGGATCCTGATTTGAAGATGCCTCCGAGGAGAAATCATGAGAATTCAGAAGAAGAAGCTGTTAGAGAATTCAGTCTTGATGATTTTAGGGCTTTGCAGAAACAAGTGCAAGACCTACAAGAAGAATTGAGAAAGAGGAAGACTACCTTGAAAGAGGATAGTGATGATGACTCTAAAGAAGAAGATCATTTCAAAGAAGTTGTAGAAGAAGCTAGAGATCCAGAGGAGAATCGAATTCTGAAAACTATGTCTAAAATTGGAAAGAGGCCTAAGATTGAAGTTTCTACATTTGTTGGAAGCCTTAGGCCTGAAGAATTGATTGATTGGATCAATGAGATGGATGAATACTTCAAGTATGAAGAAGTAGAAGATCTTGATAGAGTTAGATTTGCAAAGACTAAGCTAAAAGGTCATGCAAATATCTGGTGGAGAGAAGTTCAGTTGGAAAGAGGTAGAAGAGGAAAAGAAAAGATCACTAAGTGGAATTGAATGGTTGACAAGTTGAAGAAGCAATTCATTCTGGTGGATTATGAATTGGACATGTTTAAGAAGATGCAAGCTTTGAAGAAGACTAACAAATTGGTATAGGAGTATACCGAGGAGTTTTACAGAATCCTGATTAGGATTGGTCATTCTAAAGCTGATAAAGAGAAGGTTGCTAGGTATGTCTATGGTTTGAGACCTAGTATTCAAGAAGAGTTGCTTACTATTCGGATGACAACAATAGGAGATGCTTATTAGATGGCATTGGAGATTGAAGAGAAGTTGAATAAGAAGTTTGAAGGTAGACAGAACAATAGGAACCAAGGTGGTAAAACTGGTGGGACAGTTGTTGAAGGTAATGTGATAGAAAACCCTTAAGCCTGATGTTGGATCTAGAAATGGCCAAGTTCCTAAGAATACTGGACAAAGAGGAAGGTGGAAGAATGAGTTCACCGGTACTTGCTATAACTATGGTGAAGCTGGCCATAGAAGTTGGCAGTGCCCTAAGAAAAGAGTCGCATTAGCTGCTGAAGAAGACATTGAGAATGTTCTAGAGAAAGGTGAATGTCTTGTCACCAGAAGGTTAGTTGCATGTGTCTCTGAACCGGTACAAAGAAGAAATTTATTCAGAACCATATGTAAGTGCAAAAATAAGGTATGTAATGTCATAGTTAATGGTGGTAGTTCTGAGAACTTTGTTTCAAAAGAGATGGTTAGTAAATTGAATTTGGAAAGGAGGAAGCATCCTAATCCTTATCAGATTAGTTGGATACAAGATGTTTCTAAGGTTAGAGTTGAAGAAAAATGCTTGGTTAAGTTTCAGATTGGATATTACCAGGATGAGATCTTGTGTGATGTATTGCCTATGGATGCTTGTCATCTGCTGCTCGGTAGACCCTAGCAGTTTGATAGAAATGTGTTGTTTGATGGTTGTGCTAATACTTATGTGGTTAGGTATGAAGGAGCTTGGCATAAGCTGATACCTTTACAGGAGACAGGGACTAAGGGATGTGGAGTTATTAGGTGTTTTCCATGTGACAATGACAAACCTCAAGAGCAAAAGGTTGAGGAATCTATTTCTACAAAGTCTAGTTTAAAGGAAAAGGAGAATGAGATATCTGAAGATTTTGTTGAGATCAAGAGGCAGGTGGTCTTTCTAATAGAGATGGTACAACAGATGATGACATTTATGACACATAGAGATGTGGATGATACTGAGTTGATTGAGAAGGATGAACCTTACCGAGGCACTACTATGGTCGGTAATGTTCAGAGTCGGTTGTTATCAGTTGCTGACTAGAAGGATAGGAGAAGTGGAAAGCAGAAGAACTTGCTGAAGGAAGAGATGAATAAAGTAAAGACTACTTGGGATGAAGGGCAAGAGGATATATGGGTTAAGAATAGATTTGGCATACCTATTCTGTTTCCCTTGAAGCATTCCTGATTTCCTTATAAGAAAATCTTTCTTACCTAGGGTGTCTGATGCAAGAGCATCCTAGGATTCTTGGCAATCCTGTATCAACCAAAAATATGTTTGTATTTGAAAGTAGATTGTTAGTTTTAATCTTGATTTGGTGGAGTATTTTCTCGATTTGGGAGACTGGTTGCTCGGTCTCTAAAGAATGCTCAGTAACTGAAGGCGTCAGTTTCCCGTTGCTCAGTGATAACTATGTTACTCGGTCTCTGAAGAATGCTCAGTAACTCAAGGCATCGGTTTCATGTTGCTTAGTGATAACTGTGTTGCTCGGTCATGCTTGGCATGGTCAATTGACTAGCGCTTAGTTATTTCCTTTGTTGCTTGGTGTTCTTGTTTACCGACTAGTTTGTTTGGATGAATTAGCTTGGCCGACTGGTACATTTAATTTGGGTTGCGCTCCTCGAGTTGTGGATTGGCCATTGGACATGTGAGGACCTAGATCTAGCGTGTTGCACTCTTCTATGCAAATCTAATGACTTTTTGGGGCCATCTTGGATAATTTTATTTATTGTAAGGCTATTTGAGAGCCAACTGATGTTTTGATATTTAATATTTGTATATCCTGGAGAGCCGACTTGGGGCAGGGATTTAGTATTTAAGTTGATGCTTGGGTAGTTGTTAGGGAATAAGTGGGGAGTGGGAGTTAGTAGCTTACATGCTTAGGAATAGGAAGATTGCTTGGAAGTAGGAATAGGAAGATTGCTTGGAAGTTTGAGTACAAGTTTAGATCTTTCCTGGGTGCCTACCAGTGTACTGTGTGTTGTAGACCTAGGCTAGCTGATTGATGAAGTTGTGGAATTGAGTTGGATCATGCGAGATCTTGTAGACTGTTACTTGCTTTGTATTTGGTCGTAATCAGGAAGGCCTTACAGCCTGACACATTGTATGTAATCAGATAATTGATGTATAAAGACTTATGTTTTATATCAGATCTTTTGTTCTTGTTGTGTATTTCCACTGCGTATTGGTTTGGCTGGAAGGTTGGCTAGTCCTTAATTGGATTCACCAACCTTGACTACATTACTAATACTAACACCTTATGGTTTTCACCATTAGACTCTTTCATTTTCTATTTTCTTCATTTACTTTCTTTTATTTCTTGACTAAGAGATTGGATACTTTCCCTCATCATTTCGTCTTGATACAATTCATTAGTAGAAGAAGGTTCAACTGCATTTAAGTACAAGGCCAAATAATTTTCATTTGGGCATGTGGGAATGTTGTTTAGGTCCATGGAATCCATTTCAATGAGTTCTGGGTATACGAGATATAATGTGTTATTGGCTAGGTTCAATTCAGCAGGGTTTAGGGACATGACTTCATTATATGGTTTGTACATTATATCACTCAAGTCTATGACATGCACTTGTTCTAGGTGTTCCATAGAACTTGGATCAAAATCTCCCTCACTAGAATCCTCTTGAGTTTCTTGTGGGTAAAAATATCATGGGTTAAACCTATTGCTAGATTCTTCCATTTTTGGTACCCATGAGGGTACATAGGTTCTCCTACCCATTGAGATCCTTCTACTTCTTGATTTGGAGTAGACTCTTGAGTAGAAACTATCTCTTGGTTAGAACTTGAAGCTTGGTTTGAATTTGATCCTTAATTTAACTCTTGTCTTTTACCTGGGTTAGACATAGGAGCATAAGTATGGATAACATCCACCTCTTTTTCTTGACAAGATTCACTAGAATAAAGAACCCCATTCCTATTCATTAGAGTTTGCATCACTTTGGGATTTCCATTGCAAGATTAGTTCATAAAATTTAGGATGATTCTTTTGAGTGTATCCTTATTCAAGGTATTCTAATCCTGATTTTTCTTTTCTATCACTCCAAGCCATTTCTACAGGTTTGACTAACCCTTCATTTCTCTTTCCCAAAGGTTGTCTTTCCTTGTAGCCCATCTTTTGCATGAATTTGAAACCTTTTCCATATTGGTGTGTGGGAATGCTAATATTTTGGATTATTTTTTCATTAGCATTTGATTCATCTTCTTCTTTATAGAGCCACTTTAGGATTTTGTTATCATCTTCCTCCATGGAAGAAGAGGTGCTAGCTCTTACAAAATAGTGATTATATTCTTTAGGAGGATTGGAGATAGAAGGTCTACCATGATACCTAGGAGATAGTGGCAAATCCATCATTGATAAGGAATATTTCCCTACACTATTTTGCTTAATCTTGCATTGCCTTTCAAAATTCTTCATCATGGTGTCCATCTTTTGATAATGGACCTCTTTGGCTTGTATTTGAGGAGATTTTTAATTATCTTCTTCTTCTTTTTCCTTGGTGTTTTCCTCACTAACTTTCTCTTTTCCCTAAGTTGATGTAGCTAAGTTAGCAGGATTTTGATTTTCTCTAACAAGAGTGTCTTCTTCCTCCATCTTCTCTTTTCCTTTTGCTAAGGAAATGTCATTTAAACTTTGACCTTGGTTCATTTGCCTTGATGTAGTGCATTTGGTATTGTGAGGAACTAATGGGTCATTTATGGGTTTGATATTATTACAATATTGAAATGGATTTAAATCTCCACTCACCATAATTTCTTGACCCATGTATGAATACTTTAAGCATTGATGGTACGTTGAGGGTACCACTTGCATCTCATGTATCCATGGTCTTCCCAACAAAATGTTATAGGTCAGTTTCAAATCAAGAACTTGGCAAATAGTTTCCTTTGGAATAGGACCAACTCGGATAGGAAGAACTATTATCCCTTTGGAGGACCTGTCTTCATTGTCATAAGCCTTTATAGTTATCTTCCTTTTAGGGTCAATAGCTTCTTCAAAATACCCTAGGGCTTTGACAAGATTCTAAGTAAAAATGTTTAGACCAGCTCCTCCATAAATGAGGACCCTCTTGACACAATGTTTATGTATCAAAACTTCAATGTGTAATGGTATATTTTGGAAATGGTTCAAATACATATCGTCTTGCTCAGAAAAAGATAGGCAATGAGGAGCAATAAGGTGTCCTATCATATTCTAAAATTTATCAACATCCAAATTAAGTGGAACATTGGTTTCAATGAGAGCCTTCTCCAAGATTTACTTGTGGGTGGGTGAAAGCTTTAACAACTCCAAGATTGAAACTTGTGTGAGAGTCCTTTGGATTTGATCCACAAGGTTGTATTTCTTTGATGATGTGGATGCTTGACTTGGTAGAACTATTTTAGAGGTACCTCCTTGCAAGGTGATTTTGGGCGCTTTCCCCCTAGTCACAACATTAGAGGTTTCATCTTGTTGCTTTTCTTTCACCACTATGACATTGATGGTATTTTCATATCCCATTAAAGAATTTATAGTGTTGTCATATGTGTGGGTGAGGTTAACTTTATCATTCCCTCTTTTGTTGTTTTGATTCAAATTTTAGGTTTCACCTTTATCATGATTCAATAAAGGAGTCTTAAATGTCGTATGATCTTCATTGTTTTGAGGAGCCTCAACTTTAATTGTGCCATCATCTATCAAATCTTGGACCTGTTATAAGTAGTAGTTGTCATAGCACCAAAAGATCGACCTATTAATGCCTGATACAACCACTAGACTTATAGAAGACACATGAGGCCGTTAAACCATGTCATGAATCCTGAGGGGAGCACTGACCATTTTTCCAACAATCTCCCCCTCAGCGTTACCTAAGGGGATTTGAACCTATGACCAAGCTCTGATACCACTTGTTACAAGTAGTAGTTGTCGTTACACCAAATGATCGACCTGTTAATTCCCAATACAACCACTAGACTTATAGAAGACATAGGAGGCTATTAAACCATGTCATGAATCCCGAGGGGAGTGTTGACCATTTTTCCAATAGGACCAAGTGTTTGAGTTTCATACATTCGTTGGTCTTATGCCCTTTATTTTGATGGTATTTACAATGATGAGCATCATTCCATCAAGATGGTTTAACTTGGGGTTTGTATGGTCTTTATTCTAGTAAGATGATTTTGTTGGAAACAAGGCTCGTTAAGGAATTTTCCAAAGGTTATCCCAAGAATATGAACTTTCTCCTTTGGGTTGGATCAAAGACAGGTCTTGGTTTATTCACACCTTGGTTATTGAAATAGTTATTATTGTTATTGAAAGGGGTCGTAGGTGTTTGGTTAACATTATTCATTTGATTGGACGCATTTGATAAATTAAAAGGGGTTTCTTTTAGGTTGTTGGCTTCTACAACCTCATCATTTACAAGATTTTGGTTAGTGTTTTTCAACCAAAATCTTGATTTATCATTGTTGTTGTTAGCACCCCTATTATTATTGTTGTTGTTGTTGTTTTTGGTGTTAGGATAACCTTTATTCTCTTTGAAGAGTTTGATTTCTCTTTTCTTCACTAACACCTCTTCAATCTTAATCCTATTTTTGATGATCTTTTCAAAGGTTGGGGGACATTGAAGTTGTAATCGATAGTTCATTTTCATGTTCAAATTGTTCATGAAAATTTCCATTTTCTCATTTTCAGTTATGCTTGTTGGATATCTTGCCAAAACCATTCTCCATATTTGGAGAAAGCATAGAAAAGGTTCACCATCTTTTTTCTTGGTATCACATAGGTTTAGCATGGTGATTTCATGCTCAATGTTATAAGAGTAATGAGAAAAACTTGGAGGCCAATTCTTCAAAAGTCTTTATTCCCGGGGTTAATTTAGAAAACCACTCCACGGCTTTCCCTCCAAGGCTTCTTAGGAATAATTGCATTAAGTAAGTAGTGTCGTGCATGAACTCAATACTTAAAGCACAAAACTCCCTCAAGTGGTCTTGTGGGTCGGAATTACCCATGTAATTTTTGTATCTTGGAAAGACCACGTTGGGAGGGACAGGTACCATAACCAAATTTCTATCAAAAGAAAGAGGACATAAGAACTCTATTGAGAATGGTTTTGGTTTGGTTGCCTTTTTCATGTTATCAATTTGAGCTTGGAACAACATGATTTGTTTTTTCATGACTCATAATGGATTCTCTTCTTCCTCATCCTTCTTTAAGGTCGATGTATTGTAGTCTTGAGGAAGTTTAACTTTTGATTGAGCTAAGTTGAGGAAATATGTTTCTTTATACCTATCCAAAAGTTTTTCCATGACTTTAAGGAATATAGGATCTTGGGCTTCCCTATTGGCCCTTTCTTCAGTTGTTTCTTCTCACCCTTGGTTTATTTGTTAGTTCTAATCTCGGTTTTCATGGTTTCTCCCTTGGGTAAACTCATAGAAATCATTATTTCTTGTCATGGGATCAACTCTTTCTTCGAATAGGTCAGGAATTCTCTCTTCTTATTCTTGTTTTTCTTCAAATGGGGTTTGGAATATGAAATCTTCGTATAGAACCACTTGACTAATACAAGTGTTATCTTCTTGAAGAGATATTTTCAATCGATGGGATCTAGTGAAAATCAACATTAACAAGGGTTGAGTCAAGTGAAATTCCTCTCTCTTGGTGATTGTTCTTTTGGAAGATTTTTAAATTACTAAATTGATTTTTAATGGATGCTTCTTCCTTGTAACATGTATTTTCAAATGCAGTAATCACAAGAACACTTTTATTTTAAACGACCTCTAAACAAAAAATGTTTGAATATTTGAGAGCGTTTTCACGGGTCTTTGACAAGAAATCACTTCAAGCAATCTACCTATAGTCAATTTTGGCTTGTAAACATGGCTCTATTGAGGTGGGCCTAATAATTAACAAGGAGCTAATATGAATTCTATTCAAAAGAACATCAAGTTTCATCCCCCATTATAGGGGCCTCCTACCACTGGTATGTTGGAGTTTTGCGCAATCCCGAATGACTACTCGAGGAGGTTGGATTCTTGATATTCCTTTGTCACTCACCCCATTAATGGTGAATGCATTTTATTTTATAGTGGGGTAGATTATCATGGGAAAAGCAATTGTATCCCACTTTGAGCTGTCCCTCTCATCGGCCTCATTAAGGCATGTTCTCGAGAAGCGAGCCCACTAAATCTCTAGCATGTTCATGAAAGAAAATGAAATGAAATGAACTTGAGTAGGTTTGGGAATTTGATTCACCAAAGGTGAATAGCATATCCCTACTACTTTCCACTTCCAAAGATAATAAATATTGTTCAATTAACAAGCCTCTTTTAATCTAATGGGAATTGAGTACTTCTAGCTTTATGATTCACCTAAAAGGTGAAGAGCATAATCACCTAATACTCTTTTCCACAAACCATAGGCTTAATTTAGTGTTTGTTCATTCTCTTGACCTTTCTTTTAATTGAAATATTTGATAGGTTTGGCATTTTGATTCACTAAAAGAAGTGAAGGGCATAGGCCTACTATCAAATCCAACAAACAATAATAGGTCTTCTAACTATGCTATATTCGAATCAAATTGCCATAATTTAATCAAATGCATAAGGCTTTACACATACCTTTTTCAAAGCTAGCAAAGGTTAGGGGCATTTTTTATTTCATTTATACATTTTGATACTCACCTAGTGGCGATTATTCCAGCTCCATAGCATCCTCTTCTCAAGATTTAGTTAGTCCAACACAAATTCCAAGAAAAGTGAAGAAATTCAAGCAAATCAGGTTTTTACTCCTTTATTTAAAATGATTAAAATTGACAACCTTAAGGAACAAAAATCCAATTGAGAGAGACAAATTTAGATTTATAAGCTTTAATCATTTGCAAATATCTCTCATAAGCTTCACCTTCATGCTCTGAATCTTCCAAAAAATTGTTGAGATGAATTATTTTCTCCTCTTTCAATCTTCTCCTTATTTGTTTGTCTTACTTGTTGACCTTGGCTTCTAGTTTCTGAACCTTTTTATGCTTTGTCATCAGAAAAACACTGAGAATTCATCATTTTCTATTAGAAATTAAAATTTTAGAAAACTAGTAATACACACTACAGAAAGTATTGTAAGCACTATTCAGGATAGCGTATAGGGTACATAATGAATTACAAGCTCTATTTAAATAGTTATATGCGCAACTCAATTAGTTAAATGTTGATAAATGATTCCTGGAAAGTGACATATTAAACTTGAAAAATATTGTACATGCTGATATATAGCGTGTACGTGCTACGAACTCAGGGTGTACACGTTGAAAGAAAGTGAGACATAAGATAAAAGTATTTTATACATGCTAAAAGGATATGTAAAGGTGTCAAACTTCATCATGCACACGTCATTTCACTATGTAAAGGTGTCATACTTTGCTTTATACACGCTATTCCAAGCCTTGTACACACTATTTCACCTGTCTAACAAAAATTAAAAACACAAATTCAAGCGATTTCATCAAATAAACATGAAATTTAGTTAGTAGAGGCAATATGCCCCATGGTGGGTGCCATTTTGTGTACCTGGAATACCTTCATACCTATTAGTTTGTCAATACATCAATTCAATAATGCAAAATACAACAATTAAGAAGCTATTGTGTAGACACCTAAATTTGATTACACAATTTAAGTAATCTTATTTAGTTCTCTCCTAAGGCATTTTATTAATTAAATATTATTTATTTAATTAATTTATGTCATCCCCTAATGGATTAATTTAATTAATTAATTATAGTTAATTAATTATCTAAATGACAAACCCATAGTCTGATAATTAATTAAATCCTCATTCCTCTATTAATTTAAATGGATACATATATCTATTTAAATTAATTCATAAACCCTCATTTCCCTCCCACTTGGAATTAAATAAAACATTCAATCTAATTTGAGCACATGGCTCCTAACCTTGACCCTTAACCAAACCCATCCCAAAATCCTAACATAGAGTTCCAACTCAACCCAACCCATTCACACATACTAATCACCCTTAATTAACTAATGACCCATGATTAGCTAATCTAACCCTCCACTCATTCTCTCTCCTCCCATCACATCCTCCTAAAATTCCCACTTGTCCCCTAATCCAAGTCTAATCACCTCCTAAGCATTTGCACAATCATAATCCATGGATTAAGAAATCCTAACCCAACCCAAATCAACTCCCATGTCACATCCTCACATTCCCCAATTCTCTCACCTCATGTCAACCTTAAATGCTCTTACACACTCCATCTTCCTCTTATGCATTTGTCCCCTCTCATATCTCCCAAAATGGTCACATTCCCCCATTTCTTCCAGCCTCTCCCATTGTGACACTTGTCACAAGGAGATGCATTTAAGAAAGAAAAATCCATGTGCTCTCTCTCAAATGCATCTTGACCCTTCCTGAGGTTTGCATCTTGACTGTCCATTCACTCCTCCTCTTACTTATAAATTGAGCCCTCATCTCCTTCATTTTAAACCACCATTCAAGCAAAGTTATTATGCCCATTTGAGAGCTAAAAATATCAACCATGGCCTTATAATGCCAAATTTTCCACTCATCCATTGAAGCTTGAGCAAAGTTTATGAGCACACATATCCATCTTGGACAAATACTCTACACTTTGGAGGCTTCTTGGGGTTTTGAGGTTTGCATTCCCTTATTGGTTTTTTCTTTCATTTATAGGTCTAATCTTAAAGGTTTATTTAACTTGTTTTGTTGAATATCTAGCTCGCTTCATGTTCTTTAACAACACATTTTAAGTAATACATATTGAATGAAAATAAGGACAATAAACATCCTATGACTCTCTAATTAAAGATGCTAATGAAGAGCTCTCAGCAAGCTTCCATTAGAGATAGCTCTAAAATGAAAAATTGTGCTAAATTATGAGAAATTATGTCTATCCTTGCTCAATTATGCTACATTATGCTTTCAAATCAATTTCACTATAATAAGGATGTGATTTTGAAATGTACTTGGGATCCTTTTCTCCTAATTTTTGTCTTCTATTTATAGACTTCACCAAGCTTAGGGGGTTGAGTAAGTTTAATCATGATTGAGTTTGGGTTAAGTTCATGGTTTCAAATGTGACAATTCAAATATTTTTTCCTCAAAGCTTGGGACAATGAGACAAAATGAGAGGTCAAGATTTATTCTCCAAGTGAGTGATTGAGATTCAATTTGGTCTTGATCCATGTGAGTTCAATTTTCCATTCCTATTGGTTGAGGTAATTCCCTCCCATGTGGTAGGTGAGAAATATTAGGATTTAATTAATTGATTCATTTAATTTCTTTAGCCATGTGTACCCCTTGAATGAGTTAGATTTGATTTAATTTAACTATACAATTAATTTGATTAATTGCATATTTCAATTAATCTTTTATTTTTCTTTGATTGTTCACTTGGATTAGTTTGACCATTTTTAGGTGTCTACACATTCTATTTATAAATGTGAATAAATGAATGAGGCATTTTAATGATGTCTATGAGACTAAGGGTCCAAGGGATCAAGAATCCAATCCTAAATCATTTTTATGTTCTTCATAATGTCAGCTCTTCAATTGTTAATCTTTATCAGAAAATTGACAGCTTTGTGAATCTTTGTTTCTTTAAAATGTTGATTTAGGTAACCTTATTTTAGGACATTCTCATATTGACCACATATATCTTGGTATCAAGTGCATTTAAAGATACATTGTCATTCAATTTCTACAACCCCTTTGCTACAAAGAGTACACAACCTTCTTCCCAAATCTCTTTAGGAATCATCCATCTACCTGTCTCACTCCTTAGATGATGTGACCCGATTCTTAATTGCACAACTAGCAATCTAGCTTTGCCTTTAATTACCACCCACAAGTAATCTTTTGAATCATGTTCCCAAGTGTGATAAACTCTTTTAGGTAATGGGCTATTCTTAGCTCCATTTGGGTTGTCCACATGGAAGCCCTGAATTTTTCTATCACAATTTTTTTAATCTCTTCATTATTGTTGGGACATTCTTGCATGTCAATGTCCCATTTGTTCAACCATTTCTCATTTTGTTTCATCCATATTTTCTTTCTACAGACTTTGATCTCTACTAAATGATGTAAAATGTACTCTTTCAATTGAGACACTAAAAAATTGATGAATATCTAATTGGAAATATTGTTTGATATTTGTACAACATGTGTGATTGAGTGCTAAAGATAGAGCATCACCATGACAACATGGACCAATCTCTTCCTTGAACCATTGGGAGATAATTGGGATTTCTCCCCATGTAAGTATGACTACAAGAAAGTGGTCCAAAAATTCAAGGGATCTTATGTAACCCCTAATTGACCATACTAAATAAGCTATTGCTTGTTAATCAAAGACTTTGAAATATTAGAGGCACAACAACATGGGAATATGAAGTTTTCAATTATTGGGTTACAACTTACAAAAATATAGAGCTACGGGAACATCCTAATATTATCGAATGTTCTCACCAGAAGTTAACCCTGGATGCTTTGAATTATGATGCCTATCTCAACCACTTGACAATTGCCAAGTCACACTAACATATGACTCACTTTCAGTTGCAGATGAATTTGGAAATACCAATATTTTTTATTTTCTTTGACAAAGAATTAGATATTATTTTTGGTTAGATATTTTCAATTTTCAATTGATAGATGAGCTAAATGCTCTGAAAAATTGTAAAATTTATGATTTCATAGCTTGTCTATATAAAAAGATGGAGAATTAAAAAAATATACGAGTGCTTTATACTGACATTGATAACCATAAAAAGTTCAAAAACTCCAGATAGATTTTAAAGCACTTGACATACATCACAAATTTCTAGCATCGTTATTTATGGGAAAAATCTCATCTATAAAAGTTATTTTAACTTATCCAATATGAGAGCATAAGCCTTGATTGAATATTGTCAACTAAGAGTCAAGGACTAAAGATACCCATTCTATTGAATTCATATGGGGCATAATCCCAGTGTTATTCCTTATAATATCAAAGCCTTACACTCAGTAAAACTTCATCCCTAATAGACTCTTTAAAAACCTTTCTACTTCTCCAATAGACCAAAGACCTATAGACTAGCTTCCTTATTTTAAGTAGGGCATTTAAGATTGTGAACTTGTTATATATATAGAGCTTTATTTCCCTAAGTGAGAGATACCTTCGGTGCAAGAATTTGAGTGGTTTAAGTTTACCAAGGCTAGGATTAGCAAGTTTTGGGCTAATGCTACACTTTGAGACCAACTGTCTAGTATTTTGTGTCAAGCATCCATGATAAATATGTAGGCGAAACTTACAAAGAACATAAAAAGGTGTTAATCTGATCAATCATACATCCCATTGACTAATAGCATCAAGTTCAACAAAGAAAATTGCATTAAATGTAAAACTGTAAGTGGAAATTAATTTAATTGTCTGGATATTAGATCTAGATGCTGAAATGCAATAACAGAGATCCTACATACCAAAGGAACTTTAAAATATATGGAACAAGGATCTATTCACCTTGGCCTTGAAATATGTACTTTCCAAGAGATGCAGGAATCTGTTGAGAGCTCCCTTGTGAACAAGGATCAGTTTAGCATTATCACCCCTGAGGTTGGCAGAGAATATTTTATACCAAAGTCATCTCTACCTTTCATTACAAATTATTTAGATCTACAATTCCATCGCAATCAATTAAGAACAGAAAAAAATATTTTGAATAGAAATGTATTCAAAATAGTAAACCAGATGAAAACCCTCAAGCTTGTACTTACCATGGAGGGTTTGGAAAATTTGAATCCATGGTTTGTGATCTGTTGTCTCCTTGTCATTTGATATTTATTTCTATGCTCGATGTTGCACATATATCTATGCATCCAATTTGCATATTGATTTGGTTGACATAACATTTTCACATTGACAATTCAAAGCCTGGCCAACACTTGTACCTTTCCCATTGAAGGCTAACTATACACACGTTGTATATAAATATATTTAATTCATTATTTCCACACATCTTCTAATCTTATATTATTTGATAAATCAAGCATTATCTTTACTATTTAGAAAGAAAATTTAGTGCATTTAAAAGAATAATTCTAGAAGCATATGTGTTTGAAGAGTATTGTTTGTAATATTTTATACACATAAATGTGGGTTGACTAGGAGTATTTATCAACTATCAATAGAATGATGGCTCTACCAAGATGTCTTTAAATACCACTAGTCTTAATGAAAAATTCTAGAAGTATATACATGTTTCAGGAGTATTGTTTGTAATCTTTTATACACATTAATGTGGGTTTAACAAAGGCAAGTATCAATTTTCAATGGATTGATGGCCCTACCAGGATGTCTTTAAATGCCACTTGTGTGCTAAAATGTTGACACACTTCTATGAGTCATTATATCCAAGATTGATCAAGAATGAGGTCTCAAATGCCGACTCATAGCTCTCTATTCATGGAGTGCAAGGGTTTATAATGGAGGCCCTCATTTTAGACCTAGTTTGTGCCCATGCAAGTTCACCATAAAATGAGAGATTCAAAGAGGAAAAGAAAGAATGCTAGTCTCCATGATCATAAAATATGCATGCAAATGAAAAATGGAAGCTTATTCTATATGATAACAATGCATGAAAGCAAAGTAAGCTATGAAAGGAAATACGCATGCAAGATTATTCTATGAAATGAAATATACATCTAATCTGATATGCAAGTGCAAGAGTAATCTAAATGGATTTCCATGGAGGCATGAGAGAAGAAGACAAGAAAAGAGAATTTGCAATGTTTAATCTCAATTGCTCAAACTCTCCTCCAAAATCGCTCTCCAAACCTTCAGCATAAAAATAACATAAAATCTGGGTCTCTAAAATCTAGATGCCTAAATGAGAAGGAGAGGGCTCCTTATAAAAGATTTAGAAATGAATGGATGGTCAAGATTAAGAGGCAAAAAGAAATGAGCAATGGTGGAGATTAAATCTTGGTTGAGCCATGTGCTCAAGATTCTCAAGAGGAAAAATCAATGGACATGGTTAAGAGGCAAAAAGATGTGTGGAAGATATTAAGAGGCAAAAGGAGATACCACTCATCTTAGAAAGTGTGCATTCAATGTGTAGACAAAAGTCTTTTTCTTTTTCTTTTTCTTTTATTATTTATTTATTATTTTTAGCAAAGTGGTTTCCATTATTTAATTAAAAGATTTTTTATTTATTTAAAAGAGATTTGTTCTTTTAATTAAATGTGACTTAGGATAAAGTGATTTTATTATTTAATTAAAATGGAGCATGTTCTCTTAATTAAATAAAACTTAGGATAAAATGATCAAACCTTAGGAAATATTGAAATATTTAAATTAATTATGATTTGATCAAGGAAATTGATTTGAATTGAAAATATTACAAAGCATTGATTCAGGAAATGATAAATTGATGAATGGGGGCCCAAAGTCTAGGTGACCATTTTAGGGTACATACATTTGCCCCTCTTTGACTAATGTGTGATCTTTATGGGAACACATGTAGTCAAAGAATGAAGTTGAAGTGTGACATCGATTTGGGATCACAAAACAACCTAGACGTGTGATCGACGGACGAGAATGCATCAGGACAAAGATAAAAAGACAAGGCCAACACCCCTATAAATAAGTTATTGTCATGTCCCAGATAAGAATCTCAAGCAAGGTTTCCCCAAGTGAAGCAATTGATAGGATTGATAAAGCTAAATCAAAGATTGAAGTTTGAAAGGTACTGCCCCCCGTGATCAAAATCAAAATGAGATAGAGGAGAAATAGTGAATTGATAAATTTGATCAAATCGAACTAAAGATAAGGTTCTTGATGTAAGATGAAAGATATAAGGATCATAAAACCAAGGTACAACATCAAGCATGAAAGATTATGCCCCAAAGTTTGAATTAGAAGAAAAGAAGTGGGGTGAAAGCGAATGGAAGATAAAAGTTTAGAAGAGGTGAAAAGAAATGAAGAGAAGAAAGAGAATTTGCCTTAAGAAAAAGAATGCCCCAAAAACAATCAACTGTTTAAGATAAGAAATTTTGATTGAGTTCACGAAAAAAGATAAGGAAATGAAGATCAAAATGTGACCATAGTTGATTAAAAATCCAAAAGAAAGATGAAGGAAAACCCTCTCAAACTCCTAATGTAGCCTAAAAATGCAAATTAACATGAAGTCTAACAATGCAAGCTACATGAAAATGTAAAGGTGTACTTGCAATAGAGCAACTGTAACATAGGATTTTGTGTTCATCATTCATTAGAGAATGTTAAGGAACTTATTTTCATCATTGGGCCATTATTAACGAACATCGAAAAATCACACAATCATCACTAGTCACAAGCGCAACTATGAAGATATGAATGTAATTTATATCAGATTGGAATGTGGAAATATTATAACATAAGAATCAAAGACATAAAGCTTTGATGTTAGCTTACCCAATTTAATGTAGCAAAACCACACTCGCATCAAGGCATAGGTGTCGAGATGACCTTAAGAATGGTTGTGCAAAAATAGTCAAGGATGATGCCTCAAATATCTTAAGTGTTTCATGGGGATAACAAGAGACACTCTAGAGTTTCAAGACCACACCCACAAGGAAAAAGAAAATAAAAACATGCCCCATGTCCCAAGTCCTCTAGCTATGCATATTGGAGAGACTTATTAGACAAGGACACTCAACGAAAATTAATAACAATCAACACACAAAGAAAAGATCATGACATAGCTCAAGCATTAAGTGTTGTATTTAAAAATTTAAGTGTTTTAATTGATACTAAGTTCTGAAGATAAGGATCAAATGCTTGCAAGTAGGTAAGATCACATGACAAAACTAGGTAAGACCAAATCAATAAGTGTTGAAAAATACTCAATGTCAAGGGTTGTGTTGAAAAACACAGTTGGGGTGGTGTTAAAAACACCATTTGTGAGGTGTCTTAAAGACTAAAACATGCAAGAGACCAAAGCTAACACAATTATGCCCCCCAAACAAAGACAAAGACCAATTCCAAACCTAGGCAACAAGGACAAGGCATGATAGAGAAAGGCTAAGTGTCGAGGACACATGCTAAGAAATAGGGGTGCAAAGACCTCAAGTAGCGCCCATTTCCAGGTTTTCACCACTTGGATTTTATTGCAAATTTTTTATTTATTTTATTTTTTTAAGGACTTTTTATAATTTTTTTATATTTTTGCTACCAAGGTGCCCGTTTCCAGGTTTTCACAAAGGCACTTTTTCTATTTTTTTGGTATTTTTGGAATATATAATTTTTTTTGGAGATACATCAAAGTGCCTATTGCTAGGTTTTCACTAAGATGATCATTTTTTCAAGACATTTTTTGGTTTTTAAAATTTTTTGACAATATATCATTTTTTTTGGATTTTTTCAAGATGATTTAAGTATGTACAAAGGATGCCCCCAGACAGAATGGGCATCATGGATAGAACTTCTTCAAGTGCAAGACATTGATAGGATCAAGGAGCTGCTCTCCCTCTACTATAGACAGTAAATAAGCACCTGACCCAAAAGTTGATGTAACGATGTAAGGTCCAAGCCAATTAGGTTCAAATTTGCCCTTTTGATCTCTATGTTGTTGGTTCTTAGGATTTTCGCGTAGGACAAGATCTCCCACTTGGAATTCTCTAGGGTGGACCTTTTTGTTGAAGGCTTTGGACATGTGCTTTTGATAAACCCTCATATGGTCAAATGATGCTTGATGGTTCTCATCTAGAAGTTCTAACTCTTGAATTCTCATGGCGCGGTAGTCTTCATCTGTAGCTAGACCTTTGAGGGAAACTTCTAAGTGAAAGAATCTCAACCTCTAAAGGTAACACTGCTCCAACACCATATGTAAGGGAAAAATGAGTAGCCCTAGTAGGAGTATGAATACTCATTCTATAGGCCCACAAAGATGGATTTATTTGTAATTGCCAATCTCTACCATTCTTACAAACTATTCTGTGTAGGATTTTAAGAATGGTTTTGTTTGATGCCTCTGCTTGACCATTTCCTTGCGGGAAGTAAATGGAGGACCAATGTTGTTTAATCTTGAATTTCTTGTAGAGTTGTTTAAGGTCCTTATTTTTGAATTGGCCTTCGTTGTCAGTGATAATCTTAGAAGGCACTCCATATCGATAGATGATATGGTTCAGAATGAATAGAGAGACTGCCTTGCCCAAGGAAACAGAAAGTAGGACAACTTCTACCCATTTAGTGAAGTAATAAGTAGCAGTAATGATAAACTTGTGTCCACTTGATGAGTTGGGATGAATCTACCCAAGAAGATCAAAGGCCCAGTGTTGAAATGGCCAATGAGATATAGAAGGAATGAGCTCCCTTCCTGGATCATGTATTAGGTTACCATGTTTTTTACACTTTTTGTATGACTTTGCAAAAGCTATTGCATCAATCCGCGTCATAGGCTAATAGTACCCCGTTGTAAGAAACCTTCGGGCCATAGCAAGACCACTGGAATGTCCCCCATAGATGCCCTCATGGATTTTAACTAACGCTTGGTCAGATTCTTCCTTTTTTAAGAATCTAAGAAGTGTTCCATCTAGACCCCTCCTATACAAATCACCAGGATAATGGATTGGAGAGAGGCATTTCGGGTAAGGTTTCTGAGTTCAGATCGGTTAAAGGTTTCAGGGATAATGCCATCATGAAGGTATGAGTAAATGGCACCATAATAGGATGACTCATGACTAACAAGGGTACAAATGACATGACTTTCTTGGGAGTCATAGATAGGGTGATATGGCACCATAACAGGATGACTCATGACTAACAAGAGTACAAATGACATGACTTTCTTGGGAGTCATAGATAGGGTGATGTAGCTCTTCCACCAGGAATTCAAATCTGGATACATGTTCTCCTAACTGAAGGAGTGAAGCAAGTGTAGCCATAGCATCAGCTGCTTTGTTTTCTTCTCTAGGGATTCACTAAAATGTGACAAATGTGAAGTATCATTTCAAGGAATTAACCATTTTCTTGTAAGGTACTAGTTTCTCATTTTTTGTTTGATATTCATCATTGACTTGGTTGATTATCAGTTGTGAATCCTCATAGATGTGTAACTATGTGATTCTCCATTCTAAGGCTATCTTAAGTCCATTTGTTAAAGCTTCATACTTAGCAATGTTGTTTTTACATGGGAACAATAACTTATAAGACTTAGGAATTGTGTACCCATGAGGAGAAACAAACAACACACCAGCTCCTGAACTATTTTTCATAAAGGATCCATCAAAGAACATCTTCCATGTTCTTTCAGTCATATACATGAGGTGTTCATCTGGGAAGTCAACTTGAATAGGTGCATTATCTTGTATTGGGAAATCAGCCAATTGATCTGCTATTGCTTGTCCTTTATTTGCTTTACGCTCAATGTATTCTATGTCAAACTTTGAAAGGATCATCATCCATTTAGCAAGTCTACTTGTTAGGGTAGCCTTACCTAGTAAATACTTGAGTGGACCTATTTTTGCTATGAGGTGTAATGTGTGCACAAGCATGTAATGTCACAATTTTTGGGAAGAAAACACCATTGCAAGGCAAGTTTTCTCAATGTTGGTGTAGTTAACCTCACATGAAACAAGAGTGCGACTAATGTAGTATATTGCTCTTTCTTTCCCATGTTCATCAAGGTGAGCTAGTAATACCCCCAAGGAAGATTATGTCATTGAAATATATAGAATAAGTGGTTTCTCTGAGATAGGAAGCATTAAAATGAGAGGATTTGCCAAGTATTTCTTGATTTGATCTATGATCTTTTGACAATCCTCATTCCAAACACATTTGAATCCTTTGTGTAAGTTCTTATTGAAAGGTTGAGCTCTATTTGCCAACTGTGAAATGAATCTCCTTATGGATTGAAGACATCCTTGAAGACTCCTCATTTGACTAATGTTTCTAGGAGGTGGCATATCTATGATTTCTTGGACTTTTTCAGGGTTTACCTCTTTTCCTTTTGCTGAAATGATGAATCCTAGTAGTTTTCCAGAGGTGACACCAAATGCACACTTTTAGGATTTAACCTTAGTTGAAATTGTTCCATGCGATCTAGAATGACTTCTTAATCATCTAAGTGTGCGTCTCTTTTCTTAGACTTGGCCAAGGTGTCATCCAAATAATCTTCCATGTTTTTATGTATCATTTCATGAAAAATGGTTGCCATAGCTCGTTGATAGGTGGCTCCTACATTTTTTAATCCAAAAGGCATAACGTTCCAACAATAGGTACCCCATGCACAAGTGAATGCAGTCTTTTCTTGATCTTCAGGAGCTATCTTAATCTTATTGTATCTGGAAAAACCTAGAGCTATGGACAAGTGATGCATGATAAGATTAGTGTCCAACCCTGGCATATCAGCGTAAGTCTATGCAAAGTTGATCTTCTTTTTCTATAAGAACTTAGTGTAAGCTTCTTTTTCTTGTGGTGACAAGGACTGAGCCAAGTGTACTATTTGTGGAGCCTCATCTATAGCTAAATTAAGTGTTTGTGTTGGTTCAATAAGCATTGAAGATCTATCTTGAAAGTAGCTAGGGAGACAATCAAGTACCTCATCCTTAGGCACCTCAGACACCTCAGAGAGGTTTTCACCCTTGGATACGTCATTTATTTTTACTTTTTTTTGGTTCTGACACCGCCACATAGTAGTTTTCACCATCAGAACTCTTATTATTTTGATTTTATTTTCTTTTTATTTTGTGACTAAGGTACTTGATGTCTAGCTCTGTCATGTTGGTAGCCGGTTCACTAGTGGAAGAGACTACAGGCTCAATGGCATTCAAGTAATAGGCTATCTCATAATCATTTTGAAATGTTAAGAGCTCAGATTCTTGATAGCATTGGGACCAATCAAGGAGGTTATGATGAACAAGAGGTAAGTCAATGACTGGTTCAAGGTTGTGAATGTGAATGGTATCATCTCTGGTGACCGAAGAGTCAGAGTCTGTCAAGTATCCTTCTAAGCTACCCAAATCGGGATTCTTCCTAACAAGTGAAGAATCATCCACTAAGGCAACATGTGGGTTCAAATCCTCTAATCCTACACATGACTTGTTAGCTACCTTGGATTGAGAACTATAAGTGTGGATGAAATCAACATCCATGTCAATTGTAGAAGGCTTTGAGAAAGAATCCCATTTATACTCATATGAACTTGTTTTTGAACTTAGACTAGGATATTTACACCATGAAGGTTTGGGATGTCTTGATGTGGAAGCTCTTTAGTCATGAAGGGTAATATCTTCTCTTTCCATCAAATGAACAAGGTTCTTTTGTTGGCGTTCTCTGATAGGATCTTCTACATTTGATTCATCTTGTTCTAAGCTTGCAACTGTCCCATGAGTGATTGGACTGTCTGAATCTCCCTAAAGGAGATTAGTGGAAGGGACCTAATCTTCACACATATCTTGCTGATTTGTCAAATTAGGTATGTATTTTGGTTCATCTTCATTATCTGACTCATCAAGGATAGGAGCAGTGTTCTTGTTGTGATTCACAAATCCTAGTCCAACCGTCTCCTTAGACTTGCATCCAAAAAGATCATGATCAAGGGGCTCGGCTCTAGCATCCAATCTGTGACTAAGAGGGCCATGTCCAAGATAACCCATCTATTTGACAAAAGTATACCCTCTTTGATAAGCCTTAGGAGAGGGAGAGAAGTTCTCATTGTGCATGTATTTCTCTTCTCTATAAATCCAGTCTTTAATAGCTATCTCTTCTTTCTCATCTTGAATAGGCATTGAGGACTCTACAAACATGCCAAATAAAGTCATAGCTGAAGAGGAAGGTCTCATTTCTTGTGAAGGATTGCCATAATACCTAGGTGAAACTGGTAGTGTTGTGAGGGAGTTGAGATGATACCCCCCATGCCAAGGTCTACTACCTTGAACTTGTCTTTAAATTAAGCTAAGGTTGCATTGAAGTCTTCTACTTCTCTATTGAGGGGAACATGAGTACTCACTGAAACTAAGTTAATAGGTAAAGTGTTATCCCCAGGTATACAAATCTCTACTCCATTGTAAGGGAACTTAACACACTAATGGTAGGTAGATGAAACTTCTTGCATAGCATGAATCCACTGTCTATGGAGTAAGATGTTGTACACAAGGGGGCCAATGTCAACTATTTGGAATAAAACATCTTTTTCAACAGGGCCAATCCTAACAGGAAGGACGACCAACCCCTTGGAACTCCTTTTCACCTCATCATAGGCTTTGATAGCCATCTTCTTTCTGGTATCTATGACTTGTTTAGAATAATCCAACATCTTCAAAAGACTCAAGGAACAAATATTAAGCCTAACACCCTCATCTATCAACATGCACCTGACATAGGTTTTATGGATCATGACCTCAATATGAAGAGCGAGATTGTGCAGGTGGCTCAACACTTCATCATCATCCTCTGAAAAGGTAAGGTAATGAGGGCTATCAATATGGTTAACCATGTTCTGGAATTGATCAACGTCTAAATTGTTGGGGACGTTTGCTGCACACAAAGCATCCTCAAGGACTTGCTTGTGTCTCGGGGACAACTGTAAGAGATCAAAGATCAAAATATGAGCTAGGGTTCTTTGTAACTGATCGACAAGATTATAGCTTGACTTAGGATTCACTGCTAGTTTTGAGGTCACATTCTTTGATGCCACTTACTTTGGTTTACTTGGTTGACTCGAACTAGGTCCTCTAATGACAATGAGACCTTAACTTCATGTGACAACATTGAGAGTTTGAGATGACACTCTAGAGTTAGGACCCCTTAGCACCAGGACGGGTTCTTCATCAAAGATAAGAGGAGAGTCCATGTCTAGATCATAACAATAGGGATCTTTATTCCTCATCATGTTGACATTTTCTTCTACAACTTCAAGCATGTTGACAACATTCTCTATAGCTGTGTAAGTGTAATTGACCTCAACCTTGCCATTCTTAGGTTTAGAGGTTTCCCCCTTCTCATACTTGGGCAAAGGTTCTTTGAATGCCTTATGATTGGTGTTAGTGTTCAATCCATCTACCTTAAGTTTTCCACTCTCAATGAGATCTTGGATGATATGTTTGAGTTTCCAACAGTTTTCAATATCATGTCCAATGCCATTGTGAAATTTGCAAAAGGCTTTCTCATCCCACCAATGTGTCTTAACATCAAGTATATAATGCTTTGCGAGATCTTGAGGATGCACAAGGTTGTTGGCAATGAGTGTTTTCAAGACATCCTCATATGAATCACCAAGTTTTGAAAACTAAAATCTCTCTTTCTTAGGCTTATCTTGATATCTTGGCTTTCTCTCTTGTTGATGATATGCATTGAGTTTCATGGCTTGAACAACACTAGTCAAGTGTAAAATAGCTTGATCTTTGGGTTGAGAGGAGTCCACAACTCCATCATTGACCACTTGTTTGTTCCTATTCCAATGTGAGTTTTTCCCTTTATCCTTGTTAGGGGTGTTGTTATTTTGACCATTGTTGTTGTTGTTGTTTCTATGTTTGGTCAAAATTCCTTGTTTTCTCAAAACATCCTCAATCCTACATGTAGTTTCAACCATGGTGTCAAAGGAATCAAAAACCATCTTCCTAACTTCATACCACATTTAGGGAACTAAGTTGCTAACAAGGATGTCAATCTTCTCATTTTTAGGGATGGTCCTAGAGTAGCAAGAGCATTGTCATCTCCACCTTTGCAAGAAAGTGACAAAGGATTCCCCTTGATTTTGCTTTAAGTTGCATAAGTCCAACATGGTGATAGATCTTGAAAGGTTGTATGAAAATTGTTGGACAAATCTATGGATGAGCTCTTTGAAAGTCTTAATCGGGGGAGTTATGTTGGTGAACCATTCCATTGCTTGACCCTTAAGACTCCTTGGGAACAATCTCATGAGGTACAAGTCATCTTGATGGAACTCAAAACTCATGCTATACAATTGATGCACGTGATCATGTGGATCTCCGTTACCATCATACTTGTCATATTGAGGGATCTAAACCTTTCTAGGAAATTCTTTCATGTTAATACTCTTGTCAAAAGGATTAGGACAAATTGAGTCAAGTGAGAATGAAATCTTGGGTGCCAACATCTTCTCCATCATACTCTTAAGTTGTTTGATCTCCTCTTCTTAAGATGGACCTTGCTTATTAATCTTCTTGTCCACATCAAAGTTGTAGGGGACTCTAGCACCCTTGTTGATTAAAATCTCTAGGAACTCGTCTTTATTTTTTTCTAAGTATCTCTCCACATACTGGTAGAAGAGTGGTTCTTGTTGTATCTTCATGAAGTCTTGGGAGTTGAGGTCAAAAATCAAGCTACTACCCCCATATTGTGAACCATGGTGAGCATGTTGTGAAGGTTGTCTTGAGTTCCTAGGAGGTGTTCTTCTCCTATAATGATCATGTTGTGAAGCCATTATTCCTCTAGGGCTAGGAGATTGTGAAGGTGTTCTTGAACATCTGCCACTTTGTGGAGTTTTAGGAGGGGTGGATGGAGGAGAGTTGTTTCCACCACCAACATGCATACTATTAAATTGATCATTAAGTTGTTGAGCCAAGAGTCTATCTTGATCTTCTTGGGAAGCTCTCCTTTATATCTCCAACAAGGATTGTCTCTCTGCCTCTAGGATTCTAAATTTCTCTTCCTTTTCAACTTGTTCATCTAGGAAGTCTTTCTTTTCATGCTCAATTCTCTTAAGTCTTTCACTTGTGTATCTTGAAGGTGCTTTGAGCGGTGAACTCAGTCTTGAATGTCTAAACAAGTCATTGGTGTGTTCTGCATTCACACGAGTGTCATAATGTCCATCATCTTGGTTTTCATGCTATGATTGTTCTTCTTGATAGGCTTACCTCTTCTCTCTTTCATCCCTTTGTTGTGCATCTAGATATCTAGTTGAGATAAGGGGTGAGACTGGTCGATTTTCACGAGAGGAATTGCCAAATGAAATGGTATCTCTATGTTTTTCAAATATGTCATCAAGGCATTTATCCAATACTTCTCTCTCTCACTGATTCATTGTGTAACTCATATCCATGTCGAGTGAGAAGATTCTAAGGGTGTGCTCAACTCACTAAGGTTACTCTTGGGATCAAAGTAAACTTCTAATTTGTTCTAGGGTGATTGATCAAATACGGGTTCTTTTCCCTTATATTTTTGGCAAGTTTAAACTAAGGGTAATTGGTTAAAGACTACTTGAGGTCGCTTTCCTTGATTTACATGATATTTTGTTGTAATTGACATGAAAGAAAAGATACTAGGTGATAGGATGACCCTAAGAAACGTTGGTACCAAACTAGGATAGTAAAAGCACTCACTTGTCCGAAAGAGAGGTGATAAGATAATTTTTTTGTAAGAGGCATAAACTAACACTACCACAGAGGTGCCCAATGAACAAGTCAATACCATAACATATATGGATCAGGAGGTTGATTTACCCAACTTATATTGATTGAATTTGAATTTGTATGGAAGTGAATGGACAAGAGATTACTAAAAATCTCCAAGCGTGTTATCAAGGGATCCAAAGGTTTATCTTCCCAATAAGGACAGTGTCTAGCTCACCAATTCCAAGCAAGGTCACTCATGAAATCAAAGATTACTAGTTCAAGAGGTCAAAATGTAAGAATCCAAGGTGCAAATAGGCTTCTAATAGTGGGGTAAGTGACCTGATCTGACCCGGATCGATCGAGGAAGAGTGGAAATGACAGGGTAGCAAATCGAGTAAGTTGTCAAAAGTTGATTTTTTGACTCGGTAACTCAATTTTCGTTCATTTTAATTGACCAATCAGATACATTAATAGATTCTTATCATTAATCAGGCACACATGACATTAATCAGGGAGTTCAAGCAAACAATTGTCTTCAAACAATGAGCAAGGGATAAAAAAACCTTGCGCATAAACAAGAATAGTGATGTAGTATTCTACTCCCTACGAATTCTACTTGTGTATGTTCTCAAAATATTTTTCAATCACGCACATAGTCCTAGAAATGAAAAATTTGGTTGCACTATGGTTCATAGTAATGGTAAACTCTGCAACTCTTGTAATCTCAAATGGGCAAACTCCAACCAAGGCGCACTAGGGTTTTGACACATTCTGAGAATTTAATCAATTAGAGATGTTGAGGAGATTTAACAACCCAACAAGAAACCACACCTATGGATATTTCTTCAACAAGGACATTTATATAGCGGTTGTTTCTACCATGGCAAGAATAGCTAATACCACTTGAGGTTCTGTCCATGTGGTTTACCCAATAAAGGGAGTGTCCACTATAGTTAACCCTCTCTAACAAGGAAGACTCACAATATGGACCACATGGGGACTTAGCTCAGATTCAAGGGTTCTAAGTTTTTGATGCCCCAAAAGGGAACAAAGCCTAATCCTCTAGCCTCTTCACCTCACCCAAACATAGCAAGAAAATCCATTGACACGCTAAGTTGAAATCACCTCACCAAGGTTTTTATGTCAACAATAATGACTACCGATCTCTCTAAGTGGGACCAAGAGAAAATTCATCATCAAAGATTGAAGACTAAACCAAGTAAGACCATGAGATGATAACAAAACATTCCATACCTACAAGGGGATCTATCTTCGAGAAGAGCTTCACATGTAAAAGAAGTGAATGAATCCCACTCTCTCAAGAATGCCACAAATAGTGTTCATAGGGCCTAATTACTATGTGAGACATATATGCAAGAAAACAATTCTAGATTCATTGTTTCCTTTAGAGCAAAATTGAAGTGTGATCTATGAAAACAAGAAATCACTCAAGTAAGACACATGAGAGGTTCATTTTAATTTTCAAAATCTAAATGTTATAGAGATGCGACAAAATACTTCAAGTCTAAAGCAATGCGCTTAGTAGATTTTACCTTATTTTTATTTTTGTTGAGCTTTTCTGTGCAAGCAAGCCACAAACTCTCCAACAAGAAAACACGATATGTAACGTATATTCAACTTATGCAAACCCTAGGGTTAGATCCGAAAATCAATTTTTATGAGCAAATAATCTAAATGACAACTCATATCATGCATTGAACCATGTAAAAATAAGTGCAAGCTAATCATTAAATGCCCCCCCTTTTTTTTTTACTTTTGACCTAGTCAACACAATCTAATTTTTTCTATATGATTTCGGCCCCAAAAATATAAATGTGAAACAACGACCCCTACTAAAATATAGAGAGATTTCCAAAAATGTAAAAATTTCAGAAAAATCTCTTCATTTGTGCTCTAGAGACCCATTTTACCAAAACAGACCAATTTTTTTAAATCGACTATTTGAGCTAAGATATTGCATCCAAATTTAAAACCCAAAAAATGGACCCCTATAGAATTTAAAGAACTTTCCAAAAATGTAAAATTTTTTGAAAAATATGCTGATTTGCATTGTAAATTAATTTTTTCTGAAAAATAAAGACAAAAATATAAAAAATTCAAAATACCTTAGAAAATTTTGAATTTTTTAATGAAGCTTCTATGATATGTCACCAGCCTCTAAAAAACATTTTAGACTAAAACTCCAAGCCATTTGGGAGATATGATCAAGTCTTTGAAAATCTAGGGTTTTAGTCTCCAAGCAAATCTGCACAAGGGGGTTAGCTCCAAAAATAACCAAAACTAGCATGTAAAAGTGGGTTGCCCCATGGTGGACACCAAAAATATGTGCTAAAATGTTGACATACTTCTATGAGTCATTATATCCAAGATTGCTCAAGAATGAGGTCTCAAATGCTGACTCATAGCTCTTTATTCATGGAGTGCAAGGGTTTATAATGGAGGCCCTCAGTTTAGAACTAGTTTATGCCGATGCAAGTACACCATAAAACAAGAGATTCAAAGAGGAAAAGAAAGAATGCTAGTCTCCATGATCATCAAATATGCATGCAAATGAAAAATGGAAGCTTATTCTATATGATAACAATGCATGAAAGAAAACTAATCTATGAAAGGAAATACGCATGCAAGATTATTCTATGAAATGAAATATGAATCTAATCTAATATGCAAGTGCAAGAGTAATCTAAATGTATTTCCATGAAGGCATGAGAGAAGAAGACAAGAAAAGAGAAGTTGAAATGTTCAAGCTCAATTGCTCAAACTCTCCTCCAAAATCGCTCTCCAAACCTACAACATAAAAATAACATAAAATCTGGGTCTCTAAAATATGGATGCCTAAATGAGAAGGGGAGGGCTCCTTATAAAAGATTTAGAAATAAATGGACGGTCAAGATTAAGAGACAAAAAGAAATGAGCAATGATGGAGATTTAATCTTGGTTGATCCATGTGCTCAAGATCCTCAAAAGGCAAAATCAACGGACATGGTTAAGAGGCAAAAAAATTCGTAGAAGAGATTAAGAGGCAAAAGGAGATTCCAATCATCTTGAAAAGTGTGCATTCAATGTGTAGACAAAAAGTCTTTTTCTTTTATTATTTATTTATTATTTTTAGTAAAGTGGTTTCCATTATTTAATTAAAAGATTTTTTATTTATTTAAAATAGATTTGTTCTTTTATGTGGCTTAGGATAAAGTGATTTTATTATTTAATTAAAAGATTTTTTTATTTAATTAAAAGGGAGCATGTTCTCTTAATTAAATAAAACTTAGGATAAAATGATCAAACCTTAGGAAATATTGAAATATTTGAATTAATTATGATTTGATCAAGGAAATTGATTTGAATTAAAAATATTGCAAAGCATTGATTGAGGAAACGATAAATTGATGAATGGGAGCCCAAAGTCTAGGCGACCATTTTAGGGTCCATACACCACTAGTCTTTTGACGTTCAAACGTAATTGTGTAGGCATAAAAAATTTAGGCAAAATCTATAATATAATTATGCAATGTCAATTATTGAATATAGATTTAGAGGATGCATCTCTAAACATAGACTTAATCCATATCCAAAAAATTGATCTCAAATGAAGTTCAAATCCAATATAGAATATGAGATATGTTTCAAATAAGATCATCAATTTAACCTTTCCTTAATTTATAGACCCTCAATCCAAAAAAATTACAAAACCTCAATTGTTTTTTTTCATATCCACCCTATATCATAAAAACTTCCTCAAAGATTGGAAATTGCCTAATAATTTTATTTTTTTTTAAATCAATTTTTCTATCCCAAGTTTGTGCATAAACAATTCTTCCCTTCCACTCCCTTATCCCATCCACTTAATATCAAATGCAACTACAAGTATAGTAGACTAAGATGGAACAAATTAAGTTCTTTAATGATGCAGTCAAGACCGAAAAAGTCTCCAAAGGAGATGTCCAATCTTGCAGCAAGAGTCAACACAACAGAAAATATAAAAGCACAACAAAGATATAACCAAATAACAAATTTATTATGAGGTAACATCAGCTACATCAAATTAGCTTCCAACATGTCAAGTTGTAGAGCCTTCCCGGTTACAACCATATACAAAGAAATAAATAGGTTAGATCATAGTTTTGATCTGTCAAACCTCAAAACTATTCTCTCTCATTTCTCTTCTATCCTAGCACCCCCAATGCTACCCTCTATTAAAATCACAAGCCCAAAATTTATAAATATTATCCACCATAGGTCGGCATTCAAGATATTACATATCCTAAGACAAACATATTAGACCAAGTCAACCTAAATCCTAAATAAATTACAACATTTAATTAATTCACCAGGAGTGATCCAACCACCAATTCAGCCACACATAGGTCCACCTCGAGATCCATGCCATTTAGCTCCATCGATCGGTAACCTCCACCACAATCCTCAATAATCAACCGATGAACACAGTTGAACTAGTAAGATGAAGAACAAGACCAGTGAACAAAGAATATGCCATATCTCACAATCCACACCACCTGAAGAGGTAAAATCATAAACATAGCCTCCACGAAAAATAAGGAACAAACCCTTTTCATCGCAGATGCCAAAGATCTCCATAGATCAACTACACATAGAATCTCGAAAAAATTCCCAAAACAACCTAAACTTCATTAGACCACAAGTAAATTACTCCAAGAAGATATAAGATCACCAAGAACCCAAGATGATCCTACATCATACACCCAAGGTAGATAGAAAAGTGTGCCTCACACTATGATGTTGCAAGAAAATGAGAACACAAACTCATCTTGACCATCATTTTCCCAATCCTCAAAGACAAAATGATAAACTTGTACACAAGAAACCTTTGCTTCCTCCAATGAAACCTTTGATTCCTCTATACTACAACCAACTAGTCAACACACCTACTAACATAAAAAAATTGATCAACATCCTCAACACAATGTATCAGATCTTCATTATCCTCCACAAAAAAATCATGCAACTCATCACCTTCCACCATCACCTTATTAGAAACAAGGAATTCAAGGTGTCTACCATCTTCATCAACCACCTCTATATCCTTAATCACCATCTGCAATTCTACAAGACAAGTAAAAACATCCAATTGGAATAACCCAGTCTACAACTCCTCATCAACAACAGGATTATCAACTCCAATGAAAACCCTATCAATAAGTTCATCACTACCAACATCCTCAGAAAAAGGAAACTCTTCCACATCATCAACAATCTCATTACCAACAACAAGATGCTCTACAATTTTCACATTAGACCTAGTCATCTGATCATGAAAATTGACTCAATCTACCACATCAAACTCAGAAAGTTTAGTATTTACCTCTTTAAAAGAAACCTTAACTTTCCTTCTACTTATTTCAACAAGCCTTTTCACATGCCAAATAATTCTCTTTTGGATCGATAAATTCCAACTGCAATTCAACCTCCTAATCTCCTCAAGCTTGCCGGTAATCTCCTCCAACTTCTTCTTAATTTGGCTAAATACCCTATCTTCAACCAACTGGTTAACCTTTCTCATCAACTTTTTCCATTCTCTCCCAAGGTGCAACCACCTCAAATCGACAATCTAATTGCAAGATTCTAGCTACCTTACACTCGACGATCTACTAAACATCTTCACAAACTACCTCAATTCAATGATCTGTTCACCAATAATGAGATTTCTCAAGGGTTTCACCTCCTTCTTAGGTTCATAACCAGTAACATCTTCTTTCTGATACATCCTCGGTAAAATCCTCTACAAACATGAGCCACATCCATAATTTGTCATCCCTCAACAAACCAATTTAGGATTTCACAAGCTTGGGAACAAAATCTATCACACCAAGATCTGTAATGCACTCATATCATCACAACAACTCAACCTTCTAGTAGAATATCCCCTCTGACCACCTTGAGCAAGTCCTTCACTAATGTGAGTCAGATCTACACTCTAGCACCTCACAAATAACACCCCAGAAGCTTTGCAACTTCAGACACCAAAATTTATGCCACCACAAGATCAAACCAGTTGTGATACTAGTTGATGAAGTCAAGACCAGAAACTCTCCAAAGGAGATGTCCAATATTGTAGCAAGAGTCGACATAGCAAAAAATAGAAAATCACAACAAAGATATAACAAAATTACAACTTTATTATCAGGTAACATTAATTACATAAAATTATCTTCCAACATGTTGGGTTGTAAGGCATTCTCGGTTATGTCCATATACAAAGAATTAAACCTCATATCCTAATTCTGATATCTGAAACCTTACCTATCCTCCCTCCACTATCTTCTATCCCAACACCCCCAGTGCTACCCTCTATTACAATTTCAAGCCCAAAATTTATACACACTAGCTACCATAGGTCAGCATTCAAGATATTACATATCCCAAGACAAACGCATTAGACCAAGTCAGCCTAGATCCTACATAAATTACAAAATTTAATTAATTCATTGGGCATGATCCAACCACCAAGTCGGCCACACATAGGTCCACCTTGAGATCCACACCATTCAGCTCCATCGATCAAAAACCTCCACCGCAATCCTCAACAATCAAACGGTGAACATAATTAAACCGGTAACATGAAGAACTCAACCAGTCAACAAAGAACATGCTTGATCTCATAATCCACACCACCTGAAGAGGTGTGGTCATAGACATAGCCTCCGCGAATAGCAAGGAATAAACCCTTTTCATCACACACGCCAACGATCTCCACAGATCAACCGTACATAGAATCTCTAAAAACTACCCAAATCAAGGAACTTCATCAGACCATAAGGAAATTCCTTCAAGAAGATGTAAGTGTTATAAAGCTGAACATGGACCTCTAATCCAGCTATAAACACAATATAGTCATTTCTCAATCATCGAATCATGAAATTGAGTATGAATTACCCATTCGCACGATTCTATCGATTCAACCTATTGCCTTCTAATTAACCGAGGTGTTTAAATTACTCTCAGAATGAGAGCCAACAACCATAAGACCAAGCTAATACGAAGGATTTTCAAAAGATTGAAAGATAAACAAATTTGCAATTAATCTAGAATGAGAAGTGCAATTAATCTAGGAGCTTGAAAGAAATATGAAGATGCAAGTTTAATCTAAATAAACTTGAAAGAAATATGAGATAAGCTATGAGCAAGTAAGAAAACTAATTACAATGAAGATGCAATGTTAAACTAAAATGAAATTAATCTAAATATGCAATAAAAACTTGAAAGTGTGAAATTGAGACTAAAATTTGCTATAGTTTAGTTACTCTCACAATTGCCCTTTTTTTAAATGAGAAAGAAGGTTCATTAAATAGACAAGCCCAGGAGAGGAATGAAGAGTTTCTTGAAATGAAATGGGTAACTCTTCATTCCAAATTGAGACAAATATTGAAAGATTTATTTAATTAAGAGAATGAATTATTGCCACATATGGGTGACCATTCGAGTAATTTGAATTATTAAATTCAAATAAAGAGGTGTCCATTCAAATAATTAAATAGGATTAATTCCTTTTATGGGTATTAGCTAAAGGGGTTGGGTTTTAATTTAATTTAAAGCACTTAGGACTTTAGAATTAAATCAATTATAGTGTGAGATTGATGCAAATTAGGGTTTTTGCAATTGACATCATAGGGATTATTTAGCTAATTAAGTCAAAAACTTAGGAATTAATTATAGTGTGAGATTGATGCAAATTAGGGTTTTTGCAATTGACATCAAGTCAAAATAAAGTCAGGTAGGAGAGAGAAAATTACCTAGTAAAATTGGACTTTGAATATGTAAAATTGAAGAAAATGCACCAAAATTGATTGAAATTATTAGGTGCCAATTTTGGGGTATTACATTTGCCCCTCTTTGAATTGATGTGTGAGCAGTGCGTTGATTCAAAGAATAGTATGATGCGACATATGAGATTTCAAGATTATCCCTAGAATAGAGCTTCACCCTCGGAAGTCAAGGTTAGGATGCCAAGACATCGAAATAGATCGAAATGAAAAACCACCTCCAGAATGAGGCATGATTTTCCAAAGTCTAAGTTACATTGCAAAGACAACGGTCTAATGACAACTTGAGAGGAAAACCAGAATCAGGGTTAGATTGCCCCAATACCGATTGATCGAATGATGACAGATGCAGACTTAGAACTAATCTCTAGAATCAGGGTTAGATTGCCCCAATATGAAACTTAGCCCTCTGAGACCCAGGTTAGATTGTCCAGATAACGGTCCAAAAGAGATTTTGAGAGCCATCTCCAAAATGAAGCTTGACTCCCAGGAATTAGGGTTTAGATTACTCTCAGAATGAGATCGCCCACTTGGAATTCCCTTTGTCTGACTTTCTTATTGTAGGCTTTTAAAATTCTCTTTTAGTATGCTCAAAGATGATCGAACACCACCTTCCGACATTCATCCAATAACTCAAGCTCTTGTAGCTAGGATATTCTGGTTTCTTCATTAGTGATGAGGCCCCTCAGAGAGACTCGCAATGTAGGAATCTCAACCTCAATAGGCAATACTGCATCTACTCCATAAACCAAGGAAAAGGGTGTGGCCCCTGTTGGTGTTCAAATGCTTGTTCTATAGGCCCATAAAGCCAGAATAATCTAGAGGTGCTAATCTCTACCAGATTTATGAACTGTTCTGTGCAAGATTTTGAGGATTGTCTTATTAAAAGCTTCTGCTTGTCCATTACCCTACAAATAATAGATAGATGACCAATGCTGAGTGATCTTGAATTTGGTGCATAAATCTTTCAGATCCTTGTTCTTGAATTGTCCCCCATTGTCAGTGATAATGGATGATGGTACACCATATCTACAGATAATGTAGTTTAAGATAAACATAGCCACATACTTGCCATCAGCTACAATCAGAGGGACTTCCTCAACCCATTTAGTAAAGTAGTCTGTAGCTGTAATGAAAAACTTATGTCCTCTTGAAGAAGAAGGATGTATCTGACCCACTAAGTCAAAGGCCTATTGCTGAAATGGCCAAAAATTGATGAAAGGAATAAGCTCTTTAGCAGGAGCATGGATCAGATTTCCATGAAATTGACATTGTTTATAAGCCTTGGCATATTGAATAGCTTCTTTCTCCATATCTAGCCAATAGTAACCAGCTCTAATAAGTTTACGAGCTAACATCATACCACTCAAATGAGAGCCACAGATACCTTCATGTACCTCAGCTAACGCACATTTGGACTCATCAGGTTCTAGACACCTAAGTAGGGTATCGTCTAGACCCCGTCTATAAAAGTCATTTTCTATGATGACATACCGTGAAGCATTATGAATTAAGTGACATTTTTTATTCTAGGTATAGGTGTCTGGAATGATTTGGTCACAGAGGTAGGAATAGATATGGTGGTAGCGAAATGAATCATGTCCAATGACTGAACAGATCATCCTAGATTCAGGAATGTCATAAGTTGGGTAGCGTAATGTCTCCACTAGGAATTCATGTATGAAGTCATTTTATGGCATCTGTAACATTGAGGCAAGAGTGGCGATAGCATTGACTGCTTTATTATCTGCCCTTGGAACTTGTTGGAAAGAGATGTGTGCAAAATACAATTTGAGATCATCCACCATTCATTTGTAGGGCACTAGCTTGTCATCTTTTGTTTGATAAACATCATTAACTTGGTTGATGATCAATTGAGAGTCTCCAAAGACCTTGAGCTCATCCACATGCCATTCAATGGCTATCTTCGTACCATTGATGAGAGCTTCATATTCAGCTATGTTGTTTGTGTAGGGAAACAACATTTTATAAGCTTTAGGCAATGAATATCTTTGAGATGTTATAAATAGAATGCCTGCACTTGATCCTTGCTGAGTGAATGATCCATCAAAGAACATGCTCCAAGACTGATGAGTGAGAAGCATGATGGATTCATCTAGGAATTCAACATTTAAAGGATGGTGATCTTTCATAGGAGCTGCTGCTAACTGATCAGCAATTGCTTGTCCTTTAATATCTTTTCTTTCCACATACTCAATGTCAAATTCACTGAGTATCATAACCCATTTGGCTAACCTACCCGTGAGGGCAGCCTTGCTTAGTAATTATTTTCGTGGATCAATTTTTGCAATGAGTCTCATAGTGTGAGCCAACATATAATGCCATAGTTTTTGTGAAGCAAACACTACTACGAGACAAGCTTTTTCAATGATAGAATAGTTGATCTCATAGGAAACCAATGTTCTGCTAATGTAATAAATTGCTCTCTTTGTTGTTTTGATCCTCTTGAGCTACGAGAGCACCCAAAGATGTGTTTTTGGTTGATATGTACATTATAAGTGGCTTCCCATGAATAGGAGGCATCAAAATTGGTGTATTATCAAGATACTATTTTATTTGAGTGAGCCCCTTGTCACATTCTTCATTCCATTCATAGGTCACACCTTTATGCAGAGTTTTAGTGAATGGTTGTGATTTGTTAGCCAACTGTGAAATGAACCGCCAAATAGACTATAGCCTTCCCTGAAGACCTCTCATCTGACTGATGTTTTTAGGTGGAGGCATGTCCATAATAGCTTGAAATTTTTCGGGATCAAACTCTATGTCTTTAGCTGAAATGATGTAACCCAAGAGTTTCCAAGAAGTAACACCGAATGCACATTTCTTGGGATTAAGTCTGAGACTAAATTGTTCCATGTGGTCAAGAATGGGACCCAAATCTGTAAGATGAGTGTTGTGCTGCATGCTTTTGGCCAAAGTGTCGTCCACATAATCTTTCATTGTCTTATGCATCATATCATGGAAAATAGTAGTGACAACTCTCTGATATGTTGCTCCAGCATTCTTAAGCCCAAAAAGCATGACATTCCAGCAAAAGGTACCCTAGGCAAACATGAAAGCGGTCTTTTCTTGATCTTTTGGCACAATTTTTATTTGATTATAGCTAAAAAATCCATCCATCAAGGAATACATCTCATAACCTATTGTCATGTCTACTATCATATCAATATTAGGCAATGGGAAGTCATCTTTTGGACATGCCTTATTTAGATCCTAAAAGTCTATGCACACATGAATGGACTTATCATGTTTGGTGACTGAGACAATATTTGAAATCCATTCTACATAATCAATAGTCCTTATGAAACCAGCCTTAAGAAGCTTCTCTAGTTCTACTTTTACTAAAAGTGTCATGTGTGGATGCATCTTTCGCAGCTTTTGCTTGACAGGTTTGATACTTGGTGCAATGGACAAATGATGCATGATTAGATTGGGATCCAATCTAGGCATATCAGAGTAGGTCCATGCAAAGTTTATTTTTTTTCTTTGAAAGAAGCTAGTGAACTCTTCCTTTTCTTTTGCAGATAATGACTGTGCCAGATGAATAATTTGTGGGGTAGCCTCTGTACCCAAATTCATTGGTTGTGTCAGCTCAATCAATACTGATGATCTCTCTTGAAAATGGCTCGGGAGCATATCAAGTATCTCATCCATGGGCACCTTAGAGAGGTTTTCACCCTTGGATATGTCTTTTATTTTTACTATTTTTGGCTCTGATACTGCCACAATATGGTTTTCACCATTAAAACATCTATTTTTTCTTCTTTTAATTTTTTGACTAAGATACTTGATATCTGCCTCTATCATGCTGATATTGATTTCACTGGTGGAGGACATTACAGGTTCAATAGCATGGAGGTAACAAGCTAAAGTGTAATCATTCTAGAATGCTAGGACTTCATTGGATGAGGAGGGGGAGTTCCAATCAATGAGATCAGGACAACTGAGTGAAAGAGTAGTAGTGTCTGGTTCAATTGCATTCACAGTACAACCATCAAAAGCACTGATGAGAAAGTCAAGACCTATAGCGATTTCATCCAAAGGAGTGTTAGAATCCCTATGAGAACCTACATCAAAAGTAGAGGACAAGTTGACACCAATGGCATCTAATTTGTGCATCCTAATGCTAGACCCTTCACCTACTTCAAGAAGTCTTTCATATGTATGAATAGTATCTATGTCTACATCAAAAGTAGCGTCAGACAGAGAGTCAAACTCATATTCATGTGAGTCAATACTTGATGTGGGAATTCCATTAGCACTGGCTGTATCACCTGACTCATCTTCATTCCTTGTGGTATTAATGGTTTGCTTTAAATTTTTTCATGTTCAAACCACTTTTGAAAATGTGACGGTCTATATTGTTCACCTTGAAAATTGGGATCATCATTTAGTGTTGCTTTACATTTCTCATATGTGAATTGATGCACTGAAGTGGTTTCATTAGAATTAGTATCAGTATCAGTCTCTACCATATGGACATGTATGATAGGCTCATTTGGTTATGCGAGAAGTGCAACAAATTCTGGAGGAATAGGATATGGGAAAGTATCCTCATCAGAGCTAGCCTCTGGATTTACCTCTAGAGTAGTATCTTCAGATTCTAATTCAGGTTGAGGTTCAAGTTCAGGTTTAGTTTCAGGTGTTGGCACAAATTTCTTGGTCCCTAGATGAAAGGGAGTCTTTTTAAAGCCTAATCCAGTAGTGTCCTTTGAGCGGTGACCTGTAGCTTCAATGGGTTTCAGCAAACCATTGTCATTCATTCTTATAGGACCACTTCCCTTGTACCCAAAGTGCTTCATGATCTTGAAGCCTTCACTATAGGGTTCTTGTTCTAAGTCTGGAGGTGGAGTAGTCATTTTAGATGTTTCTTTCCCTTTGTAGAGCCAAGCTGTGATGACTCTCTCTTCTTCTTCATCCTCTAGGGGTGTTGTAGCCTTGACAAAGGCACCATCTTAGATGATCTGAGGAGAGCTAGTGGCAGATTTGTTATTCTCAGAAGGTCTCCCATAAGAACGTGGAGACGGGGGTAAAGAAGCTAGTGATAGCACAGGTTCAATTCGATATTCTCCCATGCCTGTATCCTTGAGTTTCAAAGTTTGTTCCATTTCTTTAAGCTTAGCATCATAGAACTCAGTAGATTCTCTATTAGTTGGAGCCAAACTATCTGTAGATTGTGCAAGGGTATTGCAAGAGTAGTTAGTATTAGCAAGAACAGTGACTTCCACACCATGAAAAGGAAACTTGATGCATTGATGGTATGTAGACAGAACAACCTGCATCTCATGAATCCATGGTCTACCCAACAAGATGTTGTACGCAAGAGGAATATCAAGGACTTGAAAAGTAACATCTCTCTCAATAGGTCCTACGCAGATAGGTAGCACAACTAAGCCTTGGGATTTGCATTCTTCTTCATCATAAGCTTTAATAGTAATCTTCTTGTGGGAATCTACACAATCCTCATCATAACCTAGCCGGGTAAGCAACTTAGCAGAATAGATATTGAGACCAGCACCATTCTCAATAAGCACACGACAGACACACTTAGGGCCTATCATGACTTTTATATTCAAGGGAGCATTATGTGGATGGCTCAGCGAGTGATCATCTTCTTCAGAGAAGGACAAATAGTGAGGTGAGGTTAAATGACCCACCATAGATTGGAACCAATTGAGATCAAGGTCTTTAGGGACGTTTGCCTCGGCGAGGGCTTTATCCAAAATCTTCCTGTGAGCGGGAGAGATCTTCAACAACTCAAAAATGGTAATCTAAGCATTGGTTCACTGGAGCTGATCTAAGATACTATAACTAGCGGTGTTAGGCGCAAGGGCTGATTTTGAGGCTTTGTTGGTAGGACTAGCAACAGTCTTATCCATAGTTTTTTTTGGAGTAGTCTTATCCATAGTTTGTTTCAGAGGATCGGGACCTTTCAAAACAACTCTTCCACATGATCAAGTAACAACATTGACACAATCCTGAGTTTGTTCAGATTCAGGTGAATGGGATGTGGAACTATGCAAGATGAAAGAAGTCCTAGGTTTGGGAGCATCACCACTCCCCTTGGAAGTGATCACATCACAATACTCAACTCTAACAAGTTCAATCATGTTGATGACATTATCATTAGCAATGTACGTGTAATTAACCTTGGCATTGGTATTCTTAGTTATGGAAGACTCACATTTCTCATGAGGAGGGAAAGGATCCTTAAACACCTGATGGTCTGAATTCTTGTTATGATTCTCCATAAGGATATCACCATTGTCAATGAGATCTTGAACCTTATGCTTCAGCTGGAGACAAGTAGAAGTCTTATGACCAATATTTTGGTGATAGTCACAATATGCATTGTCATTCCACCAATGAGGTCATGGTTGTGGGTCATAAGGACATTTTTCCAAAGGCGTGAGCACCTGATTTTGCACAAGAGTTTTATAGACCACATCAAGAGGCTCTCCCAAAGGAGTGAAGTCATGCTTGGGTCGAGAGGCCCAAGGTTTGTTCTTAGAAAATTTGGAAGTTTGCTGATTATCCGTTGTGGTCTTTTCAACAGTCTTAGCCTTTTGTATGCTAGAAGTAAGATTAAAAATAGGCTTTGAAGGCTTCGCGGTGACATTATCAACCACTCCATCATTTACAACATCCCTATTTTTGTTGACAGTCTTTCCTTTATCCTTGTTTGTGGAGAATAAAGGCCTCTATCCTCATAGCCTGTTTGATCATATTGTCAAAATTCAAAGGACCTTGTAGTTGCACCTGATATCCAAATTCTAGGACAAGATCATCCAAAAAGATGTCAAGTTTCTCAGATTCAGGTAATTTACAAGGATACTTCATGCAAAGTTGTCTCCACCTTTGGAGAAAAGACAAGAAAGGCTCTCTCTGTCATTGTTTCAAGTTACACAAATCATAGATGTTGACAAGGTGTTGAATGTTGTGAGAATAATGTTGAAGGAATAGATTAGCGAGTTCGTCAAAGGTCTTAATCCTAGGATGTAATTGGCAAAACCACTCCCTAGCTGGCCCACCCAAACTACGGGGAAAAAGTCTCATAAGATAAGTCTGATCATGTATACATTCCATGGACAAAGCACCAAACTCCCTCAGATGGTCTTGAGGATCGGTTGTACCCATGTACTTGTCATATTTGGGAAACTCCACTCCTTTTGGAAAAGGAAGCATGTGAATACTTTTGACAAATGGAAAAGGGCATATACTATCCATTGTGAATTATTGTGTGGGCTTATCCTTTTCCTTTGCAAGTTGACTAATTTGATCTTGCATATTCTGAATCATCTTTTGTAGTTTAGCGGTTTCAGTCTCTTCCTCTTTAGCTATGAGTGTTTCAACTTGATAATTTGGAGGCAACTTGGCCCCTTGTTTAGCCAACTCAAGGAAGTACTTTTCCTTTTCCTCTAAAAGAATGATTTCCATCATTTTAATGACTCTTATTAGCTTTAGCAGAAGCTATATCATTCTCATTTATCACATCATCTTCATTACCAAGGATCTCATAAATGCTCAGAATTTGGTCTTGTTGTTGATAATCTTGGTTTTGACCGTATGGAGGAGGGCGATAAATGTAGGGTTGCCGATTGCCTTGAGGTTTGTTTCAAGATTAATCATCATTATGAGGCTGATTTTGGTCATGTTGAGATTGAACATGATGTTGCTCATTCTGAGGTTGAGCATGACGTTGGTCATTAGAGGATTGACCATCATACTGGTTGTTCTGAGATTGGTTATAAGCCTAACTGTATTTGCTTGGTTGGAAGTCAAAAGGATCTCCCATCTTGTCACCGTAGGACTATGCAATAAATGAAGTCTCAATAAAGCGATATGAACGATGTCAAAAGGGCGCAACTAAGGTGACTTTTGGTGCATGAATAGGATCAAGAAGATCAACAGGTTCAAATGAGTCACTATCATCAGCAGGATCGATAGATTCAATGATAGGAGCCATCTGAGGAAGTGGTCTTCCAAAGTTATGAAACAATGAGTTGTCTTGGAAGAATGAGTTATCTTGTTCTTGAAATGAGAAACCAAGTTGTGGTTCAAACAGTGGATTAAAACACTCTTGGAACATCAGAGGCGATGATTGATACAGACTATCTTTCCAAGTACTCAACGAGGAACTAGAGGATCCTTCACAAAGTTTAGATTTCACAACAGATTTAGGATGATCTATTTCATGATTAGGAGGTTCGCTTCTACCTTAACTAGAATTTTGAATGGGATAAGTTTTTCCACTTCTAGTTGTGACAGTCATAGACAAAGATGTGACAAGACAAGACTCAGTATACTGCTAAAAAACTCTATCTCTAAGATAGCGAAAAGGAGATAAAATGGCTAGAACAACCAAGATGCGAGATGAACCTGGTACGAATCATCAAAAAGGTGGCTAGAACAGTTGAAATAAGACTATCACAATGTGAGGTACAAAAGAATAAAGAAATAAGATGAACAAATGAGAGACAACACGAGTCAAAGCAATAATCAATCTATTCTTAGTTTGAAACACTCAATTTCTGACAATGACCGATAAGAAAACAGATAAACAGACCTCAGACAAAAAGTAGATCAAGAAAAAGTTTGACTAGTCAATGGGAATTTAGTCTCTATTTTTGAAATCTAGATATAGGTTTGCGTGAGAAAGTACCAAGCCGTGTGGGAGAACACCAAACTTCGCACAAAAGAATGCAATGACACGGGAGAAAGTGCTCTGAAAGGTGAAACTTCACACGGGAAAAAGATTAAGTCTGACAGTTTTAACATAATTTTTGAGATAAAGTCAAGTTTCAAGGCACAACTTGAACCATTTTCTAATTGAAAATCTAGTTTCCAGACAGGTTTGAAGAATAGTTTAATCAACAATCTCAGTTTGAGGGTTTCAAGCATTCGTTTACAAACATGAAGGTTTAGATCAAGCATTTGTGATACAAGAAGTAGTCGCTAACAGACCTACCAAGGACAAAGCAACTTGGTAGTATCATGGGAGTCTTTGTTTAATCATGATTGGACAAGTTTAAGACTCAATAACAAACACATAGTTATCCCTACAAAAAAATGGTGAGAAGACAAAACCTTTGCCCCACTGCTTATGTACATGCGTGCACCTCACATAGTCGTGTCACCCCCTAGAGGGCACTCGTGTTTTTGGTGTTTCTAGGGACTCAATGGTATATGTTCAAAGGTTACTCTTGTGGCAGGGTCAAGTGTCATATACCACCTTCAAGTGTCCAGGTGCATGCCTATGGTGGGAATCTACGGGAGAGATTCTTCCCCCTCCCTGCGCAAAGATTATGACTCCTTTCGGAGGTGAACTGGGTAGGCAACTAACTAGGGAAAGTATTTAGTCTACTTCCATTCACACTAACCTTCGATGCCCCTGATATAGGGTTGAGGCCTCACAGCCACACCAACACTTGAAAGTCATACACCCCCGCAAGCAGGGCCTGGAGTGGCGCCGCTCAATACAACATATAAGGCCCTCTCAAGATGATAGTCGAAATCATGAGAAGGAAGTTAACATGGCTTTTGAGTCTTTAGACTCAACAGCACATTCTTTAATATAGTGAGGTGGAATCATGGGCAATAGGTGTGTACTCACTTGGGTCGTTCCTAGAGGTTCAACTTCTGGTAGGCCCTCTAAAGGTGACACAACTTAGATCCGAGGGTTTGATTTTCTATTTCTCTCAAAGAGAGAAGAGCATACTTATCTACCTCATCACTTCACCCAAAAACATCAAGCAAATTCATCACCGAGTTAGTTTCACTCCACCAAATCCACAAGCTTTTGGGTTTCTGGTTCTCTCCAAGAGAGAAGAGCATAATCCCCTGGCAAGTAGAAGTGCTAAAGATTCACTACCTTTCTCCACTTCCCCAAGTATCCATCATTCTAGCAACATCTAGGTCTCAGTTTCATCCGTGGGCATCACTTCCACGTAATGAAGATCCTATTCCCCTACTTTGCTATCAGGATCCTTAAGAAATTTTAACAGAGCCCTAGTTAGACTATGTGAATGAAAGCAAGAAAAAAAACACAACATTTTTAAAATGCCTTCGACATCCGTCATGTAAGAAAACTATTAGAAGGTTTTATGATCTTTGACAAAATGACCTGCAGACCACTGTTATGGTGTGACATAAAACCAAAAATATGAAATCAACAGTAGAAGGTAATGTCAGAAACAGTGTAGGAAATTTCACAGAACTGGAAAATTTTTAAAAACTGAGACCAGGTCTCGCAGGAGGAAGTACTCCAATGCACATGAGAAAGTGTTTATTCATGCGACATAATGCTACAAGGAGTGAATCTTCATGTGGTATGCTCATAAATCTTGCATGAACTTCCATACATAGAGAAGTATGAACATACGACAGATTGCAAAATTTTAAAAAAAGTTTCAGATCGATGAAGCCATAAATCAATTTTTCTACCCCACAGTGGGTGCCAAAATGTTATATAGCTAAATTTGGACCTCTAATCCAACTATAAATACAACATAGTCATTGCTCGATCATCGAATCACAAAATTGAGTATGAATTACCCATTCGCATGATTCTATCGATTCGACTTGTTTCCTTCTAATTAACTGGGGTGTTTAAATTACTCTTAGAACGAGAGCCAACAACCATAAGACCAAGCTAATACAAAGGATTTTCAAAAGCTTGAAAGATAAACAAATTTGTAATTAATCTAGAATGAGAAGTGCAATTAATCTAGGAGCTTGAAAGAAATATGAAGATGCAAGTTTAATCTAAATAAACTTGAAAGAAATATGAGATTAAGCTATGAGCAAGTAAGAAAACTAATTACAATGAAGATGCAATGTTAAACTAAAATGAAATTAATCTAAATATGCAATAAAAGCTTGAAAGTATGAAATTGAGACTAAAATTTGCTATAGTTTAGTTACTCTCACAATTGCCCTTTTTTTGAATGAGAAAGAAGGTTCATTAAATAGACAAGCCAAGGAGAGCAATGAAGAGTTTCTTGAAATGAAACGGGTGACTCTTCATTCCAAATTGTGACAAATATTGAAAGATTTATTTAATTAAGAGAATGAATTATTGCCACATATGGGTGACCATTCGAGTAATTTGAATTATTAAATTCAAATAAAGAGGTGTCCATTCAAATAATTAAATAGGATTAATTCCTTTTATGGGTATTAGCTAAAGGGGTTGGGTTTTAATTTAATTTAAAGCACTCAGGACTTTAGAATTAAATCAATTTATTATAGGTATTATTTAGCTAATTAAGTCAAAATCTTAGGAATTAATTATAGTGTGAGATTAATGCAAATTAGGGTTTTTGCAATTGACATCAAGTCAAAATAAATTCAAGTAGGAGAGGGAAAATTGCCTAGTAAAATAGGACTTTGAAGATGTAAAATTGAAGAAAATGCACCAAAATTGATTGAAATTATTAGGTGCCAATTTTGGGGTATTACAGTAAGATCGCCAGGAACACAAGATGCTCCTGCATCATTTAATCTAGAAATCTAAAGTAAGTGCTCAAGCTTAGCCGGTGGCCTAGAAAATTATGCATGTTAAAGTACCCATTAGTGATTGGCCCCCTCCACCTTGCACTTTCTACTACAAAACAAATAACAAAAACTCATTTAACACACATTCTGGTTTTTCCCCCACATGAAGCTTCTTTGAAACCTTCTCTTCTCCACCTTCCCTTCACCATTTCCCCAAAATCAGTCTTGGAGAACTACTCCTCTTAGAATTTTCCATATCACAATATTATTAATTAAACCTTCAAACACATTACCCCTATGCATATTTGGAGATTTTGATGTTTGGCTCCAATCTAAGGCCATGATTAGATATGCAAACTTCCCTTTACAAACCCATATTCCTCAATTTTCTCTCGAGGCTAATTCTAATTTTAAGAAGACTTTACATGACTTGCAAGTTCAACCCAAAGCTTTTGAGGCTAGCTCTAGAGTACAAAACTTCTAGTTTGGCAACAAGAGTGAGAAATATAAAGGTCATACTCTACTTCAGAAATCTACAATATTTGTGGTTGAAGTACTTCTATTAATTTGGATCAATGCCTTCATCATTATAATAGAGGTCTCCTACAATATCTATGAGAGTAGCTCATAATATGTTAACTATGTTGAAATTTGTGTTGTTTGCGATGAACTAACGATTATTCATAATATATAAATTTTTGTGTACTTTTGTTACCTATAATTATTTATGTAATTTTTATTCACATATTTTTTAATTATAACATTAAATCACCATCTATCAAACTAAATAATATTACTATTATAATTAATCTAAATTATTCATTATTATATTTTTATTTAATTGCAAATATCACTATAATTCTAAAACTATATTAATATACTCTTAAATTAAAGCCTATATTCTTAAAGCCCCCACAAAATACTCAAATTAGTTTATTATAGTAGAAAATTTTTTATTTAATTTTAAAATTCTGAAAACAAGCATATCAACAAATGATTTTTTTTAATATAAAGTCAAAATGTTTCAATCTTTCTTATTAATTTTTTTCAATGAATTTTTTTAACTCTCAACCTGAAACATCAGCTTTTCTAGTTCATCTCAAAAGTTGAGTCGATGATGCGTAGTAGAAGAGGAATAAATGTAAATGAATGAGATAGCCATGAAATTTTCATGGTAATAAAGCTACAAATTATTATTATTTTAATAGTGTCTTTTTTTGGTTGTCCAATCTTCACCATTAAATAACAAAGAAAAAAGAAATATTTTCATTTATCTTTAAAGTTTAATAATAATTAAGGTATGTACAACATTAATTACTTTATGTCTCTCTAGTTTCTTTTTGTGATTCTCTTACTCTTTCAATATGGATTGATAAAATCAATCCATATCTTGGGGTCCCAGTATTGCTAATCTAGATACCACTATATCCTCACCCTCAGGGGTGCCCATCTCACCTTGCGCTTCTTCTCACATCCTGACCTTTCTTATGAGCAGGGTTGTTTGGCTATTACCATCCCCTCTCGAGCTTATCACCCAACCCTTCTCAATTTCTTTCCTCCTCTATTAATACTACCATCCTTGACCACAATTATCCAACCCATAGTTGTTAGATTGTCCTAAGCTTGTTCACAACCTTGATTGGGACAACAAATTTGTGGTCAACATTTCCAATGTCGTCGTTAGTCCTCCAGCCTTCAATATTTTTGAAGAAAGGGTTGGGGTTCGCTCTTGTTCCTTGATAAATTTTCCATGTGGACTTCCTTCTTGAAATAGAAAATTTTATTTTCTCCCTTCCAGCTGATGTTGTAGAGGAGATTTGACAAGACTATGCAATGGGCTTGAGGCTTGCCAAGCCTCCCAAAAGTAATTTTCACAAAATTGAGCACCTAGCCTTTTACAAGTTCATGCACAATAATGACTTGATTATTCCTAAAGTTGATAAAGATAATCCCATATCCATTATGAACAAGTATGACTACATTACCAAAATGTTGGATCTACTTTCGAATATGAGTAGTTACATAATCCTATTGTACAACCCTTGCACTAATATTTTAATGAGACTTTGGTTCCTTTCCAAACCCAATCCATCTCCTCCTCTAACCCCTTTAGCCTCGTGCTTACCCTACATTGTAGGATTATCACAAAAATATTCAAGATCCTCTATAAAAAAATGTCTTCATTGTTCCTTTAAGCCCCTCTCCATTTTGAAGCTTCAAACCTCGTACCTCAAAAACCTGAAAGATGTATTTCTTGAGTCTAGTATCTACAATTTTTTTTTCTCTTGTGATGTCCCTTACATTAGCGAGACTGGTAGATTTTTCAACATCATAATCAAAGAACATAACATCAATATTATGCATGATCAGGTCTACAAATTACCCTAGTGGATCACTCCTCCACCAAGCACCACATCTATTTAGAGAGAACTCAATTCTTGTCTAAGGAAGATAATTTTTTTGAGTAGAAACTTAAGGAACCCATTAAAATTAGAAACCACCCTTCCAATCTCAATCGGGATGAAGGGTGGATCTTGACTCCTTCATGGAAAGCTTTGGTATCTTTCTTTAAGAGTCAACTCCTTGTCCCTGATTTATTTCCCACTCCTTTGTACACTCATCTCCTCATTTCTTTGATTCATCCTTCCCCGCTCTTGGTTGTTCTTCTGTGTTCCCTTTTTTTTCTCCTTGTTCCTTTTATCCTCTGGTGGTTGTACATCCCCCCTATTGTCATTTTCGTGTCTTGCTCCATAATGAGGTCTTATTCTCCTTGTTTGTGCCTTTCTTTTTTCTCATGTTGTTTTGAGTTTATTGAGTTCTTACTTAGGAGTTTACTTTTTTTTTTTCTTTTTTCTTTTTCTTTTGAAAATGTTAAAATAGATTTCCCCCCCCCACTCTACAAACACACTCATTCTCTTTCTTTCTTTTGTAGGTTTTTTTTACATTTATTTATTATAATATCTTTGATATTTTCTTGTTTTATTTGTATACATTTGTATGTATAGATATTGGCATTTCATATATCACTAAAATTATTGCATATTTATTTAGGTTATAATTTTCATTTTTTTAAAAAAGTTTTATAGATACATATAACTTTAATATATACAAGTTTTAATTATTTATTTTTTTAAATTTGTGTTTTAATTAAAGATATTGATAAGTTACTATTTTTTAATTCTTTATCTTTTATTTGTGTTTAGGGGGAAAATGGTGTTGATGAATTTAGTAATGTAAACTATGTGAGATGTGCTCATTAATTAACCATTTCCACACTAACATTCAAAATACAAGAGAAAGAGGGGCTTCCAGGCATAACTCTCAATAGAACCTAAGTTAGATTAGCAAAACCCAAGGAGATAAAGGACGCCAATGCTAAACCCAAATTATACTAAGGAAGTACGCAAGAAAGTCTTCTTTCATGCAATGAAAGATTTGATTAAGGTTGCGTAAATGTACTTGTAAAATTGAACTAATTGATTTAGCAAGATAAGTAATAGAGATCTAGGGGCCAAATGTAAGCATTCAATCCAATTAAGATGTGAAAACAGATCTAAGCAAAGATATAAAGTAGATAATGAAGTACTCACCTTGAAGAATGAAGAATAATATGCTTTTCTGCTCTGAAAGCTATTGTTATAGACTTGTAACTGAATTTTTGACTGTGGATCTATGATCACAACTTGAAACCCAGAAAATGCTAAAAATATTAGGTTGCCAGGAACAGGTTGACCATGTCACCATGTTCTAGAATAGGTCAACCAAGTCACTATGTTCCCGAGGAACTTTTCTGAAGTCGACCTAGATTTTTCTGATAGATCTCCATCTGCAACTACCAGGTCTATACCTACAATTCTGAGATCTTGCTCCTGCATACAAAAAACTAGGTTTTTGGGGTTGGGGTGGATAAGGGCTTTCCTTGGTCAAGCCCTAGATTGAGGAATAAACCTTCAATTGAAATGTAAACGTATAAAAGGAACAAGAAAAATGTAAATATTCACCTTGCTTGAAGAAACACTTGTCAATAAGGATTTTCTTATATTTGTATGTTGATCTTAATCTTGCAATGTAGGAAATCTCTTCAAATATTATGGATCTACCAAAATCACTTCATGGATTCATGGATATAAGTGTGCACCAAATGAAGAAGATGATGGATAGCTCAATGTATATTTCCTCCCTTGATAGCCAACAATATGCCAGATCTTGAAGAGGAAAGATGCCCACAAAGGATCCTTGAATCTTTGAAGACTTGAATGCTTAAATGCTTGATTGCTATCATCAATGTGTCTCATTTCTTTCTTGCTTCTTCTTTATTTTGTGCTTCTCTCCAAAATGAGGTTCCTAAGATGCCTTTTATGGGCGGGAAAATAAACTGATCTGACAGGGTCACCACATTTTGAAAATTAAATCCCCAAGACAACAATGGGCCCGAGGCTCACAATCCCTGAGGAATAAGTCAACCTAGTTGACCTATTCTAGGGTTGGCCCATAGGGAGATAACACTGAGGTCTTAGATATTGCATGGGTGAAAGTAGAAGATATGGGCCAGAACAAGAGAAAGAGGTTATCAAGAACGAATCCATCCATGGTCCAAAAAGTTGATAAAGGACAGGGGCTAAAAGGTCTTAAATGAGGAGTGTGTCCCTTTTAAGATGATACATTTAGCTCCCACTTAATTAGCGAGAGTATAAGTGGCCTCAAACTCATAATAAAGTAGATTGAAAAGAAAGATCTAATCTTATCATGGCTAAGGAGACAAATAAATCATCAAGCCCCCAAGAGACTTGAGTCTTCATCACATCTAAAGCCAAAAAAATGAGAGAGATGTCACTAAAAAGAAAGTATAGCCAACTTGTCCAATAAGGTTTGTGTTCCTTATTATGAATTACACAAAATAAAAGAAAAAGAGAAAAGGGGGGAGGAAGAAAATATGGCATTAAATGGTCTAGAAAGTGTGTGTGGAATGCTAGTCAACCCATCGAAGATGAATTGGATGGTCTAGCAAGTGTGTGTGGCATGCTAGTTAAATCATCAAAGGATTGAACTTCAAGAGAACTCTATGTCCCAAAAAGAAGAATCAAAAGATGACCCAAACATAAGGATGTGTGTGTCCTTAAGGGATCAAAAGGCAATCAGGCTTCCCAGACTATCAATAGTCCCAAGAAGGATTAAAAAAAATGATCAAACCTCCTAGATTGTTAGTAATCCAAAGAGAGATCCAAAAGAGAAAAGAGCCTCCAAGAACTATCAATAGTTTGATAGAGGAGACAAAACTTCCTATGTGCATGTGTGCAAAAAGTGAGTGGAGTGTTTTCCCCCACGTTAAAGCGATTGCAAATTCCTCAATAGGAGAAATAGATTTAACGAAAGTGTACATGCATCCATGAAGAATGTTTCCACTATGAAATGCCCCCGGGAGAGAACATTCCAAGGGAAATGAACATACAAAAAGAGAGAGAACACAAAGGGATCCACTAACTTTGGGCTCAGTATGATCATATGATAATATGGAATATTATATCAAGTATGAAATGTCATCATTCCCCAAAGGAAGTAGAACTAAAACACAATGGAGAAAAAACATGTAAGATATACAAAGAAGATTCTTTTTGGACCTGCAACACAAAGACCAAAAAGAATCAGTACTAATATGTCACAAGCATCCAAGTAGACTACACAAGGGCACATTTATGAATAATAGCACATATGCAACACATGTAAAAAAAAATAGAAGGAAAGAGATATAATTAAAAGAGCCTCACAACATGTCCGACTACTTTATTATGTTGTGCCAACAGAGCAGTCAAAAATCATCTAAAGCAATCTAGACAAAACATATAACAAAAAGAACAACACAAAGGAAACACAACATGAACACATAAAGATTACCATGCTAGAGAATTCCACATCAAGGGTGTCACATTCCCTCCCCCCATCTCAGTCTAAAATATTAGGAAAGGGTGAGAAAATCACAAGAGGAACAACATCCAACACAACAGGAACCACCGCCAGATCCAAGCAAGGACTCCGGTGGGAGTCACTGTGCTCTTCACTAGGAGTGATTGTAAGATGCATTCAAAGCATGTTAGGCAAATCATAATCCATATCAATATTCTCATTTTCATCATCACTAACATGTGCATTAGAATCATCATCAAGAGTATATTCCATATCAAGATTAATAGAATCTAAAATACGAATAGAATCATCATGTTTATCCTTTTTTATATTGTTATTTTGATTAACTTCCTTTAAAGGCTCAAGCATGGGTTGATCAAAGGAAGGAAATGGTTGAGAGGAAGACGTAGTGTGAGAAGAAAGGGCATGAGCCTTAGCCTTAGCTTGACATTTTTTGCGAAATGACAAGCATGTTGGTTACGAGATAAACTTGAAGGATTAGATTCCACAATCATAGGTTTCGGGGAGGGAATGACTACGAGTAGAGGGATGATAGGTGAAGGAATAGGCTAGATAGGTAAGACCATTTCAAGAGTATCAACCTTAGGAAGGCTAAGCTCAAGAATCTGTTCTACCTTGTAAAGTTGATAGGATTGAAAGAGATGATCAAGATGTCTAGGCATTTTTTGAGGGAGAGATGGCCAATATAGATCTATATTAGCCTAATCTCCAGAACGTGAAGGTTTGTAAAGGGAGTGATTAATGGTGATAACTTCTCCTTTATGGGAAAATTTTATGCACTTATTGTATTTCCTCCGCTAGGGAACCTGGGAGATATCAACCTAAAACATGTTACTGAGTTTGCATAATTATTTTTTTCTTAAATGTTTACAAACAATGATGAATAAATAAGCGGAAGTAAAATGTAAAGTCCATAAGAACATAAATATAAACTATAAATATAATCTCCAAAGGTAGATTACACATCTCAAGGGTTCCTTGATGTAGAAACTATGAAATATAGTTACAAACATGAATTACATATTACACCATAAATTACAACTGAATGATAAAATACACAAACTCATCAAACATCTACTGCACATGTCGCAGGGTATGTGATTACAATAAATTACAAAGTATAAAAGAGAAGTATAAGATCAAGAATAGAACTCCAAGATGATAGGAAAGGAAATAACTACAAGCATGATCATCCAACACTGGAACAAGGATGTCAGAGTCTCAAATGGTAAAAGAATCACTACCACCTGACCTCGTGGAAACCTATTGTTTCACTCCAACCATGCTGAGGAGATAACATCAAATCCCATATGGATAGCAATACCATACAATCGGGTAGACTAAGAAAGGATCTTAGAAGCTCCTATCTCAATGTACAACTCATAAGTCAAAGGTACACATAATAATCCCAGAGGCAACCAACACATGTAGGAAACCTAGAATGAAATCATAGAAGTGTCATCACATGAGTCAATTCTAAGGTCACCTAGTAGCCTCTCTGGACTCCGGCCCCTAGTGGCTCTATGTGGATTAGTAGTCCTCTCATGTAGACAAGAAAAACTAACTATGCTAGACTCACCATCACTATCGGATGGGCAAGCATCTTCTCCCACTCTTATCCTTAGCCTATACTAGCACTCAAGGTATGGGCAGGGAATCATTATCTTATTAATTTATTTTAATCCCCATATAATTTTATATTATCACTTGATTAAGTAACCTACTAAGGATACCCAAGTAGCCACTTCTAGGCTCTGGCGCCTCCAAAGTAAGCCACTTCCCTTATAACACCTAGATAACCTACCCTAAGTTTAATAATCTCAGATCATGACTCTAAGTCAACCTAGTCTCATAATGCTCAAAACTAGTTCCAAAAAGTAATAGGAACACATAATACAAATTCGATCATAAAATCAATCTCCATAAAGGTTGGGTCTCATTTGGTCAATTTCACTCAAGTATACAAAGAAAACAAACATAATCAATAATTCCTAATCCCACCTTTGGTAATAGTCCTACTAGGCTAACATACTAAATCCCTTTACACCCCAAACACATAAGGCAAATGAAAGAAAAATAATAGAATTTAATTTAATAAACTAATTTTTAAATTTCCTCACAAAATTAATTCATCCAATAATTACTAATAGACTATAATTACATTAAAAACAATTAAATTCTAACCCTACAAATCAATTTATAACATCCACGAAATAAATTGACTCTAGGCATTAAAATTACTAACCCAATATAATTTTATAGTCTAAAAATACACTAACCGGTTTAAATTGATAAGTAGCAACCCAATATTAAATTACTAAAATTCTGCCAATAGATTTAAATGAACAATAAACAATTGCATGGAATGCCCAAATAAAAATGTCCATATAAAAGAGAATGGATTTTCCCATTTAAAAATGCATATACAACTATATGTAAATTTCTACCATTTTAATATTCTACATTAGAAAATCACAAATTAATAACTGAATATTATATATATAATATATATATATATATATATATATATATATATATATATATATATATATATATATATATATATATATATATATATATATATATATATATATATATATATATATATATATATATATATATATATATAAACTTTCAAATATATAAACACATTATAAAAATATAAAATAACAACAGATAAAATACAACCCTTCAAAAATATTATAATAATAACTTATGATTCTGTAGGGGACCCACTGTCCTCCCATGGTACTATGCACGACAATCCATGAGACTTGTCGTGGCAGTACCCTAGGGTAATACGCATGACAGTCCCAAGGGACTCTGTGCGGCAGTCTCAATGGGGTTGCGTGTGAAAGTCCTTAGAATACACATGACAATCCCCAAGGGGTTGTGTGTGTAGACCTTGGGTTGCACACCACAATCTCCAAGGGTTTCATGTGGCATTCCCTTGGGCTACACACAGTAGCCTTCGAGGCTTCCAAAAAGAAACAGGGGGGGGGGGAAGTTGGGTTTTAACCTGCCTCCCCTTCATTTTTTTAATAATTTTTTTTAATTTTTAAACATAGTTTTTAAAAAAAAAATATTTTTATTTTATATATATATATATATATATAATAAAATAAAATAAGACACCAGTAATTTAATATTGTTCCTAAACAACAAACTAAATATATTTTTTATTTTTTTTAAATCTATATTTTTTGTGAGAATACAAGAAAAGAAAAGGAAGAATATAGGGAATTATGTTTTCTTTCCAAAGGTAATTTTTTAAAACCAGGTACGAAAATTTAACATACATATATTTTTGAGATGACCAATTGAAACCCTTATTGAATAATCAATCTGGATATTTTATAATACATTCTCTAGTATCTAATTTAGATCTTCTTTACAATTCAAATACTAGATCCAAATTTATCAAATGAATCTATCGTTAATCTAAACCTAGGGTTTTCAAATAAAATTATCTTTCATAGAATTTCCAATAATCATTAATTTCTACCAATATTCATGAATTCCAACACTAATTTAAAAATCAAGGAAGAATCAAAATAAGGATTGCATGTAACCTAGAATTCCTTACAACCAAATTCTAAAATTTTACAAGAAGGGGAAACACATGAAACAATCTCAAACATCCAGATCTAATAGATATGGAGAATACACTTTTTTCAAAATTACAGAAATACAATCACAAAGATTATCAAAACCTACCTCAAACACCAAAAGAATAAATCTGAGGATGACCAGACACGGAGACAAATCCAAACTTTCAAAAAATAGCACCAAATTGAAATCCTTCACACAAAAATTCTCCAAACCGTGCGTTGAGAATTATGGCCAAACCTTCATAATATAGGAGATTCAATTCCACATGCAAAGGTTGGAACTCAACTCCATAGAAAGCCTTATTTACATCAATTCCTAATTTTCCTTAATTTTAGTTTTGAACTCAAGTCTGATTTTCTAATTGCTCTTGTTGAAAAGACTTAACTCAAAATTGACTAATTCTTTTAATTCAATTTATTCAATTTTGATTATGCAATTTAGTGCATTCTAATTAATTTAAATAATAACATTTAGTCTACTTTAATTTTCCACATGCTATTTAATTTCTCAAATAAAAAATACCTTTTATTTAAAAAAGTTAAATTTACAACTGAATAAATCTAAACGGAATGTATTTAATTAATTCTCATTAAATTATTATATTTTAACAATAAGCCTTTTAAATAAAAATCATTAAATTTAATAATTTAATTTAATTATTTTTTAATTAATTAAATACTCTCACATTTAAATAGCTAAAAATAGAAAAAATCTAATTTATTTAAATTACACAATTAATCTAAATAAAATATGTAATTATAGCACTCACATCAATAACCAAAATCAACTGAAGTTAAAGAACCACAACCATGCTCAAGGAAGGGACAATAAACTCATGTCACTTGGACAAGTTTGGAAAGGGGGTAAAATATTAGAATCTTGCCCACTATTTCAAGATAATTGTATGGCTTAGGTTAGGATTTGGATCTGAATATTATCTCCCCTCTATTACCATTGAGGCTAGTGACAGGGCACGCTCATCCTGACAATTCAGGGAAGTCGATGCTTGGTACCTGCAAACCTACATACAAGACCTATATATATATATATATATATATATATATATATATATATATATATATATATATATATATATATATATATATATATATATATATCAAGAAATGGTGGGGATCGAGACATCATGTAGATCCGCAAGCAGGTAACTACAACTTTGTCCCTAAACCATATCAAACACATCATAGAGGAAAATAAAAGCATACATGATCACCATACAAATGCAAGTATGGAGTAAGTATACTTATAATCATAAGCATCATCTTAAAACATGTAAATCATCATCATAACTAACATATCTGACTGCATCAATATAACAACCATAATCATCCATTTGTTATAATCATCATGTAATGTCATACATCCAAAACCATAATATAACTGAAATATCAATGCACACATAAAAGTGGCCTAAAAGAGTTTAACAATATAAAGCTGAAAATAAAACTATGGGTGGGCACTACACTTATGAATAGGAGAGGCTATAACTTGCATAAAAGAAAGCCACAAAATGCCAAGCTTAACCTAAAATTGATTAGAAGTAGGAATGATAACAAAGGTAGTGTAAACAACCTTACCAACAATAGTCACAGGAAGATTAATAGAACCTTGAGGGTGATAAAGAAAACCATTACAAGTTTGGATCCAAACACTAAGTGTGTCATAGGTGTCCTTATGCAATCCTTTACTAAAAAGATGTTCTTCAGTGGTAACATTCACGAAGAAAGATGGATCAATCAAAATACCATGAGAAGGGATATGAGCAATCCTAGCAGTAATGTAAAGAGGACCATTAGGTTCTTTAAACATATCAAAGTCATCAAAGGTGGTAGGAGATGAAGGTTTAGGTGAAGGTTGAGATTGAGACTCAACATGATTAACCACATGATTATCTTCTTCTACCTTGTCATCACAACTAATGTTGGTAACCAAAGAAGAAGGTTGATTAATGGCATTTGTTGAATGTGAAGGAAAAGGATTGGTGTAAATTTGTAAATTCTAGTTAGGAGGTGTTGTAGACTTATTCGTACTATTAACCTCAACATCAACAGATATAGCATTGGAATCAATAAGGTCTTTAATATCATTCTTCAAAGCATAACACCTTTGAGTATCATGACCAGGTTGACGATGGTATTGACAAAAAGCATTTTGATCAAATGAATTAGGCCCATTGGTTTGCTAGTGTCAATAGGATAGATAGGAGGAAGTTTAGATATGTTGGCATTAGTTAACTTTGTCATCACCACATGCAAAGGTTCTGATAAAGTAGTATACTTACGATTATGACGATACATAGAGGAAAAAGTAGTCGTACATTTGGATGTAGCAGCAACTTGATCATCAACTGTGTTTGTTGACGTTTTAATCTTTATGTAGTTGTTAGGCTTAGATAACTTATTTTGATTAATGATAGTATCACTCATATCCATAGTAACAAGAGCCATTGGAGTAGAACTCTCAAGCTGACTCACTTGTAACTGATAGTGGTGAAGCATCGTGTCAAGATGTGAAAATGAAGTATACTCAATAAGGAGAATCTTATCTCTAATATACTTTTAAAAATTAGAAATATAAATACGTTGAATATCATGATCACCCACATAATAAGATATTTGAGAATACAAATCTTTAAATCTACCAATAAAGTCACTAACTTTTTCTTTAACATTTTGCTTACAATGCATTAAATCAATCAAAGAAATCTGAGGACGAATGTTATTTTGAAATTGTTGAATGAAGGCAATAGCGAGCATTTGAAAGGAATTAATAGAGTAAGGAGGTAAAGAGAAATACCATTGCAAAGATTTATCCCTAAAAGTACACATGAATAATTTATCCATGAGCCTAAAGTCATGAGAAAAATCACTACATATAGTTTGAAAAGTCCTAACATGAATCACAGGATCACCCTTATCATTATAAGTCTCAAGACGAGGTATCTCCATATGTTGTGGGATAATATCATTAAGGATATCTAAGGAAAGGGGATTAGAAATATCACATGTAGGGATGTTGTACTTGGATTGAGTGAATTGAGCTACTATGTGTTGCAAAGCGGTGATAGTTAGAACTAAGCTACTAATGGTAGGATTAGAAGACCCAATAGTAGGCATAGACATATTGGATGTACTAGGAAAGTTGTAGGAAGCCGAAAGAAAATGCAAGTATGTTGGTGGAGGATTAGAAGGAACGAGAATATGTTTGGAATATGTGAAAGGGACGACATTGTACGATGGTAATGAGGAAGGTATGGAGATAGGAAGAACACTCAAAGGAAGTGGAAGATTAGGAAGATCAACACTAAAAGTGATGAAGGGTGCTCCCCTTAATACCACAAACACATAATAGAAATAGAGAAAGAACAACAATTTGCAAGAACTAAAAATGGGCTTCTTATTATCTCCATAAATGTGGAATTAAAAATTTTAGAATTACAATATGCAAGGCCACATGGGCATTTTCCCTTACAATATTTTGTAGGACAAAGCCTCAAATCATTACCCAGATCTACTACCCAGAAGTGCCCTAGACAACACTACAGACCTTTCTTATATTTTCCATTTCCACCACCTGAGAAGGTTCTAGAAATATAGTCCTTAAGGTTGACTTCCCTAAGAATTAACTTATTTTCATTTTATTTTACATAGGGTCGGCTCAAAATAATTGCAAAATATGCTTTTAGGTAGCCCAACTTCCAGAGGCCATAACTTTCTAACTGTAGCTCCAATTTTCTATTATAACAAATTTTCAAAAATGGCAAGACCTTATCTGCAGTGCCTAATTCGTGTAAGCTCTAGTTAGCCAAGGGTCAATCATGATCTAGAGCCTCTAAGGCCTTCAAAATTGACTTGAAAGATTTCATACCCAAAAACTTGAATAACTTCACCAATATAGATGATGTGGCAATGAAACTCAACTAATAGACTGATATAACTAAGATGAACCTCCACCTGTGAAATCAGAACATTCCAAGATCATATGACCAACTTACTAAAAATAGTAAGTTTCCATAAATAGCAGCTCTACACAAGATATCCCTTATTGAAAAGAAACCAAAAATATTTTTGGGTGATGCAGGATTCCTCTTACACCCAGGATTCTCCTAAATTAGACAGCTAGGGTAATTTGAGAAGTGACCCTGTCATGTCTCAGGTGTGCAAAGGAAAACCAAGATGGTTAACCTCCTCCTTTGTTAGCCATGATGAATATTCAATAGGTTGTCATTTCCATTTGACTAGATATTCTTCATATGTCCTATTCCTTGTGCTTCTACCAACATGACTATCCAGTATATCCTCAATCTCCTTGGTATCTGAAGTAGTTGGTGGAATACTCCACTGTGCTTCTTTGATCTCATCTTCAACACCCCCTTCATGATACTCTGTCAGATCTAAAATGTTAAATACTTGTGAAATATTTAGCTCAATAAGAAATTCTGCTTCATAGGCATTTCCTGAATCATGCTTCTTCAATATCTTACATGGCCCAAAATTCTTCATTTTCAACTTGTTATATGTACCAACTGGAAATCTCTCCTTTCATAAATGAACAATGACTTCATCCCCAACCTGAAATTCCTTATGCCTCATTTTCTCATATGCCTTACCCTTATACTATGCATTCATCTTGGTAATATGCTTCCTCACCTCCTCATGGATGTTCTTCAAATGTTCTGCAAAATCCTCAACTTTAGCACTACTTATTTCTCCTTTGTCTATCTTTCTCAACTCAGATGCATTCCTGGGACTACTTCCATATACAATCTGGAATGGTGATTTACCAGTGCTCATGTTGAAAGATTTTATTGTATGCAAATTATGTCTGTGGTAAAATCAAATCCTATCCTATTGGCTTGTCTCCAACCAAACATCTCAGCAAATTTTCCAAACTCCTATTCACCACCTCTGTCTGTCCATCAGTCTGCGGATGATGTGATGAGCTAAAATTCAAATCTCTCTTTAACTTCTTCCATAATGTACACCAGAAATATCCAACAAACTTAGTGTCTTGATCTGAAACTATTCTCTTTGGCAAACCATGTAGTCTCACCACTTCTTTGAAAAACAATTATGCTATATGAACTACATCATTAGTCTTCTTGTAGGGAATAAATGTGTCATCTTCAAAAATCTATCAACTACCACAAAAATTGAATCGTGTCCCCGCTAAGTCCTTGGAAAACTAAAACAAAATCTATAATGATATCCTCCCAAGGCTTCTCTGGTATAGGTAATGGATGATACAACCCTGTATTATGTTTTACTCCTTTCGTCATTTGACATACTCTGTAGCTCTGTACAAACTTCTTGACATCTTGCTACAACTGTGGCCAATAATAATTCTCACTAACCAAAGCAAGGGTTTTATCTCGACCAAAATTTCAAGCCAATCCTCCACTATGCTTCTCCTTGATGAGATTCTCCCTCATAGAACTTTGTGGAATGCACAACTGGCTCCCTCTGAATAGCATATCATCATGGATGATGAAATCCAACCACTTAGTTCTGTCTAGAGTAACGGGTTCTTTATAAGCTTTCCAAGCTTTACCAAAATTAGGATCCTTTGGATACAAACTCTTGAGTTCCTTGAACCAAACCACCTCAATCTACATCTCTGTTAGCAATAGTTGTCTTTTACTAAGTGCATATGCAACCCTGTTAGACTTTCTACTCCTGTGTTTTAAAACAAATGTATAACTCTGCAAAAACTCAACCCATTTCAAATGCCTTTGATTCAACTTTCCTTGACTATTCAAATATTGTAAAGCTTGATGATCAGTATACAAAACAAACCCTTTAGGAAGTAGATAGTGTCTCCATTTTTTCAATGCCTGAACTATAGCATAAAATTCTTGATCATAAATAGAATATTTCCTCTTGGCATCATTCAACTTCTCACTGAAATAAGCTACAGGTTTACCTTCTTGGCTCACAACAGCTCCTGTTGCAGTACCACTAGCCTCAGAATCTACTTGAAACACCTTATTCAAATATGAAAGTGCTAAAATAGGTTGTTCTATAACTTTTTGTTTCAATAGTTTAAAACTCTTATCTGCCCCTGTAGTCCACTTAAACTCTTTTCTATCTCCTCTCATTGTTTCAGTCAAGGGTCCACAAATACTGCTAAAATTTTTGATAAATTTTTTGTAAAAGCTAGCCAAATCATGAAAAGATCTTACCTCAGTAGCACTCCTTAGAGTAGGTCATTCAAGGATAGCCTGCACTTTCTCTGGGTCCATTTTAAGACCTTATGTTGAAACTACAAATCCCAAATACACTAACTCTTTCTTCACAAAATTGCACTTCTTCAAATTTATCAACAATTTCTCTTCCCTTAACTTCTCAAACACCATATGAATATACACCATGTGTTCCTCCAATGTCTTACTAAAGATCAAAATTTCATCTAGGTAAACAATGACAAATTTATCCAAAATTTCTTTCAGAACCTCATTCATGAGCCGCATTAAAGTGCTTGGTGCATTGGTTAGTCTAAAAGGCATGACTAACCACTCATACAGTCCTTCCTTTGTCTTGAAAGCAATATTCCATTCATCTCCTTCTCTGATCTGAATCTGATGGTATCTACTCTTGAGATCTATCTTTGAGAAATATACAGCTCCACTCAAACAGTCCATAATATCATCCATCCACGGTAATGAAAACCTATACTTGATTGTGATCTTGTTGGTAGCTCTAGAATCTGTACACATCCTCTATTCTCCATTCTTCTTTGGTGCTAATATTGTTGGTTCAACACATGGACTTAGGCTCTCCCGAATCAACCCCTTCTATAACAACTCATGTACTTATATGTTCAACTCCTCACTTTTTGCTGGTGTCATTATATGTGTTGCCTTATTTGGAAAACTCACTCCTGGAATCAAGTCCATCTGATGACTGATCTTCCTTACCAGTGGTAATCCATCTGGTACATTATCAGATACAATATCCTAAAACTCATTCAACAGATCTGCAACTTCTACATGTAGATCTTCTACTTCCTCTTCACCAACTTTTAGAATTAAAGAAAAATACATATGCTCATGCCTCATACCATCTAGGAACTTTCTTCCATCAACAAAAGTTATTATTGAATTACTACATACCTTTTCTTTTGTTTCCTTCATTGGCTTTAGCTTATGTCGCACTCCATCCTTTATCAAGGAATAGGTATTCGCACGACCATCATGTACAACATGCCTGACAAACTGCCACGGTCTATCCAATAACATATGACATGCATCCATAGATATGATATCACATAGTACCTCATCACGGTATTCACCAATCTTGAACTTCACTAGGAACTATTCACTGACCATGACCTTGTGGTCATCCTTTACCCAAGAGATCTGGTATGGATGTGGGTGTTTCTGTCTCTTGAGCTTCAACTTTGTGACCATCTCTTCTGACACCAAATTGTCAATGCTTCCACTATCAATAATCATATCACAACATTTACCCTCACACTTGCATCTAGTGTGAAACAAGCTCCTCCTTTGTTGAGGTTCATTATCACCACTCAGTAGGACTCTTTTGTTAATTAGAGTTTCTCCTCTTTCAGCATCTTCAGAATGTGATGATCTAGCATCTTCATCCACATGTGCAACTCTAGCCTGGCCTTCAGTTCTCCTATCCATCCTTCCTTGTCATTGAGGACATTCATATGCCCTATGACCTTCTTCTCCACAATGAAAACATGTTCCAAAGAAGCCTCCCCTTCCAGATCCTTGTCCTCTTCCTCTTCCTCTCTGATCTCTATTATTCTGATCATGGAAATGATTAAAATTATTTTCTCTCTGATTTTTACTACTACTGGCCTCATCCTTCTTTTTTGAATCTTTATTTTGGCCTCCATATGACCATCCACCAGATCACCCACTACGACCTCTTCCACTTTGTCTGCTCTCAAACTTCTTGTTTAACTTTTCCTCTACTTTTAGGGCAAACCGGTATGCCTCTTCAATACTATTCATTCAAACCAAATTCAACTCCTCCTGAATGCTCGGCCTTAACTCATTAAGGTAGCGGGAAACTTTCTCCTTATTAGCTTCCACATGGCCTATTTTGATGATGATTTGATAGAACTCCTCTGTATACTCCTGAATAGATCTTCCTGCTTGCTTCAAACCTTGCATTTTCTTTAGTAAGTCAAACTCATAATCAATAGGAATGAACTATCGCTTCAATTTATCCACCATTTGATCCCATCTTGTAATTTTATCATTTTCTCTTCTATTTATCTCCTATTGAATCTCTTGCCATGAGATCTTCGCATGGCCCTTCAGTCTAGCCTTCACAAACTTGACCCTATCAGGATCCTCAATATCTTCATATTCGAAATATTCTTCTAATTCATTGATCCAGTCGATCAAATCTTTTGGGTTAAGCTTTCTTGAAAATGCAGGAACCTCAATCTTCTTCTTCAGCTTCATCCTCTCTTTCGTCTCTTACATTAAGATCCATTCCTCTGTGAATCTCTTCTTGCAATGCTTACACTTGTCTTTGGAGTGCTCTAACCTCAGGTGTCACACAACTAGCTCTTCCGCCATGTTCCCTTCGTGGAGGCATTTTCACGCTTTATCATTGAAACCCTAAACCATGGTCCTGGTGCAAACTACCTCACAAGATCTATCTACACACTTAGAAACTCCTTCTCTAATACCACTTGATGAAGGGTGCTCCCCTTAATACTACAAACACATAACAAAAATAGAGAAAGAACAACAATTTGCAAGAACAGAAAATGGGCTTCTTATTATCTCCACAAATGTGGAATTAAAAATTTTAGAATTACAATATGCAAGGCCACATGGGCATTTTCCCTTACAATATTATGTAGGACAAAGCCTCGAATCATTACCTAGATCTACTACCCAGAACTACCCTAGACAACACTACAAACCTTTCTTATATAGGTTATTTCCACCGCCTGAGAAGGTTCTAGAAATATATCCCTTAAGGCCGACTTCCATAAGAATTAATTTATTTTCATTTTATTTTACATAGGGTTGGCTCAAAATAATTACAAAATATGCTTTTAGGTAGCCCAACTTTCGAAGGCCATAACTTTCTAATCATAGCTCCATTTTTCTATATAACCACTTTTCAAAAATGGCAGGACTTGATCTACAGTGCCTGACTTGTGCAAGCTCCAGTCAATCGGAGGTCGATCATGATTCAGAGCCTCTAAGGCCTTAAAAATTGACTTGAAAGATTCTGTACCCGAAAACTTCAATAACTTCACCAATACAAATGATGTGGCAATGAAACTCAACTAGTAGGCTGATATGACTAAGATGAACCTCCACCTATGAAATCAGAACATTCCAAGATCGTATGACCAACTTACTAAAAATAGTAAGTTTCCATAAATAGTAGCTCTGCACAAGATAGCCCTTATTGAAAAGAAACCAGAAATATTTTTGGGTGACACAAGATTGCTCTTACACCCAGGATGCTCCTACATAAAAAAAGGAGTGGAAACTTGTGTTGAAGTTGTCATGAGAGGTGGTGTATAAATAGGAATACTAGGAATGGTAGTAGAAATCGGGATAGAAGGTTCAACAGTTGTGGAAGGAGGAGTATATCCTAACTCTTGAGCACATTCCGTCAAAGGCTTATCATGACTATTAATAAGCTGTGAGATACCACAAAAAATGGATATGTTATTTTCATCATGAGTAATAAGCTTCTTAATAGCCTCAATAGCGGAAACACTATCAAGATTTGGGTTCTCTTACACAACCCAATTTTCCAATTTATCAAACTCATGAGAGACCTTATCAACTTGGGAAGGAGGAATTCTTAAGGCTTCATCTTCATCATATGAGGAATGAGAAGAATTATTCTCCATTGTGGGATTGAGGTCTTGAGGGAAAATATTAGTATCATCATGGGTCCTAGGAAGTAAAGAGGAATCATGGTCAAAAGAGCCCATGAGTCTACGGCTTCTCCTAACGGGAATGATAGAGGTTGGACTTAGTGTAATATAGCTTATAAAAGAGGAGATCATAAAAGGAAACTCTAATGAGATCTAACCACACACATATAGGTAAATCTAACACCTAAAAAGGGTTTACCAATGGGGAAAAAAAGAAAAGGAAAAGGATATCAAGGGATCTAACTCCAAATTCAAGAGGTAGTTGTAATATGTTGGGTTTACCAAAAGGAAGTAAACAACCAATGTAAAAAGGGAAAACAAGGGATCTAACTCCAAGAAAGAGGTATAGAACATTCGGTTCACCAAAATATTTAGTGAAGGTGAACACAGAAGATAATGCAAAAAGAAATCTAACACTAAGGTCAAAAGGAAGTTGTAAGATGTCCGATTCACCAAAATGTTTAGGGGAAAATGGTGTTGATGAATTTAGTAATGTAAACTATGTGAGTTATGTTCATTAATTAACCATTTCCACACTAACATTCAAAACACAAGAGAAAGAGGGGCTTCCAGGCGTAATTGTCAATAGAACCTAAGTTAGATTAGTAAAACCCAAGAAGATAAAGGGATGTCAATGCTAAACCCAAATTATACTAAGGAAGTATACAAGAAAGTCCTCTTTCATGTGATGTAAGATTTGATTAAGGTTGTGTAAATGTACTTGTAAAATTGAACTAATTAATTTAGCAAGATAAGCAATAGAGATCTAGGTGCTAAATGTAAGCAATCGACCCAATTAAGATGTGAAAACAAATATAATCAAAGATATGAAATAGATGATGAAGTACTCACCTTCAAGTATGAAGAGGAATATGCTTTTCTGCTCTAAAAATTATTGTTCTAAACCTGTAACTAAATTTTTGATTGTAGATCTGCGATCATGGCTTAAAACCCAGAAAATGCTAAAAACATCAAGCTACCAGGAATAGGTCAACCATGTCACCGTGTTTCAAAATAGGTCGACCAAGTCATCGTGTTCCTGAGGAACTTTTTTGAAGTTGACCCAGATTTTTCTGATAGATCCTTGTCTACAATTTCCAAATCTGTACTTGCAATTCTGAGATCCTTCTCCTACATACAAAACACAAGGTTTTTGGAGTTGGAGTGGATAATGGTTTGCCTTGGTCAAGCCCTAGATTGAAGAATCAACCTTGAATTGAAATGTAAATGTATAAAAGAAACAAGACAAATATAAATATTCACCTTACTTGAAGAAACCCTTGTCAATAAGGATTTTGTTGTGTTTGTATGTTGATCTTGAACTTACATTGTAGGAAATCTCCTCAAATATTATGGATCTACCAAAATCACTTCATGGAGCCATCGACGTAAGTGTGGATCAAATGAAGATGATGATGAATGCCTCAATGTAGATCTCCTCCCTTGATGACCAACAATATGCTAGATCTTGAAGAGGAAATATGCCCACAAAAAATTCTTGAATCTTTGAAGACTTGAATGCTTGAATGTTATCATCAATGTGTCTCCTTGATTTCTTCTTCTTCTTTCTTTCATGCTTCTCTCCAAAATGAGGTGCCTAGGCTTCCTTTTATACTAGTTTCTGGGCAGGAAATTAAAGTGAGTCGACATGGTCACCACATTTAAGAATTAAAGCCCCGAGACAACACCGAGCCCGAGGCTCACAACCCTTGGGGAACATGTCAACTTGGTCAACCTTTTCTAGAACATTTTGACTTGGTCAACTTGTTCTAGGGTTGGCCCACAGGGAGCTAACCCTGGGGTCTCAGATATACATTGGTGAAAGTGGAAGATATGGGTCAAAACAAGAGAAAGAGCCTGTCGAGCATGACTCCATCCATGGTCCAAAAAGTTGATAAAGGATGGGAGCTAAAAGGTTTTATATGAGGAGTGCGTCCATTTTAAGATGGTACAATTTCATGCATAAATGGTTTTTAACTTTTATTTTTCTTACTAGATATATTTAAAAAAGAATTATCTTTTTTTTTTCTAATGTTTTGGTTTGTTTCATTTTCCTTCTTTTCTTTATTTTCTTAGATTAGCTAATAATATTAGTTTTCTCTATTTTTTGTTTTGTGGTGTCTTTGTGTATCCTCTCTTCTCTTTGATTTTTATTGTTGGATCTTGAATCTGTCAAGTCTTTCCTAGTTTTGTGTGCACCCTCTCCCTCTCCACCTTTGGCTTTCTCTTTTTAATCTTGTAAGATTTGTAGGTGTCCATTTTTATTTTTTTTAATCTTTTAGCTTTCTGATTTTGCTTCCTATCATCCTGATGATGGATCGTAGAAAGTGATCCGAAAAGTTTATACAAAAAATAGACAATCTAAACCAGAAACATTGGAAATAACTATTATAATTTGTGGAAAACTAATATTCATAGTTATTAACTATCTTAAATAAAATATTTTTCATTTTCTAAAAGGATCTACACTAATTAACATTTTTTTCTATTGACTATAATTTAGAAACATATACTGTATCAGATCAAAAGTTGTAGGCTATTACTCAGCCTCTCATACAAGTTTGTACATACATTTTCATAGTTACAAAATATAAGGAGTTTATCGATGATACTAATTAAAATTTATTTAATTTTTTAATTCATATAAAATAAAAACCTTTCATAAAGTTTCATAGTAATGTAATCATCATGTTGGTGTAATTAAGTGTTCACTAATTAAACTTTACTTAAGTTTACTTAGGATAATGCATTTGCATATTAGTTGTCATTGAGACACCTAGGGGTTTACATTTCATTTTAGCACATGGTTAGAAGAAATTCCACTTTAGATGGTGATAGTTTCCATCTCATACCTCTTTGTGTGTGAGATCCACCTTTAGTGCTCTTATCACATTATCATCCTCTCATTGTTGCACATACTTTGATGTACAATGGAGGATGATCCACCTTTGGTGGACATGTGATTTAGCCTAGTATGGTTGATATCTTCTCATCTCCTTATCATGTAGTCTTATAGCATTGCCTATATATTTAGGCATTCCTACTTTGTATGTAATCAATCAATCTATTATTCATTATTATTTGATTATTGATCATTCAATTGATCATATCATATTTGTCTTTCTTGTGCTATCTATTGAGCTTCTAGATCTTGGCATTTTTATTCTTTTCCTTAAGAAAATTCTTACATGGTATCAGAGCCATATAAGTCTTCATTGCATAGTCATCTGAGAGTCATTGTTGCTTCATTTTTTGGAGGGCCACGATTCAGATCCGGAATATCAGTAGCTTGTGGGAGCGTCTAGAGAAAGATCTGACCTCACCATTGTGTCCGAGTGGCTGTTTCCATAAATTTTGACTATAAATTTGCCTATATTCAGAAAAATTCAAATTTGAGGCAAAAATTTTTACAAATCGGACTTGGGCAGCCCGATTTGCAATGTAGTACGGATTTTTTTTTTTTAAATTTTTGAAATTTTTTGCAGATCTGGGTTTTATTCTGTATTTTTGTGCAAAATTTTGTGGGGTTATTTTCGAGGTCCCCACCCCTGTTTGTCGATCAGATTGGATATGTAGGTGTGTCAGGGCTGTCAGATACATACTATAGTGCTCAAGCTAGCAGATCGGCTAGTCACATCCTAGCTTGCCCTCATCGAACAAATCGGCTCTTGAGCTTCTTTGTTTATCTTCTATGGATCAGTAAATTTCAACAGCCTCTGATTTCTCCATCCCATGAATGTGGGACTAATTTGCAAGCATAGCGCAAAACTACCATCTTAGAGTCTAATCATGCTTTATGACAACAACAAAAATGACCTCAACAACGAGCTGACCTGAGCTATACTTGACTAAAGTCATCGAGCCGAGCCCTAGGCTCAAGTCACTGCATCGAGCCCTAGGCTCAAGTCACTACATCAAGCCCTAGCCTCAAGTATCTGAACTGAGCCCTAGGCTGAAGTCGTCGAGTCGAGCCCTACACACAGATTCGGTCGAGTTGACCTCAACCCGAGCTCGAACATGAGCTCTGAGCTCTAGTGAGCTCTTTTCCATTGTGTGTAGGCACCGAATAATTTAAACACCACAAATCCCCTCCACTTGGTGAATGTGGGACTAAATAATAGTCCCACATCCCCCACCGATCAAGCCACCTCCCCCCAGCCTGCTCTGTAACTCATCATCACTGCCATGTGGCCCGCCACCGAGCCAACACAACTTAGCGGTTGAACCCACGTGGACACGCAGTTAATGCACAATTAAAAAAATTGACACGTGGTAGAATATGAAAAAGGGTAATATTTTTTTTTAAAATTGCATTTTACACCATTTTTATGAGGTTAAATTTGACATTTGTCCAACCATCATAGGGGGCATTTTTTGTTTTGATTTTACAGTCGTCTAACCGTCAAATTTAAGCTCATGGTCGTGTCATCATTTCATCAGGTTAAAATTGACGGTATTTTGACCATCAATTTTGGGTATTTTTGCACTGCAATGCTGACTATTTAACTATCTAATTTAAAATAGTACTTTGCTGACATCATTAGGTTTAAATAATTTGTAGCCCTCGCCATATGTAGTTTTGATTTGGCAGTCCGACTTTGGGAGGCCATAACTTGGTCATCTGGACTCCAAATTGAGTGAATGTTTTTTAATTTTAGGTAGAACTACATAAACTTTTTAGTGGTGCAACTATTTTTAGGTTTTGGTGCACGAATTTTGTAGAAATTGCAATTTTTGGTGACTTTACATGTTTGATCCCTATTTTTGCAACTTCACAAACTTCGTTTGGGCTCATACGAAAATATTTTTAGATACATTTTTTTTTAAAGTGCATGATTTTTTGTCTACTTTCTAGACCTGGTGTCAATTTAGATAAATTTTGAGTGGACATAGTACTTTTAGAATATGGTCTATTTTGGTCTATTTTGGAAGTTATAATTGATTAGATATTTGAGTGATCTTGTGTCTTACCTTCTTGAGTCTACTATAACTTCATATTTTCTATTGTAATCATCAAAATCAGAAGTCCATTTTGACAAGTGGCAATTGTACACACACTATATATAAAGTGCCCAAATCATCTATTTTGGGGGGTTCTTTGATTGAGTGATTTGGGAGGGGGGGTGCCTTGTGTGGTTTCCTCTATCTATCTGTCTCTCTCTCTAGTTCTCTTTCATTTTTTCATTATGGGTACTTATAAATTTCCACCATTAACTGCACATAACTATGCTACATGGAAAGAAAATGTATGGAGCAAGCTAATGGTTAAAGGACTAAATCATTATGTGGATGAAACAATTAAAGCACCTAATGTGGATGATAAGGAATTAACTAATTGAAGAGTTAAATATTCTCAAGCTTTCAAAATTATAAGAACATGTGTTACTCAAGATCTCTTGTTTCACATTTCCTCCTTGGGCAATGCCAAGGATGCTTGGGATAAACTTGAAGATTTGTATGGTAAAGTGGATGAGAATAAGGGATTCACAATTCAAGAAAAACTTCTCAAATTGGATCCTAAGAACTTTGACACAATTCAAGATTTTATCAACAAAGTCAATGAGTTGAGAGCACAATTTAAGAATTGTGGAATAACCATCAAGGATTCACAATTGATTCATCATATGATGGGAAATCTTCCTTCAGAATATGCAGCCTTTTGTGTCAAGCTACAATACTCATAAGATGACCATGGGAAGTGCCTTTACTACACCCTCATTCTAGGCATTGGGAGAAATGTTGATGTTGGAGAAAACCAAATTAATGAGTATGGGGATTGTCAAGTCTTCAACTTCCAAAGCATTGGTGGCTAATCATGAGAATCAAGACAATCAAAGTCAAAAGAAGAAGAAGAATTGGAATACTAAATCTCAACAAGAAAGTGCAAAATCAAATTCCACACAACATGGCACTTCTACATCACCTCAAAAGGGTGAATTTTCAAAGGAGAAGCGATTTTGTGCATATTGCAAAAAGGATGGACATGAAGAACATTTTTGTTATAAGGACATTGATTAATTGAAGAATCTTCTTGTAAAGAACAAGATCAATTTGCCTTCTAGGATGTCTACCTCAACTTCTACTTCACAATATTCATAAAAAGATAAAGGAAAGGGTCACGCATTTGTCACACAAAAAGGACGAGCTTTATATGCTTCTTCAAGTCTTGATTCAGGTAGATGGATTCTAGATTCAAGGGCTTCTCATCATATGGCTTCTTCACAATCCATGTTTTCATCATTTGAGCCTTGCAAAGGTCCACCTATTTTGATGGGAAATCATACTTATAGAATGTGATTGGGAATGAAGTATTGATGTTAGGGAGGGACACTTCAATGATGTGTTGTGTGTTCCACACTTGAACAATAACCTTCTTTCTATCTATCAAATCACAAATGGTTCTACAAAGAATACTATGGAATTTACACCTGATTCAGTTTTCATCAAAGACTTAGAGAGTGGAGCAGTTATTGCTACTGAGATGGTGGATCGCTATTCTTAGTTGTACTCCTTTGTAAATTTTGTTCCTCTTGATGACAATGATTCTTTAGCATATGATCACACTTACAGTGACAATTCAGATTTTGAGGAGAGTTTTGGCTACTTGAACTTGGGTATTCTCACTCGTGATCAAGTTCTTGAGCCTTCCATTTCATCTCCTCCTATTGAGACTACTTCTACTCTTTCTCTTGATGATGCTTGCATTCATACAACCATGGGTTCAGGTGATTTAGTGCAACAAGATATTCATTGTCTTCCAGACTTGGTTCCATGGGATGACTACTTGACACACATTGCAAGTTTTTTTGTGAAGTCCTACATTACAGATTTGGGAGACACTATTGACGCTATTCATCTTCTCTTTGGTGAAGATGATCCTTCTTCATTTATTGCGTGAGAGCTTGCTAACGCTCATCTTCATTCTCTACTTGATCATTCTTTAGAGGGTGACATAATTGTGGATACTTTGATACAATAGTTGGAGGAGGTCACTTTATCTTCAGAGGAGACACTTGGATCTTTGGCACATGTTCTACATTCATCCTCAATTGATCCTGATTTGTCTTTTTCAGCAGAGTGGCTTAGTACACATGATTTGGAAGAGGCACCTGTCAGCATTGACATGGAGACTCTTGAGAAGGTTTCAAAGATTTCATACATTTTGAAAGTAATTGTAATATTCAATACAATAGAAAAATTGACAATCATATGAAATATCAAAATTACATGTAGAAACTCTTTCAAAAATAAAAGCTCTTCAAAAGAGAGAATTCTACAATAATATACCTCACTTCAGTTCACTTCTCTAATCAAACCTAACAACACCTAGATATCTACAAATGAATCTTAAAAATCGACAATGCCATGACTTCAATTTATAGAAAAATGAGGGAAAATGTATTGATAACTTGAAACAATAGAAAAAAACCCTAAACTTTATTATGTGCGATGCTTTCTCGCCCAGGTAGTTTGGATGACTGTTCGTCTATATCTAGGTCTAGCTTCCTCAATGTTGCTGGCAGGGGGGCTTCTATGCCTTCTGTGGCTACTAGGAAGGGGCCTCATGCTCCTGGGGGGTTGGCCTCTTTGAAGCCGACCTCTTTGTTGGACACTGGCTCTGGGTGCATTATTCTTCCTGATGCTTCTTCTTCCTCTTCTCCATCTTTAGCTACAAATGATTTTACGTCTTCTAATTAGGAACACTCTCTTGTAGAGGGTTCTTTTTCCACGGCTATTACCAAGGATTTGAATGGGCCTAGGGTTTCTTGTGGCATCACGTCTTCCATCGCTCTAATTCTAGTGAGTGATTCTCTTTCTTTCAAACTTTATTTTGTGGTTGAAGGGGATTTGGAGAACAAAATTGAGATTTTCAAGTCTCGTGGGTTGATATGCCATTTTTAGGGTCTCTGGCCCAGTCTCCCCCAACTGCATGATTAGGTGTCTTAAAGATGGAAACTAATATTATCAGATAATGTTCATATTTTTCCTTTGACAAAAGGGTTTTTTGTAGCCAGATTTGATAATGCTAAAGGATAGATCTAAGATCATGTGTGAAGATTTCTTCAGCTGGGAGGAGGACAAATTTATTCTTATGGTTAAGCCCCGGCACACCGATTTCAATCCTTCCTCTAAAATTTTTAGCAAGAGCCCTATTTGGGTTAGGCTCCCTAATCTCCTTCTTCATCTATGGCATGATTCCATCCTTGAGGAAGTGGGTGAGACTTTGGGGGAGTTCTTGATCTTGGATCATGATTCTTCTAATATTTTTCATTCTACCTTTTCCCACATTCTGGTAAATCTTGAAACCACGAAGGGTCTTCCAACTGAAATTAAAATTGAATCATCCTTGGGATCTTGGATCCAATAGCTTGACTATAAGGGTATTCCTTTTAGGTTCTGAAAATATATTAAGATTGGTCATATTGATGCTCATTATGGCTTTGATACTAAGAAGAAGAAATCTTCTCCTTCTTGGTGGAAGGGTGCTTCCATCCAGCATTATACAGTTTTAAAAAACTCATCTCAACATGAAAAGGAGGTTGCTCTTGTTTTGGGAACACATGTGCCTACTGTGGAGGTGGATGGCTCAAGCCTTGTTCTGCCTCTTGATGATCATGTTGGGATTGCTGAGGTTGTTGGTTCTGGTCCTTCTACTGACTCTGGACCTATTATTTCTTTTATGGATGATGTCAGGCTCTTTTTTGGTGATTTTGTGGATGTTTCTTTTGTTGGCTCTGCTAGTGTTTTGGATGTCACAAGCTCTAGTTTCACTTTCCCACTTGTTGGGACCAATGTTGGCTCTGTCTTGGATGTCACACTGGCTTATTCAATACCTTTTTTGGGTGTTGGATCTTTTATCTTGGATTCATTTTGCTTGTAGGATGAGGCTACTAGAGTTGAAGAAGGCTGGATCAAAGTTAAAGGTAAACATTCAAAGAGATCTTTCTCTTCTTTTGACGTGACCCTTCGGTCCCATAAGAAGGGGTCAAATGGATAGCTTAGTAGTTAGGGGTTTTTCTCCTTTGGACTATTTTTTCTCGATGTCTTATCTTGGCATTGCTCTTTTGTTTGTTGTATGCGGTTTCTAGCCTTTTGTTCTGGCTGGTTTGTTTCTTCTTGGGATCTCTTAATGTTCTATCTTAAGTTTTATCTTTGTATAGGGTTTCGGGGCCCCTTCAAAACCTATTTTTACCTTAATCACAAACTTGAAATAATAGACATAAAACCACTTGCAAAAACCTACACCTAGGAAAGTGAATAACCACATGAGACATAATAAAATATTAATTTATTTCAAATGGCTCTAACATGAGTTCCTAATCCATAGCCACTCAAATCTTTAGCTTCCTAAATGCTCCAAAAATCCTCAATGACTCTTTCAATCTCTCAAAAGACCTTCCGTCTTTGAATCTTGGTGTCCAAAGCATGACTCTCCATATCTCAAAGATGACACCTAAAAATTTCATTTCATTCATTTTGACTTACCAATGTTACATGTTCACCTCTTTAAAATGCAATTACAAATTGTCATAAAGGACAAATATTAAATATTTTTCTCTCATGTCCTAGGGAACACTTTCCAAGGAATGTGGAGATGCATGAATGCCATATAATTTACAAGGTTAACATCACCTAATATTCTCTCACTTGATAGTATTCATTGAAATTACATCCAAGAAATACATCAAATAATAAAATTAACTACAATGAAAAAGGTTCATAGCTTTTTTTGCACCCAGGGAACTTTTTGCGATTATTGGCTTCATAATAGAATCTGCAACATTATCCAATCTGTCAACCTTCTCTATCAAGACCTTACCATTCTCAACCATTTCTTGTACAAAGTGATATTGAACATAAAAATGCTTAGTACAAATCTAATACATGATAATTTTTATGAAACAAATAGCTCTTTGACTCTCACATCAAATCTTCATAGTTTTGTAAAGAAAATCAATGCCAATACCAAGATTCAATAACCATACCACCTTCTTAGAGATGTGTAATGGACACATACCTTTGCTTCAATGGTGTATAAAGAAACTTGGAGGTACCTCTTACTCATCCAACTCAATGCTTCTCTAAACAAAGTAAATTCAAAACCATTAGTTATCTTCTGATTATCCAAGTCACTTGCACTATTTGCATCAACAAAGCCCTATGTGTCCAATGACTTAACCGCATCATTAATATCATCATAACTGGATCAATAATCAAAAGTACCTCATAAATATCTAGACACTCTTAACAAAATTCTAACACTCATTAGCAAGATTAGACATAAACATGCTTAGAAATATCACTACTTAGGCTATATCTAGTATAACAAACACCATTACATACATCTCTAAACATCATTAATAAAAGGAAACTTAGACATATCCTCAAAATCATCATCAATACTAGGAGACATGTCTAAAATCAAGTTAGTGCCAACTAAAAAAGAATATTGATTGGCTTACAATCATTCCTATTAAATATTAGCATGAAAATTGAGACACAAATTGGAGTTTCAAACCTCAATGACTTTGTTAGTGTTTTAGTCTTATACCCTAGACTTTGTCCCATTAAGTCAATATAAAATCAAATCTAGAGAGGAAATTATATACTTAACAGAATATCAAGAACATGCATAACATGCTAGATTAGAAACATATAAGTATTTGTATTATTTATATTCATTCAATACATCATATACATCATTTAAATCCTTTTTTAATTCTATACATTTTTTTTCATATTCTATCTCTCTATATATACATTCCTTATCTCATATTACACATCTACCATAGGTGATTACATCTTATGATATATTTAGATCTAAGAGATGGGAGCTGCAATGGTGATGTGGAGGGATCAACAATGGAACTCCACTTGAGGAATTAGGCACTCAAGGGACTCAACATTGGATCCTCTTTGCATTTATTGTACCATCCCTTGACCCAACTCTAACTTACATCAAGAAAAATATTACCTCTCATTCAAGGTACACTAGACCTTGTTCCTTTATTCTGTTCCATCCAAATATTAAAAATGGGTTCCCAACTCCAACCACCCAATCTGATACCTTCTAGGGTCTTAACATGCCCTATTAAACTTACAATAACTGCCCATACACACTCATTTGTTTGATGTATTCATACTACCTTACCCAAGCATTCACTAGGGCTAATCCTAGTAGCCTTATCCAGTGGGTAATCTAGGATTTCCTTTAAAAATGTCCAAACAACTTTCCAAACAAACTACACTTTTGGACACCCATTTGGAAGTTACACAACATATCATAAAATTGGATGTTAATCCTAAGGATCATTAATGGTTGTCATTAGTATCATTCAATCATACAGTTGGTAAAGGAGATAAGACGGGACAGTCGGTCAATACACATAGTGACCAAAACACAAGGAAGATCACTTTGATAACCGAATACAGTTTTGACTGAGCACTCTTACTAAGCTAGATGATTACCGAGTATTGAGCACAATAGTCACTGAGCATTCATATGAACTGAGCACTAGTTAATTACCGAGTGATGAATGCAGTATACACCAAGTGAAACAAGAAATGACATAGCAGTTTGGAATGACACAAACTAGAAGGAAAATGGTTTACACCTATTATAAAATGGTTTACCAAGATCGAAATGAAATTTAATATGGACGTAATCATTTAATTACTGATGATTCATATGTAAAGATGATCTAGGTTATTCATCTCTACCATGGATCTTAGGTTTTCTAAGATAGTGTCTAAACCCTAATTAGGTCACATTAGTTTGATATACATATTGTATAGATGTCATTTTGACATGTATCACACATGTAGTAGCTTCCATTGGAATACATCTGAAGATCAGACGGGGTTATGATTATTAAGCATTGATAGAGAAAAAAATTAGTAGAAATAGAAGGCTACCGAGCAGAATTTGGAGAAGAGATCAATCACATTAAGGTGCTAACAAATAAGTACATAACATATCTGATATCAGGCAAGATAGGTTTCTATTTACAGATCAATCTTACTATTACTTTTTAACCATTGTAGTAGACCTTAAATCTCTTAACAGAGTGGATTTAATAGTTCTTTTGTAAAATCTCTTCACCAAGTGCACACTTAATTGTGTTGCTAAAACTAACCAGGTAGATGTAATTGGTCTTATCGTTACTCCTAACATGGTAAGATCACCAGAAGTGATCAAAATATTTGTAGCCTTAACCAACAACTTTGATACTACAGTAGTGAAGCTTTGTGAGTATCATCCCCACTGTAGTTTTTACCTTCTAATAAGGGTTTTTGTGATACCAAAATACATATGTTATGTGTATGAAGTTTCACATTTTTATATTTGATTAGATTACATACATTTACATTTTAGCTATGATTATTGATGTATGGTGAATGCATTTGATACAGTCGGTTATGGATATACATGTTTACAAGGATTAGTTTGAAATTTTTTAAGGGTACTGATTCACCCCTCCCCTCTCAATACACACCTTTCTTAGTAAGCTCACTGTTCAAACTAATAAATTGGAAGACATCGGTGAACTAAGAAAAGAAAATGAAAGATTGAAGAATGAAGTAAAGATTCAACAACATAATGAGATGATTAAGAAAGCTCAAGAAAGTACTAAAAGGATGGATGAATTCCTAAGTAGTCAAAGAAGACTTGACAACACTACTAGTTTAGGCTATACCGAGTAGGGACAGTCATCAAGACAAGATGGACAAAAGAATGCCTATTCACAACCAAGGAAAAAGAATCTCTCATACTATCATTGTGGGAAACTAGGTCACACATCAAATGTTTGTAGAAGCAAAGAAAAAAGTATTCCTAAATCCACTCCTAAATTTGATGGTTATTGTTATAACTGCAATAAGTATGGACATCGAGCACATGAGTGTAGATCAAAAATGAATAAGTCACCTAAGAAACACTAGATGGAAAAGCACTATCTCACTTGCAACATGGACACATATCACAGGAATGTAGGACAAAGATGAAGCAAGTCTGGAAACCGAAAGGGAAAAACAAGACATATCAATTGAGAACGCAAGGTAATGCATATACTTGGGATTACAAAATTTTGACTAGTTGCACAACATGTGGAAGATATGGACATATTGCAGCAAATTGCATGAGAATGAACTAGAGAGGAAGATCTCAAAATTGGACAAATTATAGAATGGCATGTTTCAACTGTCACAAGGTTGGTCATTTAAGAAAAGACTGCAGAGACCGAGCACCAGAGGTGAATGTTAATAAAAATAGAAACACCATTGAAAAAATTATGACGAAAAGAAATCAATGATGAACTACAACTAATTTAGAACCTAATTGAAGATCTTTGATTTGAGATCACTGAGTTGTTGATTAGATATGTAAGATGATTAAATCAATAATATATTATCATTGATGTCAACTAGTTTTGACAGCACTTATCTTGTAAGTTACTATACCCAAACATCTGTAGAAAGAAGAGGAAAAGAGATGAAGAATAGATATATCTACATGAGGAAGATGGATATAACAAATAAGGATAAGGAATACATTGGGTAACTTATGGATGAGTCTATGACCTTATGTTATTGACTTGATTATGTTGCATTCATCTATGATGAAGGATAGAGCAAAATGCACAAAGCAGTGTGGTCAGTTAATGAAGCATTTCAGTATACACCGAGTAGTGTAGTGTATACTGAGCATAGTATAAACTGAGCTTGTGTTCACCGACGCATTTCTTTGTTAACTAAGAATGAAGAAAGAATTAAATGATCAGTTTAGCCGATGAGGATTGATGAGCTGAAAAGTATATGAGTTCGAGGCAAGAGATAATGTTTGTTACAAAGATCTACGGCTAACATAATTCAAAGAAGATCTAAGGGATTGAAATGAAACGTATTACTGACACATCAGTCGAGGAAGGTTTAAGTGGCAAAATCAACAAAGGAGATTAAGCGGCAAAATCTGATGGATGGAATTAAAACGGTTTACTTGTCTATTTAAGAGACTAGAGTTTCATGATGAAACTAATGTTGGAAGGAGACTGCAGAGATATCATGTATGCCTGATCAGACTGGTTAAGGAGAATCCAACTGTAGAAATTACTGAGCATCAGAAAGCTATAATCGAGCGACAGTAAGTTACTGAATATTGTTAAAACATAATTGATATATTGATCAGAGGATTTGAATGAGCATAATATATATCTAAACATATGCAATTGAAGTTGTATTGTAATCAGATCAACTGTTATTACATTTTAACCATTGTAAATAGATAAATCTCTTAACTGAGTGGACTTGAAAGTCTTATAATGTCATTCATAGATTGTACATTTGTTATCCTATCAACCCTATAGAGAATGTTGGTTGGACAATAATAGTTGGTCTAAAATCCTCTAACAAGGTCACACCTCACAGTGTGTTTGTAACCTTTAATAGGGTTGGGTCTTCACCGACCTCACTTCAGAAGAGTGAACAATTTTTGGGTTACCAGTCCCAGGTGGTTTTTCCCTTTACAGGGTTTGCACGTTAAATCTTTTGTGTTATGTGTTGACTGTGATGATTATTTGTTATCATACTTTACATGTTGCATATTTGATTTGATCGGTGAATATACTAAGTTGTTAACTGGTAATCGGTAAAAGAACAAATAGAATAGTATTTTATGTTACCGAGCTACAAAAGTTTAAGTAAATTGTTTTTGGATATACATTTTGTATTGGGACTGTGGATAACTGATTCACCCCCCTCTCAGTTATTCTAATAATTGGTATCAGAGCATTGGTTGCTTGATACAAGCTATTTGGTTGCTTCGAATAGAGTTTTAAGGACTTCAATGCAAAGATCACAAAATGTATAAGAGGGAAGAGTCAAAGCTAAACAAGGATAACTTCACAATATGGCAAAGCCGAATGAAGCTGCATATATTTGGTATTGGGAATTTTTCCCTCACACTAATGGAGAATGGCTACCTTGCACCGCCTACTGGTCCCTTGACCCTTGATCAACTAAGAGATAGGCATGAGCATAATGTTACTATGATGGAGATTGTTGCTGCCCTAACATATGCCGAATTTGAAGATATCAAGGATTGTTCTACTGCTAAGAAGATGTGGCATAAACTTGCTCAAATTTACATTGGTGATGTTAATGCCAAAAGAGCCAGAGCTGAAAGCTTAAGAGGAAGATTCAATGATATGAAGATGAAAGAAGGTGAAAACATAGTGTAGTATACAAACATAATAAAAGAAGTTGTAAATGCTATAAGAGGATCTGATGGTGTTATTGAAGAAGACACTGTGATAAGCAAAATTCTTAGAACCTTGTTACCGGTTTATGCAATTAGAATATCTGCAATCCATGAAATGAGATGTGCACCTGGTAATAATCTCACACTTGACAATCTGATTGGTAAGCTGACTACATTTGAACTTAATAACTATGATAATAGTGTTGTACTAACTGTTGAATATGCTTTCATGAGTTCTCTAAAGATTCGTAAGTCTAATAGTAGACATGATGATAATGATAGCAATACTGATAATGAGCTTGATGAACTTGAAGCTCTTATGGCCAGAAGATTACCTAAAGGTAAAGGAAGATATAGAGGTAAATTACCTTTAGCATGCTTTAATTGTAAAGAAGTTGGTCATATTATTGCTAGATGTCCAAATAGGAAGGAAGATGACATAAACAAAGACTGATCTGGTGAAGGAAGCTATTGGAGAAGAGGCAATAGAAGTTACCGACACTATAACAGAGACAACCAAGATAATAATGACAAAGGTAAAAAGGCTTGTTACATTGCTGATGAGAATGATACTGACACTGATTCAAATGATGATGTAGAAGTTGTATTTGTTGCGATGAAGGATGATTCAGAGGAAGAAGAGAGGTATGTAGAAACAACACTGATTTCTAAAGTAAATAAAAATGATACATGGATCATAAATAGTGGCTATACACATCACATGACTGATGATGATGAAAAATTTGATCATCTTGAGAAATACAATGGAGGATATGTAAAGATGGGTAATGATACACCTTGTATGGTAAGAGGAAAAGGATCTCTGATGATAAATGATAAAATCCAATGTGATAATGCTTATTGGGTAGAAGGAATAAACTATAATTTGCTAAGTGTGGCACAATTGAACAATTCTGGTCACCGAGTTGCTTTTGAGAGCAAGAAAGTAAAAATATTTGATGATGGAGGAAGACTTGTTGGAATAGGAGCACAATCGAAAGGTAACTTGTTTTATCTTGATAATGATGAGTCTTCTTGTTTAATGATGAAGAATGAGGATGCATGGTTATGGCATAAAATGTTATGTCATGTGAATTTTGATAACATGATAAAAATTAGTAAAAAGAAAAAAAATAGAGGTCTCCCTAACTTAACAAAGCCTAATCATGTTATGTGTCATGAATGTCAGAAAGGTAAAATGACTAAATCTAGTTTTAAAAGCAAAGATTATTCAACAAAGAATATACTTGAGTTAGTTCATACCAACCTATGTGGTCCTATGAGAACTCAGAGTTATTATGGAGATAGATATTTCATTCTTTTTGTTGATGATTACACTAGATTAATGACTGTCATGTTCTTGAAGGAAAAATCAGAGGCATTTAAGATGTTCAAGTGTTATAAAGAAAAATTTGAGAAAGAGACTAGTAAAGAGTTAAAATGTTTGAGATCTAACAGAGGTGGTGAATTTAATTCTAATGAATTTACTAACTTTTGTAATGAGCATGGTATTAAAAGACAGGTCTCTACACTGAGGACACCTCAACAAAATGGAATTGCTGAAAGGAGGAATAGGTCAATTGTTGACTGCACAAGGACATTGATGTTAGAAAAGAATGTTTCTCAGACATACTAGAGAGAAGCAGTTAGCACAGCTGTTTATATTCTGAACCGAGTGCAACTGAAGAAGGACACTAACAAAACACCCTATGAGTTATGGTTTGGCCACAAACCCACTGTAAGTTATTTCAAAATTTTTGGGAGTAAATGCTTATTCTGAAAGATGAAAGAAATGTGAAATTTGACTCAAAAGGTGATGAAGGGATATTTCTGGGATATTCCACTAAAAGTAAAGCATACAAGTGTCTTAACAAAGTAACTAATAAAATCATTAAGAGTGCTAATGTTCGGGTTGATGAGTTTGATGATAAGAATGCAGAGGAAAGCACAAAGGAACTGGAAGACTATGGTAGATTCATTTACATTGAACAACCAGAGTACCTACCGAAGCCACAGACAGTGACAACCGATCAGCAAGAAAACAATACCAATGGACAGGAAAGAGAAACCGACGAGCAGGAAGGACCTACCGAGCAAGAAAATGAACCTGCACAGGATGAACAACAGAGAAAAGATCAAGTATTGGCAAGATTTGTTAGGAGACATCATCCTAAGACACAGATAATTGGAGATAGACAAGCTGGCATGATGACAAGGAGTAAAATGAGACAAGGTACATGTCTAGTTTGTGAATATGAATTGAAGAATGTAAAAGTTGCATTAGAGAATGATGAATGGGTCAATGAAATGAAAGAGGAAATAGAACAGATAGAGAAGAACAAAACTTGGAGTTTAGTACCCAGACCTAAGGACAAGAATGTTATCGGTACTAAGTGGATATTCAGAAACAAGCTTAATGAGAATGGAGAGGTAACAAGAAACAAAGCTAGGCTAGTATGCAAGGGATATGCACAGGAGGAAGGAATAGATTATGGTGAAACTTTTGCACTTGTTGCTAGATTAGAAGGAGTCAGAATGTTACTTGCATAAGTTGCACACAAAAAATTTAAAATTTACCAAATCGATGTTAAATCTATTTTTCTGAATGGGATACTTGAAGAAGAAGTCTACATAGAACAGCTTGAAGGGTTCATGGATCCAGACAACAAAGATATGGTATGTAGATTACACAAAGCTTTATATGTTTTGAAGCAAGCACCGAGAGCCTGGTATGAGAGGCTGCATAACTATTTGTTGAGTATTGGTTTTGTTAGAACTAGTGAGAATAGCAATCTGTACATGAAAGGAAATTTCGATGATACTATCTTGATTGCTGAGATATTTGTGGATAACATAATATTTGGAGGACAAGATCACATCTGTAAGTCATTTGTTGATGAAATGAGAAGTGAATTTGAAATGTCTATGTTTGGAGAGATTAAGTTCTTTCTAGGTTTACAAGTGATTCAGCAAAATGATGATATATTCATCACACAATCTAAATACATAAAGGAAGTATTGAAGACATTTGGCATGGAAGATGTTAAACCTGTAGGAACATCAATGGCTACTGGATATAAATTGACTAAAGAAGATGGAACTACTGAGGTAAACCAGACACTTTACCGATCCATGATTGGTAAGTTGATGTATGTAGTTCATAGTAGACCTAATATAGCACATGTTGTTGGGATAGTTTCTAGATTTTTTGCAAATCCTAGAGAGTCACACATGGTTGCTACAAAGAGAATCTTAAGATACTTGAAGAAAACTGAAGATTATGGATTATGGTATCCTAAGGATGGAAAGTTTGAACTTAAAGTCTACACCGATGTTGATTGGGCTGGAAATGTTGACGATAGAAAGAGTACCACAGGAGGAGAATTTTTCTTTGGTGAAAGACTTGTTACATGGACAAATAAGAAACAATCTTGCATTTCTCAGTCTATAGCTAAAGTAGAGTATGTTGTTGCTGCTACTAACTGTTCAAATATTGTATATATCAAGCAAGTGTTGGAAGGTATGAATGAGGTAATCACTGAGCCAGTGATTATATATTGTGACAACACTAGTGCAATTAATATTTCAAAGAATCCAATGATGCACTCTAAAACAAAGCACATATCTATTAAGTATCACTATTTAAGAGAACAAGTACAGGAGAAGCAAGTGAAGCTAGAATTTGTTACATCTAAAGAGCAACATGCTGACATATTTACCAAGCCTCTATTGAAGGATACATATGAATACTTGAGGACTAGACTTGGGGTTCGTCCCCTGTCTACCAGTCACTATGGTGATCTGGAGGTTGCATCAGCCTAACCTTATCAGAAGATCATTCATGTTGATGCAGCAGAGTTCACACTTTGGATTTCTGTCTAACGTTGTGAAAGGTTGAAGAACTAGAACAGATTTGTACATTAGTATACAGAGATACAATGAATGCACCGGACAACAGAGAGTTACATGGCTACTACAGAGCTATATGTTTCTATTGCTCTTTGGCATTGTTGTCAAAGGGAGAGAGATCTCAATATGAAACAGTGAAACAAAATGAAAGGGAGAGAATATTCAATGATACACATGTTACAGGGAGAGAAAGAAAGAGCATTGAAGATTAGTTACTGAGAATAGAAGAAGATCTGAGAGCTGCAAAGATCATATCTACAAAAAGATAGTCTACACTTGCAAATACTTTTATGTAACATAGTGACTAAACATATTAAGCTAGGAAGAGCATTTGTTTGCAGAGTTATAGAATACATGTTTGGTATGTGTTTGGAATATTTCATATTGCTTGTATTGCCATCAATGCCAAAGGGAGAGATTGATGAACTACAACTGATTTAGAACCTAATTGAAGATTTGTGTTTTGAAATCACTGAGTTGTTGATTAGATATGTAAGATGATTAAATCAGTAATATGTTGTCATTGATGTCAACTAGTTTTGACAGCACTTATCTTGTAAGTTACTATACCCAAACATTTGTAGAAAGAAGAGGAAAAGAGATGAAGAATAGATATATCTACATGAGGAAGATGGATATAACAGATAAGGATAAGGAATACATTGGGTAACTTATGGATGAGTCTATGACCTTATGTTATTGACTTGATTATGTTGCATTCATCTATGATGAAGGATAGAGCAAAATGCATAAAGCAGTGTGGTCGGTTAATGAACCATTTCAATATACATCGAGCAGTGTAGTGTATACTGAGCATAGTATAAACCGAGCTTGTGTTCACCAACGCATTTATTTGTTAACCTAGAATGAAGAAAGAATTAAATGATCAGTTTAGTAGATGAGGATTGATGAACTGGAAAGTGCATGAGTTCGAGGCAAGAGTAATGTTTGTTACGAAGATCTATGACTAACATAATTCAAAGAGGATCTAAGGGATTGAAATGAAATGTGTTACTGACACATCAACCAAGGAAGGTTTAAGTGGAAAAATCAATGATGGAGATTAAGCGGCAAAATCTGATGGATGGAATTAAAACGGTTTACTTGTCTATTTAAGAGACTAGAGTTTCATGATGAAACTAATGCTGGAAGAAGGAGACTGCAGAGATATCGTGTGAACAAGCTTCATGCATGCCTGATCAGATTGGTTAAGGAGAGCCGAACTACAGAGATTAACGAGCATAAGAAAGCTATAACCGAGCGACAGTAAGTTACTAAATATTATTGAAACAAAATTGATATATTGATCAGAGGATTTGAATGAGCATAATATATATCTGAACATCTGTAATTGAAGTTGTATTGTAATCAGATTAACTGATGTTACATTTTAACCATTGTAAACAGATAAATTTCTTAACTGAGTGGACTTGAAAGTCTTGTAATGTCATTCATAGAGTGTACATTTGTTATCCTGTCAACCCCATAGTGAATGTTTGTTGGACGATAATGGTTGGTCTAAAATCCTCTAACAAGGTCACACCTCACAGTGTGTTTGTAACCTTTAACAGGGTTGGGTCTTCACCGACCTCACTTTAGAAGAGTGAAAATTCTTTGGGTTGCCGCTCCCAGGTGGTTTTTCCCTTTACAGGGTTTCCACGTTAAAGCTTTTGTGTTATGTGTTGACTGCAATGATTGTTTGTTATCATACTTTACATGTTGCATATTTGATTTGATCAGTGAATATACTAAGTTTTTAACTAGTAATCGGTAAAAGCATAGACAGAATAGTATTTTATGTTACCAAGCTACAAAAGTTTAAGTAAATTATTTTTGGATATACATTTTGTATTGGGACTGTGGATAATTGATTCACCCCTCTCTCAGTTATTCTAACAATCAAATGTGGAGGAGAGCAACAAATGATAATGATGGATCAAGCACAATATTTGGTGACACCTCATCCTTTAGATTAGGTGATCTCACCACCTCCACCTAAGCAATTCAAGTAAGTATGGAACTAAAGTTCAATCATTTATATCTTACAATAATTCCTTATATGTATTGAATGAACACCAAATCAGTATGAAATAAGATGCACTAGGGTATTATATGATTTGAGCATAAAATGTGTATAGTCGGTAAAATCATGACCGAGTAAAGGATTGTTAGTCGATGGAAGTGTCAAGGTTATTTGAGTTGAAGTACCAACCGAGCAATATTTAGTGTTAACCAAGCTGAAGTTTCAAAGAGATAACAGAACATTATTGTATTAATCGAGTTGTGGTAGGTAAATCATTTAATGTAGAACTTTGAGCGGCTAAAGGGATTTTAGGTATAAATATGCATCGATACAAGCCATTTTGACACACAACAATCAAGAGAAGAACCAAAGCGATTTGAGTGAATTTGTGCAAAGAGTTTTTCAAGCATTTCAACAGAGATTTCAGCAAATCCCAAGCCATTTGTTATCATTTCAAGTAATTTATTTTCAATTGAGTTATTTTTATTGAAGATTTTGTGAAGCCCTAAATTTGTTACAACTATGGCATCTTCATCCAAGTCTACAAAATCCAAGACTGAAAGTGACAAAAAGGTCACACTGATTAAGTCTAAAACATATGAAGAACCCAAATACAAATTACACCCCGAGATTGCTTCACAAGTAGATCAATCAGGCGCGTTTTCAAGCATACTGCCTAGGGTTTAATGGTACATGATATATGTGCTTCTATCCACTACAAGACAAGTGAAATCAGAGACTTCAAACTGTAATCAACATACTAGGAGCTAAGAGAGAACATAAAGCTCAAGGATGGGCATAAACACCTGGAAGTTAAAGGATTGACAAATGCCCTCTATTTCCTGAGGGAGTTCAAGTTAGAATGGATTAGGGTTGTGTTAAGCCATGTTCATGAAGGAAAAATGTGGTTGGATGAACCAGTTAAAATCTCTAAGGATGGTATTCACTTGGTTACCAGATACCCACCAAGTGGTAAGGCAAAGGCCATAAGGAACCCACCAAGGGCATAGACCAAGAAGCTAACAGGAGCCGAGTGGGATGGTAGAGGAATGAGGATCGACACCATCACTGATCCAAAAATAAGATTTGGAGCCTATGTTATTGGATATAATATTTTTCAATCTAGCAGACCCAACAATGTCCCATGCGGAATAATAGACATAGCTTATAAGATTGTCAAGAAAGGTTTACAGTTAGACCTCTCCGAGCTACTGATGAAACAATTGGAAGAGAATATGAGGACCATCCGGGTATAAAAGACCAACACTTGTAAGTTTGGTGAACATTACTTGTTTGTATATTTTTCTACTTAAAAAACTATTTCCCATTTCTCGTTAATGTGGAATGGGATGTCAACCGATTGGTCATCATGCAAATTAGTGAGTTTATTAAGAACTTAGGTCAAAATTTTGAGGCAGTGATAGATGACTATTTGGAAAGTTTAAGGACATAATGCACAAAAGGATCAAAATACCTGGACAATTAGTTAAAAATCATAAGGAGGATATCTATTTTCTGGTGGACATCGACACCACATTGATTAAGGAAGTTGAGTCAAGAACTGCATGGCTACCTCCAATGGGGTATGAACTTGATATTGACTGAGCCTCTAGGTCAATAAAGACACTACTGGCCAAGCCCAAAGATCCCAAAGCCACTAGGTTCAGAACCTATGAGTAAGAAAAACTAAGAATAAAAATTGATTTAGCTAGAGTGAAGGTCAGCTGAAAAATAAATAAAATGATGGAAAAACTAGCTAAGCAATTCAGTAAATAAGAAGAGGAAATAGAAGATAAGCTAGTTGAAGAAGCAACCAAAAAACAACTTCTGATCGACAATAGTGAACATGAAGAGGAAACCGAGTTAGATAAAGAACTCCAAGCTGCACCGGTAAAGGCCACAGGGAAGAGAAAACAATCAGAGACCCCTACCTGAGTGAGGACAAGATCCTCTACAACTATTTCTCCACCCCTAAAGTGAGGAATTGAAAAGATTACAAGGCCTACTCCTACAAAAACATATCAGAAGAAAAGAGGTGCACAAGCCACCACCGAGCAACCAAAGAAGAGGAGAAAACTGATAAGAGGTAAGAATGATGTTGACTCTGAAGAAGAAGATGATCAAAGTCAATTTAAAGTTGGTGTAAATAAAAATCAATCAGTTGATGAGCTCATTGAGAACATAAAGGAAACGAGTAGACTAAGTTGCCCTAAGATGAATCAGTATGTACATATGTCAACTGAGGATCAAGAAAAAGTTGAAGAGGCAATCATCGACATGATGATTAAATTTAGAAGATTACCTATTGAATTTGTAAAATATATTCCTAAGGAGATTCATGATAAGGTATTGCCAAGATGGACATATGCCTTGCATACTAAAAAGAAAATCAGGTAACACACATTAATTTTTGCAATGCCTACTCTATCAGTAATTGAGGTTGAAGACATGATGAAACAATATGCGAATAGATTTTTGATGAAAGGACGAGCACTAAGCATATTGCAATAAAAACTTGAAGAAGTAGATGCAGACAACAAAGTCTTATGGACTAGAATTTTGGATTCAAAGGTAGAAGCAGACAAAATTGCATTGGCAATAATCCCCAAGCAGAAGGTAAAAGGTAAAGAAAAAGGGGTACATTCAAATGATGTTGATATTGCTACAAAAGAGCCAATCCCTATATCTGATACTGAGATACAAGATGATACAGATGTTGATGATTTCTATCTAGCATGACATATTGAAGAGGAAAAATAGGATACTCTCGAGCAATACGTAATAACTGGGACTGATGAAGTCACAATAGAAGATATTACCAATGGAGATCCTGATAATGAAGCTAAGGTTGATGAAGATATCACACTAGCTGTAGAAAATATTGAAGAAGATAAACCTATAGAGGAAGCAACAGTAAACATACTGGGTAATTTGTCAATATTGGTACAAGCAATTGATATTGCCACTTAAGTGAAACCCGAGGAACATGTACCCGAATAGCAAAAGGTCACCATCGAAGGACGGGGTGAAGAAGGACCAAAGGAGACAAATGAGCCTTAAAACAAAGAGGTAGAAAATAAAGAAATAAGGAAGAAAGTGTGTCAATCGAGCATGAAAAGTATAATCTAGAGACTAAAGTTCTAGTACCATATACGAAATCTCCCACGTCTAGTACTGAAGAAAAGAAGAAAAAGAAGAAACGTGGTAAGGTTCCTGTCACTTTGGATGAGATTATTGAAATTCCCACATGTGACCCGAGAACCCTAGACCCAAAAGCACTGAGAAGATATGGAGAACTGTGCACAAGGAAGGCTGCACAAGAGAAACTAAGACAAGAAAGCAAGCATAAGAAGGTATTAGAGGATGTTAGAGAAACTTTGATGCAGGTAGTTCCTGATATCAATGTTGATGAGGCAATTCCCATCATTGATAAACTTGCTACTCTAACCGGCCACATAAATTCTCCAAACATAGATGTTGAGAAGAGAATAGAAGAAAGAGAAGAGGCTAAGATTCAGTTAAAGCTAGCAAAGAGAATCAGCCAAGAAGTGGCAGTTAATAAAGTGAAATTATCTAAGGTAATAACCTAGCTCAATATTAGTATTGAAAGAGTTATTACATTTTGCACAAGATATGCACTATAGACCATTTCACTACCGAGATTAGTGAGAAGATACATAAATTAGATGAAGAATTAAAGGTTAGTGCAAATAGTCTTTTAACCAAGCCCAATGCATTTTATGAGCATTATGTTTAAGTTCAACAAATCTAGCAGTTAAGACTAGAACTCAGGAAGGAAGAAAATAAAATCGGAGAAAAAGTAACTGAGCTACAGGTAGAGTTACTTCCACACCTCAAGGTGATGCAAAAGCATGTGAATTAGGCAAAAGAGTTAGTTGCCACCCCTGAGATATATGTTATAGAGAACATTTTTTATATGCATGCACAAGTTGGATTAGCGCAGATTTCTCTTGAGAATATCAAAGAGGAATGGAAAAACCTCTTGGCTACTTTGCAGAAAACCCATCAAAATATATTTGACAAGTTGTAAGTACATTTTTTGGCATTAATTTCTAAAAAGAGGGAAAATATATTTATATATTCTTGCATGTACTTCACACCGAGAGCATGTACACATGGGGAGTTCACATAGATTCACATTTTTTGGTTAAGTTTAAATTTTGCAGTCGGTACACATATACATAAAGTTTTTGATACTAATGCCAAAGGGGAAGAATGTTACTCCTAAAAAGAATTAATGGTTGTCATTAGTATCATTCAGTCATACTGTCAATAAAGGAGATAAGACAAGACAATCAGTCAATACACAAAGCCTAGACACCGAGCAGAACACAAGGCAATTCACTTTGATAAACGAATATAGTTTTGACTGAGCACTCTTACTGAGCTAGATGATTACCGAGTACCAAGTACAGTACTCACCAAGCATTCATATGAACCGAGCACCAATTAATTACCAAGTGATGAATGCAGTATACACCGAGTGAAACGGGAAACAACATAGTAGTTTGGAATGACACAAACTACAAGGAAAGCGGTTTACACCGATTATAAAATGGTTTACCAAGATTGAGATGAAATTTAATATGGATGTAATCATTTAATTACTGATGATTCCTATGTAAAGATGATCTAGGTTATTCAATTCTATCATTGATCTTAGGTTTTCTAAGATAGTGTCTAAACCCTAATTAGGTCAAATCAGTTTGATATAAATATTGTATAAATGTCATTTTGACATGTATCACACATGTAGTAGCCGCCATTGGAAGACATCTAAAGATCAGGCATGGTTATGATTGATAAGCATTGATAGAGCATACAATTTATTAGAAATAAAAGGCTACCAAGCAGAATTCAGGAGAAGAGATCAATCACATTAAGGTGATAACATATAAGTATATAATAGATCTGATATTAGACAAGATAGGTTTCTATTTACAGATCAATCTTACTGTTACTTTTTAACCATTGTAGAAGACCTTAAATCTCTTAACAAAGTGGACTTAACAACTCTTTTGTAAAATATCTTAACCGAGTGCACACGTAATTGTGTTGCTAAAATCCTCTAACCGGGTAGATCTAGCTGATCTAGTTGTTACTCCTAACAGGGTAAGATCACCAGAAGTGATCAAAATCTTTGTAGCCTTAACCGACAACTTTGTTACTACAATAATGAAGCTTTGTGGGTGTCATCCCCACCGTAGTTTTTATCTTCTAACAAGGGTTTTTGTGATACCAAAATACATACATGTTATGTGTATGAAGTTTCATGTTTGCATATTTCATTAGATTACATACATTTACATTTCAATTATAATTATTGATGTATGGTGAATGCAAATGATACCGTCAGTTATTGATATACATGTTTACAAGGATTAGTTTGAAAGTTTTTAAGGGTACTGAATCACCCCTCCCCTCTCAGCACACACCTTTCCATAATTCCAATATTGGATACTATTGTTTTGGGGCATACCCTGCTGCTCACACACTTGGCACTATTTTAAGCCCCAAAACCCCCACTTTTACAAAGGAACTATATCAAGTACTTAATCCCTAACCATGGATTCTTCAAAAGAGTTATATTATGACTCTAATCTGAGGAGAATGCAATCAATTTGACTCATGGAGTTTCTTAAGTATAAAAGCCCCAATTTGGCCTCCAAAACCCTCCATAAACTAGGTCCTACTCAATGTACGTCTCCCAAACCCTATCCAAACCAAATAAAGGTTGGTTCACCATCTCTCTAACACATACTAACTGATTCAAACATAAAAAGGTGTCCTGCTTAAGGTAGATTGTCTACTGCAATACCTTAGCCTCAAATTTTGGTGTTCCTTCAACCAATAACACTGTGGTGATCACCAAACTTCAACACTCCTCTGCAATTTAAGGTTAGTTTCATATCACATATGTTACAACATGATCATTCCATGAATATCAATTCTTTACATCCATGGAATGATCATGGGATCATCATGAAACTCAAAATAGTTAAGGAAAAACTCAAATTTAATGCCCTGTCAGCAAATTCAGAGAAAAATTAGTCTACAATAGTTTCTTAAATCATGCACATTGTTTCCAAAGACACTTCTTAATGTTCCTTAACCATTCAAGAACTATGAAATATATAAAATCAAACTACCATGAGGAAATTTGCAGAATTTGGTTACTTTTATTATTTCCAAACACCACAGTCCGTACAAAATGCTTCCTCCTTTGTATTGCTCTTTCCTTATGCCTTGACTAGGCTATATAAGGTGTATGAAAACTGTTCCAACCAATTCCAATCGGTTCCCTTTGTTTACAAATGCATTTAAGTCTTTAAACAAGCTTTCACTCCTAAACTAACTATCCCTTAGGTTTTACATTTTTAAATTTGTTTCTCTTAACAAATAGGCCTAAATTGACTTCTATCCCATTTCATGACCCAAACATGGATCAAATGCATTAGATTCAAAGGACTTATAAACTCCTAGGACCCCCACCAATCCTAGACCTATGAATTTTATAATTTTGTCCTATGTTCCTTACCAGGACCATCAGGACATTTTCCAATACATCTAACTTTATTTCATCCCATTACATTTCATAGGCACTAATGGCCCAATTACAATGTTTTTAGACCTTTTAGGTCCTTGTAGTCTTCAATTTCTTAAGGTCATCCATGTGACCCCACTAGTAGCCTTTCAAGCCTTAGGTGCTCCTGCACCAAATTGTTAAAGTATTTTTCTAGTTACTTATATCCACGCTTGGCCTCGTTGATGTCAATAGAAGACAAGGAGATCAATGGTTCAATGGAGTAAGTGCCAAACTTTTACTTATAATAGAAATATTTGTTCTCGATCTAAAAGTAATTTTCTTAATTGTGTTCCAACTGATTTTTTTTTCTTTACAACATAAATATCGTAGGGAGTAATGGATTCAATTTTTGATGATTAATATTTTCTATTTTGATTGCAGATAAAAGTGGTTAAGTGTCACCTACTGTGTGGTTAAGTGTCACCTACTGCGCAAACCTCCCAAGGCCAATAAAGGAAAGGGTCTACAACATCATTAATTTAATTTTGATCACTAATAAAATAGAATCATTCTGCTTGACTGATGTGGAGAATTAATTTGGATGTGCAAGGGTTTTTTCTTCATTTTGTTATTTAAATGGAATTATTTTGCGTGGTTGATGTGGAGAATTAATTTGGATGTGCAGGGGCTTTTTCTTCACTTCGTTATTAAAATGATAAAGTCTGATGAATTTAGAATGGTATAAACCTATCACCCATGTAACAATTTAATTCAAATGCATGCTAAAAGGATTGTGTTACTATGAATGATTTCCTATTCATGTGTGCACAAAATTCTTTTACAAGAAAATGATTCACATTGTTACACTATTGATAATATATTGAGTACGTTTTTATATCATTTTTTTCAAAGAGGCTTTTCCAATGTATATATTGCTACTTATATTTTTGGTTGTTACATCTTATTGCATATTTGATTATCTTTCTAAAGTTGCTAGATATTAAGACCATCTAGCATCTATTTTCTCTAAAACTTTAGTAAGAAGTTGTTTAGTTTCATCTAGTTTCCTTTCAATTATATGAACTTGAAAAGGGGTTTCCTAGTCTAGGAGAAATTGATGGATGTTGTGAAAGCCACAATAGAATAAAATAGCATATCCTACATTTCTACATCTTTGTTTACATCATTTTATATAAATATCACAAGTATTGACATATTGATGCATGTTGTGAAAGCCACAATAGAAAAAATTGCATACCCTACATTTCTACATCTTTGTTTACATCATTTTATATAAATATCACAAGTATTGACATACTCTGTAATTTTATCTATTTGGTATGTTTAGGACACAATGTCGTCACACTATTGCAATACATGGAACCAAGCCATATGGCACAAACCGGTCCTTAGAAAAGAGTTACATATGTTTTTCCTAGTCCACCTTTGAATCTACAAACTGTTGCTTAAATATGTGCATGTTTAAGTAAGCATATTATTTATCTTTAGATTTTCTTCTTCTCTCTTGTTGTTTGTCAGTTTTTTGGTCCTTGCTCTCCTGCTTCACCATCTAGTTGGGCAATTTACCATGTTTTTCCTGATTGTAATAAAAGAATATAAAAAGGGTCCTAAAAGAGTTCTCAATAAATTGTGAAAAATGTCATTTCTAATTAAAAATCCACTTTCTAACCAAACCCTTTAAGAAACTTGTAAGCGCATGCACCAAATACCCCAAATTGAATGACTGAAGACTTTATTTATACGCATCTATCATGTCATTGTTAGATATACACAAATTAGCACTTCAATTGTACAAGAATCTGAGTACACAATCTGCATCAAACATCTTATTTTTGCATAAATTTATAAATCGATTTACAGACCTAATTTATCAATTAGTCAAGACAAGGTCATAAACCTTTTGAGCAAGCCCCACTATTGCAGCGCATCAGCACGTAACGAGCAAAACTGATAATCTTATTGAGACAGCTAAGCACCTCTAATCTCATTTCTATTCACATTTCAGTCTCAAATTCTCAATACATTACGTTTGGTCCTAAATTAGATGTATAGATTAAATTAAATTATTATAGGGTAATATTTAATTGATTTAGTGTAATCTTCTAATAATGTTTTGCATAATGGGCTGGGGTTTGGTTTTTGGGAGAGCTTTCTGTGATAGGTACAAAGTCACCAGGTCCAGTTTTTCTTTAGTTCATTTGGTAACGGTGAGCATGTCGTATTAGTCTTACCAGTCACGTTAAAAAGTTTATCAGACACACTACAGTTTATAAAAATAACTATCTAATTCCTACTGTCTAATAAGAAAAACAACGATATACATAATCATTTTGAAGGATAGTTCACCTTACAACAAGCTTCAGCTTCTGTTTTTTGAAGCGCCAGGGCATAACAATCCACTAGAATGGAAGTCTTGAAATACAAAGAAATGAAATCATAAATTGACCACAGTGTCAACAACACAACTAATTACATTTAAAAGGTATGGATATGAAATTATTTTTCGACTCACTAGCTAACCGAATGTGACCAAAAAATCATTGGTATTGTACACGGAGACAACTTATGTGTAGCATATTAATCCATCCTAAGGGTGGGTCATCTCAGTGGTATGGAATATGATGGTTTTATCCTTCTATGCCCAAACATCTTATTCTCATTATTATAGAGTGTGGAAGCATCAAATTTCTCAAAGAGACAACTTATGAAATAGGAAGAAGGAACCAGATAAATGAACAACCTAAAACAAAATTTTGATAACTTCATTGCAGTTCACCCTGAAAATACTTCAACAACAAAATGAAAATATGAGTTAAACTATCTTTCTGTCAAAATAAGAACGAGCTCTTTCTTCTAACCTTGCAACTTCCAACCCTGATTTTCCATAAAAGTGAACAAATCACGGTTTGAATGAAGCTGAAGATTTGTAGATTGTTGCCACCATTTCATGAAGCTACTCCCCTGCAAGAAAACCTCTACAGAGATACTGCGATCTTTGATCATCCTCGACACATAATCTTCAAACTTCTCAAGCCTTTCTTTCAGTTGAGCGTTCATGACTTGGTGTTGATCTTTCTCTTGTTGAAGAATTTTTAAAACTTTACAAGCCTCTTCTAGATGAGCCCAAAAACAGGAGTCCTCAGTCAATGATGCAAACGTTGTGCGAGAATTTCTAACTTTTGTAACTCTATCAATTCTAGTTTGATCTTTGTCATGCAGCCATTTTTCGAGAACTATGTGACGGTTTGGTCTGGTCCCATTTGCAAGGTAGCTTCCATGATCTTTGTGGAGGCGGTAGAAGTCTGCAATGTCCAGAGGCTCCACAAGCTTTCTGTATGCAGTGCCAGCAGTGATCAATTTATTTTGTAATTGAATGTCACTGGGCAGCAAATGATTCTTCAACTTCTCAATAATATCATTCCAGAATATTTCCAGAGATATTCTAGTCGAATTTGCACGAAATTCTTTCTTGTCAAGGTCACCAAGAGATTTTATAGCATCATAGTAGCCAACACCATTGGCCTTACAGATCACTTTGTACCATTCCAGCTCTGCCATATAACTTTGGTACTTGCTCAACTCATAATTTAGTTTCTCAATGTTCAGAACATGTTTCTTTTTCAAATACCCAGCTTCTCTGAGGGCAATAAATGCACTATTATTCTGTTTTAAAAGCAAAACTCATCAGTCTCGGTGTCTTAAAAAGGTCAAACAAACAACATTGAGAGACAAGATTGCACCGAACTAAGAAATTATCATGGCTATAAAAATAAGTGGTAAACAGGAATAAATAACATATGCCGCTCAACTGCTGTTGGGAAGGTATCCTAAGTACTAATTTAATTCTAAGAACAAGATGCCGATCTCCAGTTAGCAGGCACATCACTTTGATTTAGAGTGGGTGCACAGAGAGATCAAAGCTGATGCACACCCAGTAGGAGAAACATTCCAAACTGTATTTTAAAGGGAATGCTGTTGGTAAACAGTCTGGTGAGTAGCTTGAAGGTTACACTAATATATATCAACTGAATCATCTCCGAGACTTGCAGGAGGCATACCACATTTCTCTAGCCTTTACCCCAATCTAATCTTAACATTAAGGTGCCTGACAGTGACAATAGAATACCATTTCATATACTTTTGCCCATTTTCTAACTAGACATTTTGAATTTCAAGTGTTCACTTGGCACAAACTCGGACACTGCAAAGGATTCAAGGGTGGGCTAAATTCTGGCAGTAGGAAACTATGGAAAAAATGCTGCTTACAAAGAGTATACAAGAATATCATTTTCTATATAATTTGTATTTATTTTGAATATAGAACTTGACTCAATGTGAGTATGATATGTATAGAAAAGATAAGTAGAAGTACTAAGATTACCTGAGCCCCAACACCCATTGCTTCCAATTCCATAGCTGTTCCCATCTCAAAGGAGGATTCTGAGATGAAGTTTCCAACTTTTGCTGCATTTTTAAGTAAGTATGCAGTGACCCTTTGCAACATATTGCTATAACCTAGATGCTCTGTCATGCATGCGCCTGTAACGAAAGACTTCTTCTCTGTGCTTTGCATTGGACAATGGAGCATTTTCCAGATAGCTTCAGGGTCCTCAATACAGGCTGCACTGTCAGTTGAACAGAACATATAAGTACCGGATGGTCTATATGGGCTTCTATGACCAGATTCTCCTTGGTAATTATTTGCTATTGTAGAAGTGCATTGTAGGACTTTGTTAAGAAGACTCTTGCAAGCCTTTTGAATAGAAAGATTCGATGCAATAACAGAATCAGTGCTTATTATGGTCCGCCAATTAGGCACAATTACATTCAAAGGCTCAGAAATTGATTCAAATGGTGCGAGCAGCATCCTAGGTACAACGTCATACTTGGAAACCAAGTGACAAAATTTGCCCGACCAATTTTCACGGCCAAGTGCTTCCCCAAGCCTTGCATCTCCCACCAAAGGAGAACCAAATGTAATACAAAACGGAGAGACATGGCCCACCTTCTCCCTCTTTCCCAGGAGCCAGAGCATGGCCAGAGTTGCAACTGCACCTCCTATGGAATGACCCACAAAAATAATGGCTTCCTTGTTTTTGTTCAAAACTTTCTGCATCTGATAGAACAAACAAGTCAACAGAACTACTATGGATTGGTTCTCAACCTTCTAAATTAAGTAAAATAATTGTATTACTGATGAAGTTCACAATAACAGGGCAGAACAAAATGAAACAATATTGGGGTCACAACAATTTGGACCTATTTGAATCTACAGATAGTGTCGTCTCTATTACCATCAGGGTTTTAACTTGGATGCTTTGCATTCCGGTGCCCCTCTCAACCACATTATCACAGCCCGTCACTGGCAGTTTATTTGATTTACAGTTGATTTGAGAAACTGCTTGCCATAGGCCAAAAGGTTTCAACATCCCTGTTTTGGGATGACCTACTGCTTAAGTTGCTGAATTCTATATACAAACTCTTCAGTGTCACTTAGTGGAAGAGCATCAGTTATCACCTATGTTTCAATTATCGCATGCTAGATTTCACAAATCAAAAGCCCACTAGAAAATCATCTATGAGCTAATAGTGGCCTATTTTCTGGGAAAAAAAGTTAGCAATTAGTTTAGTTGTGCAAGTTTATTGGTACTAGTATGCACAATTATTGGGGCATTTGTGCAAAAATATTGGATAAATTGTGCAAATTTTTGAGTTGTCCAAGCAAACAAGTAACAGGACAATAAAGAATATGTTTCAGACAGCACTTTGAAATGACCACTTTTTGATCCTTGCACACATAATAGATCTCACAGCATTCATCTTTACTACCCAAAAGCCAGAAAAATAGCTATAAGCAATTAAATCGCATACAAAAACAACAAAAAAATCGTTGAAATCTGATGTACTATTTAAGATCTGAAATTGTAAGAAATTAGTTATAACAACTACTGATCTACTTCCCCTACAAAGTGATAATCATCATCATTTGAAATTTGCCCTTCAGCCTTTAAGAAGATTTGTAAATATTTAATCTAAATGATATGCACATTGGTGACGAGTGCAGGTGGATGTATGAAAATAAAATTTGGAGAAAGAAATAAGAGGAATCGTACATCTCAGAAGAACTAAACAATAATATAAATTAGAAGGTTTTATATACCTGGGCTTCAAAATCTGAATGTCGCAGGATGTGCATGAATCGGTTGAGGGCACCCTCATAAACCAGGGCCGGCCTATCATCATTACCCTTCAGGCAGCCCGAGAAAACATCAGTCTCATTCTGGATAATGCACTCTCCATATCCGCCATCTCTGACAATGGTATCTTCTTCACTGAATGAAGGGAAACTCAAATATACCACCCCTTCATACTCATTAAAAAGAAAGTCTAAGTTAAGTTTACAAACACTGAGTATCTCTTTCCAAGCCTGGTTTGGGATTCCAGACAAAATTAGAAAATCCGCATTCACCTTACCAACAGCGAACCTGTAACGACAATTCAAGAAACTATCACTATTTGGGCACTTTAAAAACCCAATTCATTTCCAGTTAAAAACCCTTAAAGTTTCAGACAGAATGTTCAGAAATTAATAAATCAATACTTTTCTGCTTAAAAAACCCCACTCAAAATTTTGAAAAAGAAATCAGTGTTAATTTTCCATAGTCCATGGAATATTTAAAAGATTGTTTCTGACATCAACCCAACTCCTTTTGAGTTAAAAACCCTTAAATCTTCACACAGAATTTGGAAACTATTAAATCAATGGTTTTCTGGTTAAAACCTATTTAAAATCTCAAAACAAAGTTAGCATTAATTTTCCACAGTCCAATACTATCCAAAGAGATTATTTCTGAAATCAACTGTATATGTTTGTGTATGTTTTTGAATCAGTGTTTCCGGTAAAATAGGGAGAACTTGGATTGCAGACATAATCTTAAAAGAGGCAAAGGGCAATGACCTAAAGAAACTGACTACAAGGTCATGTTCAGAGAAAAACAGACCGAGAAGTGACCAGAGGACTGGACTATGAGGTCACAGTGGAGGAAAAATGACCCATTTTAAAGTCTGGTCCTCTGTTGATTTCCTCCTGTCTGTTTTTTAGATTGTGTGCGATCCAATTTTTCAGTCTTCTTTCTCACCAAAGGTCACTGAGTGTGATCCAAACAGCCAAATTAAAAGCTCAAGTAATTAATTTCACAAACAATCTTCTAGCTATTTAGGAAAAACTTCTATTATTCTCTATAAGTGACCAACAAAGATTGCAATCGCTAGCTCATCTCTAACATTCATTACAGCTAGTCTTACAAGGTCTAGCAATTCCTGCAATTTACCAAAGAAGAAAATGTTTTTTGGACAGAAAGTTCTCGAAACTTGAAACCCAGATAAGATTTGACAAGCTTATACTTACTCTGGCGGGCTAGGCGAATCTAACTCCATACTTTGCATCCTGCAACTTTCGTCACTTGAAGATAGCGGACATTTGAGTTCTGTAGGGAACGCCTTCACCAATCAATGGGTGTTACCCAGTAAAACAGAATCTAAGAAATGTAGGAAATGGAGGTAGTTTATATCTGAAGGGGGAACGAACATGGGATTATGATCCATACGCACACTTCAAATACCTATACAATTGTAATTAAAAGTCAAACAAATTCAAAATTAGGAATGTTCACGGAAGCTACATCGAAAAGGCTCTGAAACCTGGCGACGGCTATCCAGCCATGGATGGCTCATGGATACTGGATGGCTGGATGGCTCATGGATACTCGTACTGCACGCCCCCGTACTCCTTCCGCATACACCAATCTGAGTGCCCCGATTTGACAGTCTGCACAGAAAATGAAAATGCATATTAACCAAGGGACATTTAAGTTTTATTTTCAAACACTCATATTTTAAGACAGGTTTTTTTTTCAATTATGGTATAGCCGTCGGAGAGGCATAATAATTTTTTTTACAGTTTTAAAAATAAAATATTTTTAATTTTTAATTTAGTTAAATAATAAATTAATAGATAAATAAAATTTAATTTTTTAATATTATTTATATGTTTATGTTTTTATTATATTATTTAATAATTTTAATAAATATATAGTATGAAAAATTTAGATAAAAATATTATTTAATTTTTTAAAATATACATATATAAAATTAATGTTATTAAAGTTTAGAAATTATTATTCATAGTATAAATAATGTGTTTGAAATTAAATAAAAATTAGGTAAGTATTATTTGAAAAGGTTTTTAAGCGTTCTTTTATAAGTTTGCTATCTTTATTAAATAATTATATAATCTTTTAAAATATATATATTTATAGATAAACAAGTGCCATGTACTTTAATTTTGTAATTAATTATAATTATAATTTATCATTAAATTTATTTTTTAAAATAAAAATAATAATCATAATTTCTTTGTATATGTTGAATACTTAATAATGAAATATATATGATGTACAATATTAAGATTTTATAATAGTTATATTTATATAATAATATTATTATTAAGTGTAATATGTAATATATTAAATAATTTATAATAAAGTTTTATTTAGTTTTAAAAAATTTATTATATACTTGTTAGAGGAATTTTATTTTATTTTATTTTTCAATTAATAAAAAAATCATAATTTTTTTCAAAATTTTATTTCAATATATAATTATTAAATATAAATTTATAAAATTTTATAATCTATAATAAAAATATATATAAAATAATTTATATTAAAATAAATATTTATTATTAAAAATTCTATTTTAATATTATTGGTTTGGTGGAGACAGGTAGGTAGGGTAGATATAATTTTTTTAGAAATAATTTATTATTATAAAATAAAATATTTATTTACTATGTTTAACTTAAATTATAATATTTTGTAAGGGAAAATATATCACATTTGTTTACCTAAATATTTATTAATGCATAATTAACACATAATAAATTTTCAAATATTTTTAAAATATATATAAATGAGAATAAATATATATTATATTATATCATATATTTACAATATTTTTATTTACATTAGAAAAAGTGAGTTATATATTAAAATAAACTCATGTAATATAATTTAAAATTTTTAATATACAATTAATATAAAAAAAAATAAAAAATTAATTTCAATGAGATTATCAAAAATTAATTTCTAGATATTAGAAAGTTAAATAATTTGCATCTATATTTTACAAATAAAAAAACTTATAATGAAATATAAAATATAATTTATTTTATTTAATATTTATACCATTTTTTTCAATATTTATTCAAATTAGCTGGTGTGTATAAGTATTTTAACAAAAAATTAAAAACATTATATTAAAATAAAAAGATTTCAAATAACTTAATAAAAGTTCAATAAACTTATTCTTATTGTTTAAATTTTAAAATAATAATGTTTTAAAGATTTAGAACAATTAAAAATATATAATTTGTATTTTGAAAGATACAAAATTATCAAGAAAATACTATTGATGTAAAAAAATAAACAACTACTTAATTGAAGTGTGAGACACACCATTTGTAACATCACACTAATCTCTAAACAAACCTGCTTAGTTTCCATAAATTACAATGTCAATTATTCAACTAAATATAACATTAAGGAGTTAATGCATTAAATAATTGTACCAAATTATTAAATTATATAGTCACATTTAATTTTGTAATTTTACTTCTTATAAGACCTTTTTGTAAGGTTCCTTCTTATATACTTCCTTTTTTTTCATGATGCATGTATGAGTTTCAATTTTGTTTTTGTTATAAATATGCTTGTTTCCATAAATTGCAATGAGATTTTTAACATCAATGTTTTGAATCACACTATTATTAAGATGCAAGAAAGTATCATACTTAATTCAATTTTTTATTTTCATATAATTTTACTTAATTTCAATTAAATAGTGGTTTGCTCTTTTTTTACATCAATAATATTTTGTCATAATTTTATATCTTTAAAAATATAAATTACATATTTTTAATTGTTAACCTAGATTTATCTTTCTATATATTCACTGCATACATAAAATTATATCAAACAATATTTTTAATATATTATCTATCTACTTGAAATTATCCTCCAAATGCTTTAAAACATAATTACTAATTTAGTTTCTAAAAAAGAAAATATGATAAAAATATTTAAAATAATTATAACATTTTAAATAATGTGTATAAAGCTATATTTGATTATAAGATTATAATGTTTAACATTAATGAAATAAAATAAAATATGTATATTCCTAAACTATTATTTATTTATAGACTAAATATTTATTATATGTCTTTTAAAATAATTTATATATTATATAATAAAAACAGTAAACTAAAATGTCTTCCAAAGTTTTCAAACAACACTTAGTTTTTATTTTATTTCAAACACTTCACATATACTTAGTTGAATGATAAGAAATATTATAAAATCTATATATCTGCTATAAAATATTTATGATTTGACTCAATTCGTAGAGGTACTTTGGAGGAAATTACTACAGCAAATTACGAAACCCGTACTTTGGCAGGAAATTACTGCAATGAATTACGAAACCCGAGGGCATCCAGCCATATCGAACGATATCGCTGGATACTCGTCCCCCTGAAACCTCCTGCCATACAATGGTCTGATTTGTGCTACCATGTCAAATTATTTATTTTCGTTTCATTGGTTTAAAGAAATTGAGCGATAAGAGCCTTTTTTTTAAAAATTTATGTCACAAACATTAGCTACCATGTCAAATTATTTATTTTCGCCGTAAGATTTATTCTAAAATTTATTATAATAGTTTTGTAATATTTATTAACAACTATAATGAGAGACTATTATAATAATTTAACTTTATCAAAATTTAAATATAATTTTTTTACTTAAATTGTTAGAAAAAGTTAATTGTTACATTTTACCTATTATATTTCATAAATTTTTGTACTATAATTTTTTTGTTTTATGTAATTTACAATATTTATGATAAAAGTTTTATAATATATATTATAATACTATATATTACATTACATATATTTTTTATATAAACTATTATTTTTATATTATAGTAATTATATATTTATATATTTATAAAAAATATACATGTTTTATGACATCAAAAATTAATATAATATTTAAAATATAAAATTTGTGCACTTTTTTTTTTTCTATTAGCTAGAGAGAGTACCAAAAAAATAATACAGTTCACCGAGAGCCTCCAAGAAATAGGAGCCTCACATCAGAGCTATAGTATAAACTGTACAGATACACAAGAGTACGACCAAAAAGCAAAAAAACAACAAAGGCACTAGTGCAGAATATCAGAGAACATATCAACCCACGCGGTCCAACCGAGAGGACCTTCCATCCAGACAATGTTCTTCCTCTCCTGGATTTGGGTCAACATAAAGATCTCCTCCTTTCTAGAGTTTTGGTTCCTTCTAATCACCTGGTTCAGTCTCCACAAAGTGTTCTCAAACATTCGCTGATCATCCAAAGTTCTACGCCACTGGTAACCATACTTGAGCTCATAGAAAAAGAACATGGCATGACCATCTTTGAGGAGCTTCCTGAGTTTCTCCTTCTCAATCATCATGGTAGTTTGAACCTGCAAGAAGATTTTAAAATAAGTGAGTTTACGATAACACTCAGTAAAAACCCTTGGCTTACCTTGGTATTTTTCTTCATTCTTGCATTTCCAAATCTACCAAAGAATGTTAGACGAAAGAATATTCCAGAAAAAATTAGCATCTTTACTAATACCTTTAATATAACCAGTAACAATCTGAATAATGTTAATATTAATAGGATAAACAATACCAAAAAGTCTCCATATCTCTTTAGCAAAATGACATTCAAATAAGATGTGTCTACCAGAGTCAGGCATTCTGCAGATACTACAAATATCAGAAGAATGAATGTCTCTTTTGATCGGCAGTCTATCAAGTAAAACCAGCCACTTAAAACATTGGAGTTTAGGTTCAATAGGGCTTTTCCAAATATTATCCAGCAGCATATTCCAAGTTTTATCATCAAAAGAACAGTACCAAACTTTGTTAATATGATCAAGAATACCAACATTGTGATCAATAATCTTATAAATGTTCTTGAGTTTAAGCTTATCTAAGACAATACCATCCGGCCACTTGCACTTAAGGTATCTGTGCGAATCCACCTGGAAAGTGGTAGGAATATCCTTAGCAGCTTGAAGAATCAGATTATAAGTCTTTTTATGAGAATCAGGTAAATTAAATCTACGCTTGAGATCAACCCAGGGAATAGGAGTGTCATGTTCAAAAATATCAACAAATTGAGTTATACCAGCCTTAGCCCAGAACCTGGCAGAGCATCCCTGATAGAGGGCTAGGGGTTTATCATTGATGCTCAAGTTCCACCAAATGGACCTTTCACCATGGAGATAATTATCATTATAGAAATCCTTATTGGTAATAAACAACCGGACATGTTCCCAAGCACTCCAAATAGATTTGAATATGGCAGAACCCTGAACAACAACCGGGAATTTACCAACAATCAAGTCACAGAAGGGGAGATTCTTCCAAGCACTAGCTTTCTTGGGAAAACCTCTCTCAATGTTATGTCTAACAAGCACTTTCCAAGGACTGTCACCCTCCAGAGAGTGGAAGAGCCATTTGGCGGCAAGAGCAATTCCTTGCAATTTAAGATCTTTAAGCCCAAGCCCTCCCAAGGTCTTATCCGTATGACACCAATCCCATTTAACACTATGAAATTTTCGATTACCTTTGCCATCAGACCAAAGAAAGAGTCTAATAGCCTTTTGAATTTCGAGAATTTGATAATTACTGAACATCCAGGCAGAGGAATAATAAATATTATAAGAGGACAAAAGCTTTTGACAAACTTGAACTCTCCCAGCAAGAGATAAGGATCTATTGTGCCACTTATTGAGCTTATTCATAATCTTGGCCTTAACCCAATCCCACATATCCTTAAGAGAAGGATCAACCGAGTAGGGAATACCAAGATACTTAACAATTTTATTAGGACCACCCCATTGATAATTATGCTGGGAAAACCAAACATGAGGTTGTTCATCCCATCCCAAACAAATAGACTTCGCCTCAGAGATACGAGCACCAGAGATTCGCACAAAATTTAATTTAATTTGTGCACTTTGCCTAAATGGAAATTTATTATTCACATTGTAATGCATTTAATTTTTTAATATATTTTTATCTTTGTAAACTTTTAAAAAAATTAAATAGAATAAAATAATAATTATTAATATCAAGTTATTTGTAATATATGAATATTATTTATAATTATTAATTTATTATTATTTTATATAAAATTATTTATTATTAACTGTGAATTATGTATAGTAAAATAATATTAATTATACATATTGAGTTAAAAATCATATTTATAAAAATTTATACAAATATGACAATGTCAATTCTATTATGCATAATTGATTTACAATGTAAAAATAACAATGAATAAAATATTAAAATAATTAAATTGAAGACAAATAATTATATTTGTGATAAATACTAACATGTATCTTTATTTAGCATTAACATTACATACATTTTTTAACTACACCATGTAAGAATTTGCGTAAGGCAAAGAATAGATGCTAAGATCTAGAAGCTCAAGAGAAAGCACAACAAAATGAGACAAGATAATATGATCAAATGAAGAATTCAATAATGATCAAATGATGATGGATAATTGATTACATACAATGTAGAAATGCCTTAATATATAGACAATGCATGATAACTAGAAGTTATGCAAGTGATAAGCTATCAACTAGACATGGTGGAATCACATGTCCACAAAAGGTGGATCATCCTCCATTGTACATGAAAGTATGTGCAACAATGAGAGGATGATAATGTGATAAGAGCACTAAAGGTGGATCTCACACACAAAGAGGTATGTGATGACAACTATCACACCTAAAGTGGAGATTCTCCTAACCATGTGCTAAAAAGAAATGCAAACTCCTAGGTGTCTCAAAGACAACTAATATGCAAATGCATTATCCTAAGTAAACCTAAGTAAAGTGTAATTAGTAAATACTTAATTACACCAACACACCAAAATTTTGGCAAGAACTTAGTTGCTTTGCAACCTTGTTTGATTTGGATAAGCAATATCCTCATCATTGTTATTAAATTTTTTATTAGCTATTTTTTTTAAAGAAAGGAATTTTATTATTCATGTACAAGAATGTTAAAAATAGACCAAAAATGTGTTGAAATTGTATTTGTTATTAAAAAAATCTTTGTAGCAGCTAGATTAGACAATGCTATATATTATATTCTTTCATAATGTTATTTATCTACATGTCTTGTCTAGAGTAACCTTTTTATTTAATAATCAATCAATTCTAAATATATCTTACATGTAAAGAATTTAGGGTCTGTTTGGGTGCTAGAATTAGACTGGATATTCTGGAATTAGATTTTCGGATAATGTCAATTCCATGTTTGTGTCCATCCAAAAAATTAGAATTGGAATTTTGAAATTCCAATTTTGCCCCCAAAATGGGCATTTCATCTTCCACTCAAATAGGTGGAATTGGAATTTCGAATTCCAATTCCAATTTGTATAATACCAAATTTAATATTTTGTGGGATCCGTGACTATAAGGATATACATTATATTGCTATAAGGATGTATATATATACAATTCTAACATGTGTGTATTTACATATGTATATATACACACACACGTGTTTATGTGTGTATATATACACAAATGTGTGTATATATATATATACACACATGTGTATATTTGTGTATATATATATACATGTGTGTGTATATGTGTATACATGTGTATACACACACACATATATATGTATGTGTGTGTGTATATATACACACATGTGTATGTGTATATATATACACACATGTATATATACACATGTGTGTGTGTATACACATACATGTACACACATGTGTGTATGTGTGTGTATATACACATGTGTGCATATGTGTATACATGTGTATATATACACACATGTATACACATATACACATATGTGTGTATGTGTATATATACACATATGTGCATATGTGTATATATACACACATGTATGTGTGTAAATATATAGACATATACACACCATATTTAAAGAAATTAAAATTCCTTATGCATCTTCTTAGTCATCTTCTGGGTGAACCAAACGGGTTAGCCCATATTCCAGAAATCATTTTCAGGATTTGTATCTTCTAGAATTGCAGCATCTTCCAAAATTGACTGGGATTGGCATTTGGTATTCTAGCACCCAAACGGGCCCTTAAGGAAAATAATGTTGGAATCATATGTGGTTGCACCAAAAGCTTGTACTGTTAATAGGAGGCGTTTAAGTTGTGTCACGAATCTCCAAGGAGGTGTTGACCACCAAGTCAAAAATCCCCCCCTCAACACCAACTAAGCCTTCAACACCCATTGAAGGGAGACTCGAACCCATGACCCAAGACTCTTATACCAATTATTGGAATCATGTGTCATTGCACCAAAAGTTTGAACTGTCAATGCTCGATACAAATGTTAGATTTAACCCGACTCACAGGAGGCGATCAAGCCATGTCAAGAATCTCTAAGGAGGTGTTGACCACCAAGTCAACAGAAGCACGTGGCATTATCAGATACAATCTTTTCTAGACATCCAAACCTAGTCACTATATTGTTCATTAGAAAGTCATCACCACCTAACTTGTTGCTTTTTTAGTTGGGATTGCTTCCACCCACTTTGTAAAATAATTTGTGGCAACCAAGATCCATGAATGGCCATAGTTGGGCTTTCCTGCAATCTCTCCTATAAAATCCATGCCCCATTGTTGGAAAGTGGCTTGAACCTCAATTGTCTCAATGATAGGTTGTCAAAGAACTTAAGTTTTCTGAAGAACCTCTGGCATGTATCACACTTCTTCACCAACTGATGTGCATCCTTAAAAATGGTAGGCCACCAAAACCCAGCTCTCAAGATTTTGTGAGCAGTTGTTTTGGCCATATAATGTCCTCCACAAACCCCACTATGCATCTCACTCAACAATTTCTTAGCTTGAGCCTTGTCTACACATTTTAACATATACCCTCAACATTTCTCCAACATAGCTTACTAGCAACTATAGTGTATTTTATTGCATGCAACTTAAGTGATCTCCTCTTGTTTTCATCCATGCCCTCAGGGCACTTCATTTTTTACAAGTAATAGATCACATATGTATACCATTCACACCCATCCATGTCATAGAGATATGTTCTATTTTCTTCTTCAACTTGGTTGATCTGATTAGCATCAAGGTTTGTCTGAGCCATTAACTTTGCTAATCCCTGGCCTCTTACTAGTTTAGTTATCTGAATCTCAATGTTGAACTCTTGGATCCTATTGATCCATCTACATCTTCTCCCTAAGGCTTCTTATTGAGTGAAGATGTCTTTGACCACTACACTAGGCACATATGCAACAACTATTTCTCCAACCAAATAGCACCTAAATGCCTTCACTGCTTTAACCAATGCATAAGCATGTTCCTCATTTATATCATAGTCAAGTTCAGCAGTCTATAGAGATTTACTTAAAAAATGCTATGGGTTGTGTATACAAGAATTATCTTCATAGAATTAGTTCATCAATATTTCAATCAAATTATGCTAAATATGGCAATTAAAGAAGCTTTTGAATGAAAATAAAGACAATGAGCATCCTATGGCTCTCTAGTTAAAGACGTTAATGTTAAGCTCTCAGCAAGCCTCCATTAGTGACAACTCTAAAATGAGAAATATGCTAAATGATCATGCAATTAAGCCTATTTAACTCAAAACAATGCTCAGTTATGTTAAAGTATGCTTCTAACTCAATTTCACTATAATAATGATGCAATTCTAAGATGTAATTGGGATCCTTTTCTCCTGATTTTTGCTTTCTATTTATAGATTTTACCAAGCATAAGGGGTGGAGTCAATTAAATAATGGTTGAATTTGGGTTAAGTCCATGGTTTCAAATATGGGGACAATTTAAATATTTCATCCTCAAAGCTTGGGACAATGAGACAAAATAGATGGTCAAGATGCTTTCTCCTTATGAGTGATTAAGATTCAATGTGGCTTTGATCCATGTGAGTCCAATCCTTAATTCCTATTGGTTGAGGTAATTCCTTCCCATGTGGTACATGAGAGAAGTTAGGAATTAATTAATTAAATTAAATTAAATTCTTTAGCCATGTGTACCCTTGAATGGGTTAAATTTGATTTTACTCCAACTATACAATTAATTAAATTAATTGCATAATTAAATGATTAATTTTATTTATTTAATTCTTTTATCTTTTGATTTCAATTAATGCTTTGATTTTGCCTTGGTTACTCACTTGGTTTAGTCTTGACAATTTTTAGGTGTCTATAAATGCCCCTTTTTGAATCGATGTGCGAAGCGCATTGGTTCAAAGAATGTCTGATGTCCTAATGCAGATTCCTGATTAACTAGTATCTGATTTGATCTCGATGATTGATACAGACTCTCTGATTGATGCTATCGTTGGTCATTACGATGATGGATCTTAGATACGATGCTTGATATGAACTTATTCGTTGATTTTGATGGGCCCCACTAATGAGTTCAAAAATTTTCACATTCAATGGTTGTGAAATAAAATTTAATTAAATCAATGATAATACGACTGCATGCCCCCTCAAAAATGAAATGGAATGCCTTTTGATGAAATTTTTTGTGTATTTGATCATTTTCATTCAATAATTTTGAATTTGTGTTGATTTCAATTTCATTTCCAATAATGATTTAATTGATGAACTGGTGAGAATGCCCCTGATTTGGTCAAATTGGTGTTCAATTTCAACCCCAGGTCAAATTTCTGCTAAAATAGGCCCCTTTTAAGGTCAAAAGTCTATAAATAGGGGTAAAAAGTCAATTTTACTATTCATTCACCTGCCTCTTTTGATTTTTTCAGTCTAACCTCTCTAACTCCTTCATGATGGTTGTGCCTTATCAGGAGCATAGATTTGAGTGTGGATGCCAATACCAACGTCCTCAAGACTATGGACCTTTGGTGAGTACCCCAATAAACCCTCTTTGTCGATTGATTGATTATTTTGCAAAAAATCTAGATTTTTAGGCTTCAAAATATATATTTTTTGCCAAGAAAATGAAATAGCATGTACTAGGTTTTGAGTAGCGCATACACTTTTGTTTCGGTGCATCTACATTGGGAAATAGCAAGTACAATGATTTTAATAGCGCGTATACCCGGGTGCCCTAGGTTAAATTTTGACTTTCAAGCAATTAAGTAATGCGTAGAATAATGCCAACGCAAATAACAATTCATGTAGCATGTATGATATGTTTTAGTGCTAGCACTTTTGAATTTTAACTTAGTGCTTATAGGTTCTTTCAGGACATATGATGTTTCTTTTAGCACGTTCAAACAGTTTAGTAGTGCTTTTGAGTTTTAGAGAGTACAAGCCTTAAAATAGCGCTTACACCCCTTTTGCAAGTGTTTTTAAATTTTGATAGAGTCGCCTAATCTGAATGATTCACACGATTGATCAATGAGTATGAATGATGGATCTTGTGATAAAACAAGTTCTTTGGTGTCAGTTCTGATCATGTTACGATGAATGTTGATTGTCAATCATAATTGGTTGATTTGATTATGTTGATTATTTTTCATCCTCTCTAAATAGAATTAAGAAAATTGATGATGATATTGATAGGTTAGTGTGTACAAGGGAAAGTACCTTCATAGAATTAGTATTGACAATAAATGAAATAGAAACTAAATAAACCACAATATAGCAACTATTTAGCAAATTTAAGATCAACTAAGCATCCTATGGCTCTCTTGTTAGGAATAGTCCCAAGAGATAATTGAGAGGGGGGAGGGGCCGGGGTGAATCAGTTATCTACAAGTTTTAATTCTTTATCCAATTAAATATACTTAAACACAAAGCATAAACACATTGAAAGAAAAACTTGAACACAACAACAATATTTTGGTTACGGGGAAACCCAAATAGGTGGGAATTGACACCCACTAATATTATGTACTATTATATTATGATCCTTGTTAGAAGATCTTTAACCCTGTTAGGAGTTGCTTTACAATATATTTAGTTTAGTAGACCTGGTCAAGGTTCGGACCCTGTTAGGAATCTTGTACAATAGTCCCTGTTAGGGGAGAGGATGCACTGTCCGAGAGCTCACTGCTCAAAGGGGCGAAGGCTACAACCTTCTAAATAACAGATACACACTATATCTAGATCTTGGTGAACATCTCTTAGACCTATTGTCTGGATCAGTTTCAATGTATAGCACAAACACTTCACTTGGTCACGTAGACCTTCTTCTAATGGCTCAACACTTCGCACACTCTGCTCTAGTGCTCTTCTTGATCAACTATGAACCACACTCAAGCAATCACAAATGACTGCCTATAAATATATTTCCTCTAAATGATATAATCAAGTCAGCCTATTAGAACCACCTTGGAATCATATTAGAGAAACCATAACAAACTCCAGTAAGAATTCAGTCGGCTCTACTAAGCACGCAACACATTCTAGGACCTGTCCAATAAGATAATTGTAGACGCACACTACACACTGTCGGCTCTACCAAAACAACTATATCTCTCTCCTCAAGCTGAATTACTTCATGCACTCTTAACCGAACATCACTAACTCTTCTCTAAGATTAAATCCAAGGGCGCATACCCAAATGATAGGCACAACTCTAGAACCGATAAAATCTCTGTCGGCTCTTCTGGTTAAACACGGGAAACTGCCACTGGTGAATAGAGACTACATAAATTCTCTTCTACTAATCATCAAACTCTGCATCCATGAAAGTAACATCACTAACATGTCTTCAACATATATCCAAGCACACAAGGCTCCATGATAATTGTACGGACAATCATACATAGAACTTTCCTGTTACTCTGTCAAGAACATTGTTGACACAAATTGCTATATAATTGTCTGTACTAACAATTAACCTATGCGCCCATGATATCATGTCGATATCATGTCTATGCTATATATACTAAAATATTACTGCATAAGACTTCCACGCATGCTACTTTCCATATGTTGTCATCAATGACAAACATACAGTCAGTACTGGCTTGCTGGTAAATCTCCAACAATCTCCCCCTTTGGAATTGATGGCAACATATGGAATGAAAAACTTCATTAATCCAAATGAACATTTCTTTTATAACATTCTCCATTTCCTCTTCAAAACTCCCCCAAAGATGAGTCCTCCATCTACTGCAATATTTTCCAACATTCTCCATTTCCTCAACTGAACTATTGTCATAATTGAATACTAGTCCCCCTTAGTATATTGCTCATCCTTTTTGCTCCTATTTTTCATGACTATATATTACTCCCCTTTTGACATCAATGGCAAAGGGTGCCAATTAGTTTAAGCATCGGTACTACTCCAGAAGTAGAGTAGTCAACCATCCATCAATCCCTGAGGACTGATGCATTTCCTTCTTTCTTCTAAGAAGAATCAGGATAGGGAATTACTCCCAACTTCTCCCTGAGATACTCAAAAGTATCTTTTGGCAAGGGCTTTGTGAATATGTCTGCCAACTGATCTTTGGTACTCACATAGTCTAGCTTGACTTCTTTCTCTACCACTTTCTCTCTTAGGAAGTGATACTTGATCTCAATGTGCTTTGTCTTTGCATGCATCATAGGGTTCTTCGACATATTGATAGTGCTAGTGTTATCACAGTGAATAACAATAGGATACTCAATCTCAATCTCAATTCCAAAATCCTTTATCATCTGCTTGATCCAAACAATTGTAGAACAATTCAAGGCTGTTGCAACATACTCTGCTTCTATTATTGACTAAGAAATAGAATTATGTTTCTTGCTTGTCCAAGTGACAAGTCTATCACCAAGAAACACTACTCCACCTGATGTATTCTTTCTATCATCAACACATCCTACCCAATCTGCATTAGTGTACACATGAAGCTCAAAATTTTCTAAATTAGGATACCATAGACCATAGTCTATAGTGCCTTGCAAGTATCTAAATATCCTTTTTACTGCCATGAGGTGACTTTGTTTAGACTCTGCTGCAAATATTTCAACTATGCCAACTACATTGGAAATATCTAGTCTAGTCTGAGTAAGATAAATAATTTTGTCAATCATAGACTTGTACAATGTTATATCTATTGCTGGTGAGTCATCTTCTTTTGTAAGCTTGCATCCAGTTGTCATAGGAGTCCCTACTAGCTTGCAATCATCCATCTTCAATTTCTTTAATATTTCTTTCACATACTTGGATTGATTAATGAAAATACCTTTCTCTGTCTATTGCACACTCAATCCCAAAAAGTATTTGATAGGTCCAATCATACTCATCTCAAATTCATTTTGCATCTCCTTAGCAAATTCAGCACTAAGTTTGTCATTACCTCCAAAGATAATGTCATCAACAAATATAGCTACAAGTAGTAAACCTTTAAATGTCTCTCTTATGAATAGATTATAGTCTGCTGCTCCTTTCTTGAATCCAATCTTTGTTAGATATCCATCTAGTCTCTCATACCATGCTCTAGGGGCTTGCTTAAGTCCATAGAGGGCCTTCTTCAATCTGCATACCATATCAGGTCTGTCTGATAAGGTGAATCCTTCTGGTTGCTCAATGTATACTTCTTTTAAATCTCCATTTAAGAATGTTGACTTGACATCCATCTGATAAACTTTGAAGTTTTTTACTGTAGCATAAGCTAGAAACAACTTAATAGCTTCTAATCTGCTCACAGGTGCAAATGTGTCTGAATAATCAATGCCTTCTCTTTGCGCATATCCCTTACATATTAACCTTGCTTTATTTCTTACTACTGTACCATCTTCATTCATCTTGTTCCTGAATATCCACTTTGTTCCAATTACATTCTTATCACTAGGTCTTGGGACCAGTTCCCAAGTGTCATTCTTAATAATCTGATCAAGTTCTTCTTTTATAACATCATGCCAATCTGAATCATTACAAGCATCTTCAACACTTAAAGGTTCAATCTGAGATAGTAAACATACCACTTCACTGCTAGCTGAGTTCTTTGCTTGTGATCTTGTTAAGACTTTTCCGCTCTGATATCCAATGATGTCTTTCTTGGAATGGTTTCTAGATGTAAACTTTGGAACTTTAGGTGATGCTGACGTGATGCTAACTCATCAGCCTTAGGAGTTTCTTCTTCACTTGTCTCAGGGTCATTGAATAACACATCAATACTGTCAAACATTTCTTCAATAACTATCTCACTGGTGGAGGGTCTAGGTTCTTCTTCAATCATGGGTGAGTAATCATGATATCTTTCTTGAACCATGAACTTTTCATCAATCTTAACATGAGCACTTTCAATGATCTTTTTCAATCTTAAATTGAAACATCTATAAGCTTTACTTTTAGTAGAGTAACCAAGGAAAATACCTTAATCACTTCTTGCATCAAACTTGCCTACTGCTTCATCCCTCTTGATGTAGCACTTGCTTCCAAAGATTATGAAGTATTTTATTGTGGGAACATTACCAAACCATAGCTCATATGGTGTTTTGTCAGCACCCGACCTCAATTGAATTCTATTGATGGTGTAGATTGTTGTATTGACCACATCTCTCCAATAGGTGTGTGCAACTTTTCCTTCTATCATGATGGTGCACGTTGTATCAAGGATGATCATATTCCTTCTCTCTGTAATTCCATTCTACTGAGGGGTTCTAGGTGCACTCAACTATCTCTTTATGCCATGTTCTTCGCAGTACTCATAGAATCTGTCAGAGGTGAATTCTCCTCCTCTATCCAATCTCAAACATTTTATCTTTAGTCCAAATTCATTCTCAACCTTAGCTTTGAATATTTTGAACTTCTCAAATGCTTCTGACTTACCTTTAAGAATGCAACCCACATCATCCTAGTATAATCATCAACAAACAAAATGAAATACCTTTCACCATAGTATGATCTTATTTGAGTTGGACCACATAGGTCAGTATGAATCAGATTCAACTTGTTCTCTGTTGAATTATGCTTGCTCCTAAATGAATTTATCACATGCTTTCCCATCACACATTCCCTACATATAGTATCAACTAGCTTTTCTATGCTAAGTAGATCTCTTACTGCCTTTACATTGCTTATCTTTACTATGTTATCAAAATTGATATGACATAGTCTTTTATGCCACAACCAACTGTCATCAACTTTAGCAACAAAACAACTTGCTTCTGAATTGAGTTGGAAAAAATTACCTCTAGTCTTTGAGCCCGATGCAATCATAACACCATCCTTGTTGTTAATGATGCATTTTTCATCTTTAAACTCCAATTGATAGCCTTTTCCAAGTAACTGTCCAGCACTAAGAAGGTTATGTTTTAAACCATCAACATAAAGAACATCATTAGTACTATTCTTTCCATCCAAGCTGATGGCTCCTCTACCAACTATGGGTTTAGGAGTGTTATCTCCAAATCTAACCATGCCACCATTGTATTTGTCCAAATGAACAAATCTATTTTTATCACCTATCATGTGATGTGAACAACCACTATCTATAATCCAGTCTGTTCTTATGTCATCTTGTGAAATCAATCCTAGCTCTTGTTCCTCTTTCTCATCTTTATGATTTGTCTTATTATTCATTTTTTCTATAATAGCAATTAATCCAATTTCTTCTTCACCTGATTCATCATCTGAATCTGCATCTCCAGCATAGTAACATTCTTTAGAGTACTTAGGCTTGTAATCATTTTTGAATTTTTTGGCTCTAGGACACTTAAAGGCAAAGTGACCGATCTTATTACATGAAAAATACTTAAATGGAAATTGACCTTCATATTTTCCTTTTCCTTTCTTTTCTCTTTTGGCAATCATAGCAATGAAATAATCTAGTGTTTTCTCTTCATCATCATCATCAAAATTACCAGAAGTGTTTGCAACTTTCTTACCATGAACTGTTGCTTTGAAGGTTGTCTCACTCTTAGGTTCTGTCTTCAATCTTGAAATCTCAAAAGCTGAGATTTTGTTGATTAAAGTCTCTCTCTTGAAATTAGATGTAATCTACATGGTCTCATCAAGGATGTTGATCTTGTTTTCATATTCAGGAGTGAGAGTAGTCATCAACTTGTCCATAATATCTTCCTCTGAGATTTCTCTGCCATTGTTCTTGATTCTAGAAACTGCTTCATTGATCCTTTGATTATAAGCTCTGATGTTTTCTTTATTCAGCATCTCTAATGCTTTGTATCTTTTCTTCCATATTTTTCTACATGCATCCTTTGCTTGTTTGTCACCTTCAAACATGTCTTCTAGGTGCTTCCATATCTTGTGGGTGGTGTCTACTTTCTTTATATCTAAAAATTCACTATCAGATAGGGTGCTAATAAGGGCTTCTTTAGCTATAGCATTCTGATGAAACAATTCCTTTTGCCTTTCAGTAGCATCATCCTTTGCAAGGTTTTCTAAGGTAGGGATCTTGACTGCTTTGATAGTTACATCAAAAAATTCAAAAGCAATGCACTGCAAATGAGTCACCATCTTGTTCTTCCAATCAAGATAATTATCTCCATCAAACTTAGGACTTTCTTTTATGAAGTATGCCATCTGATCAACCTCAAGCTATTAAAATTTCTCTCTGAGGCACTTGGCTCTAATACCAATTGTTAAGAATAGTCCCAAGAGATAAATGAGAGGGGGGGGTCAATCAGTTATCTACAAGTTTCAATTCTTTATCCAATTAAGTATACTTAAACATAAAGCATAAACACACTGAAAGAACACTTGAACACAACAATAATATTTTGGTTACAGGGAAACCCAAATAGGTAAAAACCCTGGTGGGAATTGACACCCACTAATATTATGTACTATTGTATTATGATCCTTGTTAGAAGATCTTTAACCTTGTTAGGAGTTGCTTTACAATATATTTAGTATAGTAGACCTAGTCAAGGGTTGGACCCTATTAGGAATCTTGTACAATAGTCCCTATTCGGGGAGAGGATGCACTATCTGAGAGCTCACTTCTCAAAGGGGCAAAGGCTACAACCTTCTGAATAATAGATACACACTATATTTGGATCTTGGTGAACATCACTTAGACCTATTGTCTGGATCAGTTTCAATGTATAGCACAAACACTTCACTTGGTCACATAGACCTTCTTCTGATGGCTCAACACTTCGCACACTCTACTCTAGTGCTCTTCTTGATCAACTATGAACCACACTCAAGCAATCACAAATGACTGCCTATAAATATCTTTCCTCTAAATGATATAATCAAGTTGACTTGTTAGAACCACCTTGGAATCATATTAGAGAAACCATAACAAACTCCAATAACAATTCAGTCAACTCTACTAAGCACAAAACACATTCTAGGACTTGTCCAATAAGATAATTGTAGGTGCACGCTACACACTATCGGCTCTACCAAAAAAATTATATCTCTCTCCTCAAGCTGAATTACTTCATGCATTCTTAACTGAAATCACTAACTCTTCTTTAAGCTTAAATCCAAGGGCGCATACCCAAATGATAGGCGCAACTCTAGAACCAATAAAATCTATGTCGGCTCTTCTGGATAAACACAGGAAACTGTTACTGGTGAATAACGACTGCATAACTTCTCTTCTACTAATCATCAAACTTACAACCTTCTGAATAATAGATACACACTATATTTAGATCTTGGTGAACATCACTTAGACCTATTGTCTGGATCAGTTTCAATGTATAGCACAAACACTTCACTTGGTCACATAGACCTTCTTCTGATGGCTCAACACTTCGCACACTCTACTCTAGTGCTCTTCTTGATCAACTATGAACCACACTCAAGCAATCACAAATGACTGCCTATAAATATCTTTCCTCTAAATGATATAATCAAGTCGACTTGTTAGAACCACCTTGGAATCATATTAGAGAAACCATAACAAACTCCAATAACAATTCAGTCAACTCTACTAAGCACAAAACACATTCTAGGACTTGTCCAATAAGATAATTGTAGGTGCACGCTACACACTATCAGCTCTACCAAAAAAATTATATCTCTCTCCTCAAGCTGAATTACTTCATGCATTCTTAACCGAAATCACTAACTCTTCTTTAAGCTTAAATCCAAGGGCGCATACCCAAATGATAGGCGCAACTCTAGAACCAATAAAATCTATGTCGGCTCTTCTGGATAAACACAGGAAACTGTTACTGGTGAATAACGACTGCATAACTTCTCTTCTACTAATCATCAAACTTACAACCTTCTGAATAATAGATACACACTATATTTGGATCTTGGTGAACATCACTTAGACCTATTGTCTGGATCAGTTTCAATGTATAGCACAAACACTTCACTTGGTCACATAGACCTTCTTCTGATGGCTCAACACTTCGCACACTCTACTCTAGTGCTCTTCTTGATCAACTATGAACCACACTCAAGCAATCACAAATGACTGCCTATAAATATCTTTCCTCTAAATGATATAATCAAGTCGACTTGTTAGAACCACCTTGGAATCATATTAGAGAAACCATAACAAACTCCAATAACAATTTAGTCAACTCTACTAAGCACAAAACACATTCTAGGACTTGTCCAATAAGATAATTGTAGGTGCACGCTACACACTATCAGCTCTACCAAAAAAATTATATCTCTCTCCTCAAGCTGAATTACTTCATGCATTCTTAACCGAAATCACTAACTCTTCTTTAAGCTTAAATCCAAGGGCGCATACCCAAATGATAGGCGCAACTCTAGAACCAATAAAATCTATGTCGGCTCTTCTGGATAAACACAGGAAACTGTTACTGGTGAATAACGACTGCATAACTTCTCTTCTACTAATCATCAAACTTTTCATCCATGAAAGTAATATCACTAACATGTCTTCAACATATATCCAAGCCCGCAGGGCTCCATGATAACTATACGGACAACCATACACAGAACACTAACTGTTACTCTGTTAGGAACACTACTGACACAAATTGCTATATAACTGTCTGTACTAACAGTTAACCTCTGCACCCATGATATCATGCTGATATCATATCTATGCTATATATACTAAAAGATTACTGCATAAGACTTCCACGCATGCTACTTTCCATATGTTTTCATTAATGACAAACATACAGTCAGTACTGGCTTGCTGGTAAATCTCCAACATCTCTATCTAAGAGTGTTAATAGAAGATCTTAGCAAGCTACCATTAATGATAGTCCTAGAATGAGAAATGATAAGATAAACTAGCTAAAGCTAACAATTAGATCAAAGTAATGCTAATTAAACTCTCAAAAATGCCTTTCTAGCTATAAAATGCAAGAGGTTCAATGCAATTCTCAAATGTATGGTTATTAATTATGATTTATTTTGGTCTTCCTTTTATAGATTTTCCCAATGGTGGGGGGTGTAGTGTAGTTGATCATGATTAAGCCTTGGTTAAGTCTTTGGTTCCACTCTTTGAAGACAATGCAAATTTTGTGTCCTCAAAGCTTGGGACAAGTAGACAAGATCAATGGACAAGATTCCCTTTCACTTTGAGTGATTGAGATTGAATTTGGCTTGATCCATGTGAATGCCTTTCCTCAAATCCTATTGGTTGATTGAATTTCCTCCCTTGGTGGTTGTTGAGGGAAATTAGGATTTATTAATTGATTTAAATTGATTTTTTTAGCCATGTACCCCTTGAATGAGTTGAATTTGATTTAATTCAAAACTATACAATTAATTGATTTAATTGCACTTTAATTTGATTGCATTTCATTAAAACACTCTCAATTTTGATTCATATTGAATGAGGACTTGATTTTAATTTTGATTGGCTAATTATGCATTATGATTCAATTGATTCAATTTTGTCCTTGAATTTCTTTGATTTAGCTTGATTTAGTACGTAAATTGTCTATCCATTTTTAGGTGATTACATTTAGGATGTTGATTGACATGTGATGATTCATTGTTTTGATGATCTAATTATTGATTCAATGCTACTTGATTCTGCAGTTTCCTGTCTAGAAGCTAAATGTTTGGGGATTGTATCCATGACCACTAGATATGGTATAGGATTTGAGCACTCATGAGCGTCGACTGATTGACCAATGTCGGCTTTCATTCTTGCTAGACATACCTTGATTCAATTGAGGACTACTCACTGCTATGGTAGAGCGATGACACTCTAACCATAATACTTTTCACATGCCACTTGGGGAGATAACGATTACTCCCAAGAATGTGTACCAAATCTTCCTCATTTTGACATATGGAGAGATCGTATATTACTGAATAATGGTAAAATGGAATCACCACTATTGAATGTAATGTATGGGGGAAATATTAGACCCACTCCTAAATCCAAATTCCCAAAGGAGAGATCTAATTTGATCAACCAAAAGGTTAATACACAATTGAATCAATCTATGGAGAACATGAAAGAGAGAGAAAACCTTATATTTCCCTATGGTAGAATTGTGCTTGAAATCTAAAATAATTGAAAAGGAAATACTAACCTCAAAATAGGGCAAATATAGAAAATGCTAATTTATGATGTCTGTGTGTACTTTTGGGCAATTCTGCAATTGTTTCAGACTAGAAATGCTGAGACGAAGAAAACCCAGAAATCTTTTGTCTTTCTAATAGCAGGTAGTCTTTGACCCTCATAAAAGGTCAAAGGCTACATTCTTATTTTGAAGATCGATTTTGACTTTGTTTGCAAATCTCGGAAGTTTGCCAAAAAAGGTATCCAAATCTGATCTCAGATCCAAAATTCCACACCTGTACCTGCAAGAAAAAGGGGGTTTTGTTGTTTGTATGGGGGGTTTGCCTTGGTCAAACCCCAATTTAGGAATTAACCTTGAAATTGAATTGAAATGTAGTGTGCATAAACAGAGCAATTGAAACAATTCACCTCGCTTATGTTGAATTCCTTGTAGAGGATTCGAATCCTCAAATCCACAAGTAGGGATGCTTCAATGGATGTAGAATGAATGTAGGATGTCTCAAATCAATGGCATTTGATCTTCAACACCAATCTTAAATTGATCTTTGCATATGAGGAGGCTTGGATGAATGTAGAAGGATGGATCTTCAAGGGGGCTCCAAAGAGATTGAATCCTTCAATGGCTAACAATGGATCTCCTTGATGGATGAATGCTTGAACACTTGAATTCTTAAAGGCTTGCTTGAATGCTTGAATTCACTTGCTTGCACTTGAGAGCTTTAGAGATTGCTTGATGAGAAATGGAATATGAAAATGAGAGAGGAAGGCCTCCTTTTATAGTGAACTAGGTCACAAACCTCTAAAGAAGGCTGACATTGGGGAATTAAATCTCAATTAACCTTTACCCTTAAAAATGGATCCATATTAAATATAATTTAAGGATTTACTATTCTGAAACCCGAAATGGCTGACCTGGAGGTGGGAAAAAGAATCTTTCCGAAACTCGATACTCAAAAATTAGAAAAACTTGAAATTTGAATTGGGGGTCAGGGACGAGGTTGACTCTACCCTAGGTCAGGGTCAAGGTCGACCTTGACCTAGGCCAGGGTTGAGGTTGACTTTGACCCTCAAGGTTGACTTTGACCTTGAGGTCAAAAACCTTAGGACCCTAGTCTAGAATGCCAAGAAATGTAGATATGAGGTGAAAAATGGGTGCAGAGGGAAGCAGAATAGGGGGAAAAGCCAGATACATGCAAAAACCTAATCAAGGTGCTTAACATGACCCCATACCACTTAATCGGAGGGCTAAACACTCTTATCATGGAAGTGCTTCCATTTTAAGATGATACATTAAGCCCCCACTTTAGTAAGAGTATGGACTCGATGCAAACTCTTGGCAAAAGAGATCAGAATGAAAAGATAATCTTATCGTAATCCAAGGGACAAAGAGAAACCTTAAACCCCCAGGGACTTAAGTCTTCGTCAACTCCCAGATCACAATAAAAGAGACATCTCTTGAGAGAGAAAGAAAGGCTGTGATTACCTCACCCAATGAGAACTTATGTCCCATTGTGAACCACACAAGGAAACGACGCAATTGGAAAGATGGAATTGAACCACCTAGTGAATGTGGCTACTCACTAGTCAACCCATCAAGGATTCATCCTTAGGAATATTTTTTTCCATAAGAATAAAACCAAAAATAATAGAGATCTATTCTTAAGGACACCTCCGACCTTAAGGGATCAAAATATATGTATACTTGAAACTGGAGCGATTGAGAGATCCTAAAATATAAATCCATGCTTTAAGGATTAGTCACTAATCCAAAAAGGGAGAAAAGTATCTTGAAAAATATGTGTGTATCAAAAAGTGCGTGTGTGCAATAGGTGAGCAGAGCGTATGCCCCCATGTTAAAGTCATTGCTAACACTTTAATAGGAGCAATGGCTTTAACAGAAACATAAACAACTCCACTAATTACGTTTCCATGTCGAGATGCCCCCAGATAAAGACAAATCAAGGGAAATATCATAGAAACATACAGAGAACACATAAGGGATCTACCTACCGTGGGGTCAATATGATCATAAGATAATATATATAAGATATTATTGCAAATGAATTGACATCATTCCCCAAAGAAAGTAGAACTATGATCACAAAGGAGGAAAGATCACATAAGATATACGAAGGAGAATCTTTTCAGACCATGACATGGAGACCAAAAAGAATTAGTGCTACCATATCTCGAATGCAAGGAGATTACACAAGGAAACATTTACGAACAATAGCACAATTACAACATAACATTGAACAATGCATATAAGAATAGAGATACATATAGAGGAATTTGAACAACAGTTTTGATTCCTTCATCACCTTGTACCAACTGAGTAACAAGGATCGTATATTAAAAGAATCTAACAACATTTAGCAAACACATTACGGGAGAAGCACAATACAAAAAAAAAAAACACAACAAAGATGAAGGACAAGATGATCAAGCATGTCGCCTACTCTCCCCATCTCGTTGTATATCATTTAGGGAAGGTGGGTAACTTGCAAGAGGGACTATATCCAACATAGTAGGAATGATAGCCAGTTCCAAACAAGGATCCCCTTGAGAATCAAAATGTTTGACACTAGGTGTAAGAGTTAATTGTGATGAAAGTATATTAGGTAAATCAATGTCAATGCCAATAGTCTCATATTCATCATTAACATCATCAGTATCATCAAGAGTATCTTCCTCATCCAAATTAATCAAAATAGGATCTAAGATATGAATAGAATCATCATAATCATGCATCTTAACATCATTATTAGTAACAACTTCTTCTAACACATCATGCATAGATTTATCTGAAGAAGGTAGAGATATTTGAACAACAAAATTACAAGCTTTAGCATGAGCATGATGCTTCTTACGACGTTCATTAGCAGATCGATTATGTTTTGATTTATTTGAAATAGGTTGAGAAATAGGAACAAATATAAGATCCTTCACAGGTTCTTTAGGAAGATCAATAGGATTATTAGCAATAGGAGGAACAATCACAAGATCTTTGATAGGTTCTTTAGGAAGATCGATAGAAGGAACTTGATTAATAGAACTAGAAGCCATAGTTAAAGAAGGTATAGAAGGTGTAGGCAAAAGACCACAATTAAGATCCATAGGAGGAATGCTTAATTCAAGAATCTTACGATGTTTATAAGCTTGATATGAATGGAAAATATTATTAGGTCGAGGAGGACATGAATTAGGTAATGAAGGCCAAAAGAAATCAAGAGCAGCATAATCTCTAGGCCTGGAAGGTTGATATAAACTATGATTAACCGTCTTCACTTCGTCACCATGAATGAATTTAAGACACTTATCGATAGGTGAAGCAACAACATGCATGGCATTCAACCAAGGCAAACCTAGCTTAACTTGAAATTGATCAGAAGTAGGAACCACAACAAAGGTAGTTTTGACAATTTTTCCATAGAGTTCAAATGGTAAAGTAATAGAACCAAATGATGGATAAAGAAAACCATTGCAAGTTTGAATCCACACATCTGATGTATCATAAGAATCGTGTTGTAAGCTTTTCATAAAAATATTTTCTTCAATTATAACATTGACTAAAGATGTAGGATCAACAAGACAACCACGAGTAGGTTTCTGAGAAATCCTAGCATAAATGTAAAGGGGACCATCAAGAGCTTTAATAGTCTCAGAGCTATCAAAGGTAATCAAAAGTTCTTGAGGTCTTTTATTCTTATGTTGTTGTTGAGGTTTAGGCTGAGTTTTCAATTTAGGCTTAGGTTTTGGTCAAGGTTGAGATTGAACTTGAGGTTGAATATGAGGTTGAGGTTGAGGTGGAGATATAGATTGACCAACATGCTTCACTTGATTAAAAACATGATTGAGATCATCCATCTTTGAATCATACACAATTTACATGGCAAATGGCTGAGTAATGGTATTAGTATCATGCATAGGTAAAGGATTCCTATAGATTTGAAGGTTTTGATTAGGAGGAGAGATGGATTTGTTCCCACTACCATCAAGATTATCAACAGATAAGGCATTAGAGTCAATTAAGTCTTGAACCTTATGTTTTAAAGAATAACACTTCTCAGTATCATGACCATTATGACGATGATATTGACAAAAAGCATTTTGATCAAAAGATTTAGATGCAATCATAGCAGGTAAAAGAGGTCTAATAGGAGGTAAAGTAATCATATTAGCAGTTAACAACCTATTCATAATAGTATGTAAAGATTTAGAAAGAGGAGTAAACATATGATTTAATTGAAAAGTAGTGGATGTAGAAGTGGCATTGTGAGATGCAACAACAACTTGATCAGTGACTGCATTCGCTTGTTTGTTTATCTTGACATAGTTGTTGAATTTTTGAAATTTTTTTGGATTAGGAGCAACATCACTCTTATCAACTAGAACAGGAGCCATTAGAGTGGTGCTCGCAAATTGACTCACTTGTAATTGATAATGATGAAGCGCTGCACAAAGTTGTTGAAAAGACGTAAATTCAGTAAGCAAAATCTTATCTCTAATATCCTTTTACAAATTTGAAATAAACATACGTTGAATATCAATATCAGGAACGGGATAGGAAATCTAAGCATGCAAATGCTTAAATCTACCAATAAATTCAGTTAATTTTTCCGTAGCACTTTGTTTACAATGCATCAAATTAGTCATAGACACTTGTGGGCCAATGTTGTTTTGAAGTTTTTGAATAAAGGCATTAGCAAGTTTTGGAAAGGAATCAATAGAATAAGGAGGCAAGGAACAATACCATTGTAAGGCCTTGTCACGGAAGGTTCTAGCAAACAGTTTGGCTAAAATCCTATGGTCATGAGCATAATCACTACAAAGGATTTGGAATGTTTTAACATGATGAACGAGATCTCCTTTTCCATTATAATTCTCAAGATGAGGCATATCACCTTGCTAAGGAACAAGAGTACAAATAATATCCAAGGACAAAGGGCTTCCCATGTCACATGAAGGAATACTAAACTTGTTTTGAGTTAAGGAATCGAGTTGTTGTTGTAAGGATGACATAGTTTGAGCCAAACTGATGATTGTTGAATCATTAGAGGAAATATAAGGAAGAGCAATATTAGAAACACTAGGTAAAGTGTAAGAAGCTGCAAGAATAGAAGACACAACTAGAGGAACACTAGGAACTACAGCTGGAATCAGATTGGAATACGTAAAAGGAACATTATGATATGAAGGTTGTGATGTAGGGAGGGGCACAAGAGGAGCACTCATAGGAACAGAGGGAACCACATAGTCACCAAAGGAGTATAGGTAGGAATACTAGGTAAAGGATTAGAAGGAGGTTCAACACTAGTGATAGGAGGAATCAACCCTAAACCTTGAGATTCTTGAGCTAAAGGTTTAACATTTGAATGCACGAGGTGAGTAATACCACGCAAGAGGTTAACACCTTGATCACTATCATGGAGAACTTTCTTAAGAGCCTCTATAGCTTGAATAGAATCTTGATTATGGTTCTCTTGAATAAGCCAATTACCCATTTTATCAAGTTTAGTTGAAAGTTTTTGGACTTATTCAGGAGGAAATCTTAAAGCGTCATCCTCATCATGAGATGAGTGAGAAGAGTTTTTCTCCATAGTAGGATTGGAATCATGAAGAATCAAATTATCATCTAGGATCCTAAGGAAAGGAGAGGAAGATTCACGATCAAAGGCACCCATGAGTCTATGACTTCTTCTAACTGGAATGTTATAAGTAGGACTAGTAGTAGTAAAGCTCATAAACCAATGTAATGCAAATGAACTAAACTAAGACCACATAAAGCATGAATATTTTTGTATTTTTAAAATCTAATTAGCATGCAAGATTTAACAAAAGATAAATCTAATCCTAACAAGATAAAAGGAAATCTAACACCACAAAACACAAAAGGGCATCCAATTCCACAAAAGAAAGGAGAGTAATCATGTCAGGTCTAGCAAAATGAATAGTGGTAAAATGGAATCACCACTATTGAATGTAATGTATGGGGGAAATATTAGATCCACTCCTAAATCCAAATTCCCAAAGGAGAGATTCAATTTGATCAACCAAAAGGTTAATACACAATCAAATCAATCTATGGAGAACATGAAAGAGAGAGAAAACCTTATATTTCCCTATGGTAGAATTGTGCTTGAAATCTGAAATAATTGAAAAGGAAATACTAACCTCAAAATAGGGCAAATCTGGAAAATGCCAATTTCTAATGTCTATGTGTACTTTCGGGCAATTCTGCAAATTGTTTTAGACTGGAAATGCCGAGACGAAGAAAACCCAAAAATCTTTTGTCTTTCTAATAGTAGGTAGTCTTTGACCCTCATAAAAGGTCAAAGGCTACATTCTTATTCTAAAGGTCGATTTTGAATTTGTTTGTAGATCTCGAAAGTTCATCGAAAAGGGTATCCAAATCCGATCTCAGATCCAAAATTCCACACTTGTACTTGTGAGAAAAAGGGGGTTTTGTTGTTTGTATAGGGGGTTTGCCTTGGTCAAACCCCAATTTAAGGAAATTGAATTGAAATGTAGTCTGCATAAACAAAGCAATTGAAACAATTCACCTCGCTTATGTTGAAGTCCTTGCAGAGGATTCAAATCCTCAAATCCATAAGTAGGGATGCTTCAATGGATGTAGAATGAATGTAGGATGTCTCAAATCAATGGCATTTGATCTTCAACACCAATCTTGAATTGATCTTTGCATATGAGGAGGCTTGGATGAATGTAGAAGGATGGATCTTCAAGGGGGCTCCAAAGAGATTGAATCTTTCAATGGCTAACAATGGATCTCCTTGATGGATGAATGCTTGAAGGCTTGCTTGAATGCTTGAATTCACTTTCTTTCACTTGAGAGCTTGAGAGATTGCTTGATGAGAAATGAGATATGAAAATGAGAGAGGAAGGCCTCCTTTTATAGTGAACTAGGGCACAAATCTCTAGAGAAGGCTGACATTGGGGAATTAAATCCTAGTTAACCTTAACCCTTAGAAATGGACCCATATTAAATGTAATTTAAGGATTTAACATTCTAAAACCTGAAATGGCCGACTCGGAGGTAGGAAAAAGAATCTTTTCGAAACCCGATGCTTGGAAATCAGAAAAACTTGAAATTTGAACTGGGGGTCAGGGACAAGGTCAACTCTGTCCTAGGTCAGGATCAAGGTCAACCCTAACCTAGGTCAAGGTCAAGGTCAATGTTGATCCTCAAGGTCAACTTTGACCTTGAGGTCAAAAACCTGAGGACCCTAGCCCAGAATGCTAGGAAATGTAGATATGAGGTGAAAAATAGGTGCAGAGGGAAGCAAAACAAGGGGAAAAGCTAGATACATGCAAAGACCTGATCAAGATGCTTATCATGACCCCATACCACTTACTTAGAAGGCTAAATGTTCTTATCATGGAAGTGCTTCCATTTTAAGATGATACAATTATGATTAGGTTTATGATGGCACTATTTGCAAACATCTCTTTAGTGATCATATTATCGACAATGAGAGCATTCCATGGGCTCAGTTCATCTCCTTCCTAGTGCTCCCTATTGTTCTTGGTGTTCTGATTGGTGGCTTCCTTCTTCTTGACCAATGGGGTCATAGTTTTGTTATCCGTCGGGGCCACATTCTAGAGGACATGATCGGTCATTCTCGACACTTTGATTGGAGTTCTTGCATGCTTGCAGAACTTTATCATGAGTTGCATGATGTAGTCTAAAAACATGGTGTTGCACTATCTATTGGTGTTATTCTACTTTAGTTATGGACATGAGAGCATCTCTCAATTAGTCATCTAGTGGTCATACAATGCAGAGATCCAAGGTAGCCTTTCACTTATATCTACGAGGGTATAGTTATCTAGTCACATTTGGGCAAGCTTGATTACTAGAGACATATCATTGATGATTTAGACCAGGTTACCTAGTGACCATATCTAGGTTGTGAGCCATGGATTGAGTATGCTACAAAGGTTCCTTTTATGTGTATGCCCCAGTGGATGATAGGGAATACTCCTCTTTCTATTGAGTGATTCTATTTCTATAGAGTTCTCTAACAGTATGGCCGCACACAAGGTATGCCACATGGCTTGGTAATTTATGCTAGGGTACAAGTTGAGATATCCTTATGGGGTCCTCAGATTGATTTTTGTGTTGCACACGATGATCTCCTAGGTCTTCCTGATGTAGGGGCATCCAAGGTTAAGGCACAAGCATTCTGTGTGCTCGGTGAAACTACATAAGTGTTTGTGTTTTGGCCAGTTTTGCTCAGTTGTAGCCTTGACCGATGGTCGGTCATTGAAGGAAGCTTGGTCACTGAAGGAACTTGGTAGTCTCTGATGCTCGATGATAGTGTTACTCGATCATTCCTGCGGTGCTCGGTCGATACTGGTGCTCGACGATGCCTATCTTGCTTGGTTAATTCACTGATGCTCGGTAGTTCTGACTTACCGACTAGAGTTCTATGTGATTTGTTGGGCCGAATTGGTGCATTTATTGTTGGTAGCCATTAATTTGGGCTGACATGCTAAATTAAATGTTTGTATACATTTTTAAGCCGACTTGTATGGCATTTAATTATTTGTTTAGGGGAGTTAAGGGTTTCATCTGGCCGACTTATGGCTGATGATTAGTATTTAAGGAGGGCTTGGGTAGATGTTTAAGAGAGACAAGTAGAGAGACAAGAGAAAAGAAGAACTTAGCAGATCTGATCTCAGAGAAGTGAAGTTGTGGAAAAGTTCTTGATGATCTTGCAGATTAGATTGTAATTTGATATTTGTTTGTAGCAGAACTAGGGGTTTTCATACTTGGGAACAAGGAGATTGCTTGGAGGCTTGCAAGCTCAAGTGTAGATCTTCCTTAGGGTTTTCATCAGCTTCTAATTGTCTTCAAAGCTAAACTAGCTAGTGATTGTATTGGATCTAGTCTTGGATCTTGCATAATTGTTTACTAATTGTAATTAGCCCTAACCCGGAAGGCCTTATAGCTGGGCATGTTAATGAAAATCAGAGTTAAACAATTGTATTGTGTTACATTGTTGAGTATTCCACTATGTAATTTTATTGGTTGCAAGGTTTGGACTGTCCTTAATTGGATCCATCATCCTTGACTACATTAAGTGGTATCAAAGTGAAGTTGGTTCCTGTTTGAGTGAAGTTTGTTCCTGTTGGAGCTAAGAGTTTGATCTTATTGAAGTAGAAGCTTGACCTAGAAAGGCTGATCTTGCAAAGTTGATCTTGTTGGCAAAGAGATTGTGCACAATCTGGATAGTAGATCTGTAGCACTGAACTTGTGAAATTGTGCCCTAGTTGTTTGCAGGATTGTAGATTGCGATCTGACTTGCATCTAACTTGGAAATTGTCACAAGGAGGTTGGTGAGGGTTTGTTACAGAGGGTTTCTCTTTCTTTAAGGATGCCTCCGAGAAGATTGGACCCTAGAGTTATTTCTAATCTTTGTGATACTGTTGAACCTCAAATCACAAAGAAGATGAAATTAGATATCAGATCTAAGATGGAATTGATGAAGAATGACATGGTCACTGAGATCATGAGAGTTGTTACTGGTATACATCAGAATGTTTGTACTGAAGAATTTGAACAAGTTGGATCTAGTGATGATGACTAGAGGGATAGATCTGGTGAAGATAGAACTACTCGGTTACCTAGATCTATTGCTCGGTTAGGTAACTACTGAATGGAAGTTTCTACTATCTCTGGTAATTTGAAACTTTACAATCTAATTGATTGGATTGGTGAACTTAAATATTTCTTTGAGCTGGAAGAAATTGAAGATCCTCTTTGGGTGAGATTAGCACAGACAAAGTTGAAAGGACATGTTGCTCTTTGGTGGAAAGAATTGTAGAGAGACCGAGAAGATAAAGGTGAAATGAAGATCAATCGGTGGAGGTTGATGGTGACTAAATTGAAAGCTAAGTTCATACCTACTAACTATGAGCTTGAATTGTTTAAAAGGTTGCAAAATCTGAAACAGAAGGATTTGATTGTTGAAGATTATACTGAGGAGTTCCACAAACTTACTATTTGGTCTGGACACAAAGAACTTGGTAAGGAAAAGGTAGCTCGGTATGTGAATGGTCTGAGATTCAATATTTAGGATGAGCTTGGTATGCTGAAGATTGATTCTGTAGAAGATGCTTATCAGTATGCTCTGAGGGCAGAAGAGAAGTTGAAAAGGAAACAACCTAATAACTCCTGAGGGAAGGAGAAAGTTGATCACTCAGCTAAGGATAAACCGACTGATGCAGAAGATGAACAAAAACCTGTAGAACCTAAGAAGAAGACAGGTAGAGTTATCTTTAAAGGTACTTTCTATAATTGTGGAGAGGAAGGACACCATTCTTTTGAGTGTACACAGAAGAAGGTTGACCGACAAACTATTGTGTTAAATGAAAACATTCATAATGAACCTGAATCAAAGAACTTGCTGCTTCGGCAAACATTGCTCGGTACAAAGGATGAACCTTGTCAAAGGAGTAACTTGTTTAGGACCCGATGCAAGTCTGAAGGTAAACTCTATGATGTTATTGTTGATAGTGGTAGTACTGATAACCTTGTTGCTGAGGACATGGTTAGGAAACTTGGTTTGAATAGAATGAAACATTCACGTCCTTATAGGATTGGTTGGTTACAAGATGATCATGCTTTGGAAATTAGAGAACAATGCTTCATTGATGTTCAGATTGGCCAGTATAAGGATCTTGTGTTATGTGACATTGTGAAGATGAATAGTTGTGATATATTGCTTAGTAGACCTTGGCAATATGATTGCAGAGCTATTTATGACTACGTGAAGAATGTCTTTACTGTTGAGAAGGATGACATAAAGTTTTCACTGATGCCTTTGATGGATACAATGCTCAGTAGGAGAAGCCTAAGTATTGGTTCCCGAGTTGAGTTGGTGGATCCAGAGAAAATGAATGATCAGTTTGGAGAACAAACCTGTGCATTGTCTAGAAAAGACTTGAAGAGACAGAGGAAACAAAAGTGGAAGAGTATGCAAGAAAAAAAGGTGGAGGAATTGTATGTGAAGAACCAATTCAGGGTTCATGTGTTGAATCCTGGAAGATGTTCTTCTCACATATGAACATCTTTTGGAACCTGGGGTGTCTAATGCAGGGGCATCCAAGGTTAAGGTAGGGGCATTCTATATACTCGATGCAACTACATAAGTGTGTGTTTTGGCCGGTTTTGCTTGGTTGCAGCCTTCACCGATAGTCTCGGTCATTGAAGGAAGCTTAGTCACTGAAGGAACTCGGTAGTCTCTGATGCTCGGTGATAGTGTTACTCAGTCATGCCTACAGTGCTCAGTCGACACTGGTGCTCGGCAATGCCTGGCTTGCTCGGTTAATTCACTGATGCTCGGTAGTTTTGACTTACCGACTGGAGTTCTGTGTGATTTGTTGGGCCGACTTGGTGCATTTATTGTTGGTAGCCATTAATTTGGGCTGACATGCTGAATTAAATGTTTGTATACATTTGTAAGTTGGCTTGTATGACATTTAATTATTTGTTTAGGGGAGTTAAGGGTTTCATCTGGCTGACTTATGGCTGATGATTAGTATTTAAGGAGGGCTTGGGTAGATGTTTAAGGGAGACAAGTAGAGAGACAAGAGAAAAAAAGAACTTAGCAGATCTAATCTTAGAGAAGCAAAGTTGTGGAAAAGTTCTTGATGATCTTGTAGATCAGATTGTAATCTAATATTTGTTTGTAGCAGAGCTAGCGGTTTTCATACTTGGGAACAAGGAGATTGCTTGGAGGCTTGCAAGCTCAAGTTTAGATATGCCTTAGGGTTTCCATCAGCTTCTGATTGTCTTCAAAGCTAAACTAGCTAGTGATTGTATTGGATCTGGTCTTGGATCTTGCAGAATTGTTTACTGATTGTAATTGGCCCTAACCCGAAAGGCCTTACAACTGGGCATGTTAATAAAAATTAGAGTTAAACAATTGTATTATGTTGCATTGTTGATTATTCCACTGTGTAATTTTATTGGCTACAAGGTTTGGACTATCCTTAATTGGATCCACCATTCTTGACTGCATTACTTCCACACTTAGTTTGGGATGTGCGAGAGCATATAGTTGATGTAGGGATGATTGATAATTATGCGCATGGTTCATTCAGAACCCATTTCGTAGGTTCACTAATCATGTTGAGCCTGTTACTTCCATTAATGATTGATATGATGGTAATGATGATGGTGGTGGTGGGAGAGGTGGGTGATGAGGTCAGAGGGTTGGTAGAGCTAGATGAGGTGGTAGGGCATTTATTCCTTTCATTTCCCCTATTCTTGCTAGAGGTGGAGTTCCCATGTGAGGTGACAGAGTCAAGATGATAGGAGGGCCTCTTCGAGCTCTTCGAAAGATCAGAGTGGCTAGTTGGGGTCAGTACAGAGCTCAAATTTTCAGAGTTGCACCATAGGTTGGTCAAGTTCCTGGTCCACCAACTCCACCAGTACCACCAACTCAGGAAACACCAGGTTCACAAGCACTAGATACCTTAGTACATGATGTCCAATCACTGCAGGATGATATGACATAGATGAGACATCAGATGACTCAGTTTAGCATTATGTTGCAGAACTTCATGGATGCTATGGCTCAACAGGGGTCTCAGCCTAGTTCTAGCAAGCATATAGGTACAGATCCTGATGATCCCAACACAAATGGTGCAGGTGCAAGTACATGTGTTGGTGCAAGTGGTAGCAGGACTAGTTGATTATATCATGCACACTTTTGATTGATGTACCCTATATTATGAGATTTTTTATCGATATTTTGTATACTCATGTAATCTTTGATAGATTCTGATTGTATTGATGGATATTTGATGCTATATACCTTTGATTTATACCATGAACTTTGATTCATATGATGTCATTATGTGTTGGATTTGATTTTAGGATTATATGCAGTTCTACACGATCTTACTTCTATATGTTTTTTTTAGTATGTTTTTCTACATGATCTTACTTCTACATAGATTAAATGGATGCATTATTTATGATATACTTTAATGATTAGTGCTCTAATGATTTGATTTGTAATGCTTATGTCCTACTTAATACAATGGATGCATTTAATATGATGCATGCAAATGTTTTAAATGTAGTTTAATACCTAATGGATAATGATTAATGATGTGATGTATGGTTTAAAGGCATTGAATGGTAATGAATCTAATGAATTGAATGATAATGAATAATGTTTAATGATATTTATCTTTATAGACTTAATGCAATTATATGATGATCCTAATGAATTAATGGATGCAAGCTAATGTAATGATTAATGAGCCTATTGAATTAATGGTAAATGAACAATGCTTAATACAATCTAATTAATAATGTGTAATACTCATGAAATTTAATCTAATAGATGCAATCTAACTTAACACTATTGATTAATGGATAAAGAATTAACCTAATGGAACTTAATAATTAATGATGATAGATAATGCAACTTAATCTAATGCACTTAATGATGAATGTGCACTTATGCTCAATGCAATCTAACTTAACGATCAATGCAATGAACTTAAATGAATGCAATCTAATGATTAAGGATGATAGTTAATGCAATTTAATCTAACTAAGATGCACTTAATCTATGATGATATATAATACAATTTAATCTAATGTTCTTAATCTATGATGCAAGTTTTTTTTTTGGATATCCAACACATTCGATCACATAAAGTAATGTTGATTTTTTTAAATTTTAGTTTAACTCCACCCCTTTTATCTTTCATGACAACTTTTGACAAAAGGATCCATGCAATCTAAATGCATTTAATCTATTATGGATGTAGCTAGTTGTCTTTATTCAAAATTAGGATGCTTATTTTCATCATCGAGCATTTTGAAACCGAAATTGGTACAATCCTCACTAGTTCAACCATGATGATATGAATACCTCTTTACTTTCGAGTTACATGCCTAAAGATGGCACAACTATCACTGGTTAGATTTTCAACCATGATAGTCTTAATACTGCTTTCATCAGATTCAATGTTGCAAGTGGATTTTGGCATTATGATATTGAAGATCAAAATATCCAAGGTATCTTGTTGTGTAAACAAATAGAGATCTTGGTTTCACCATATGTACATGTCCTCGATGATTCTTTGATGATCATGTCATTATACAAATGATACATATCTTAAAACTTTGATCTTAAAACACTCATGCAGAAATCAAGAAAATATCATACTTTTATCATTTCTTATCTAGTCCAAGACTTCATCGATTTGCTAAAAGGACACGAATTCACCAATCAAGTAATCACTTGGAAAAATTTGTCATTATTTTTCAAATCCATATTTCAAGTAGAACTTCATCCATTTTATATTTGATTGTTCATTTTAATCTCAATAAAGATAAGGTTATTGTGAGATCAAGGATCAAAGTTTTTTGTTGCTAGATCACCATTTGGATTAGGATTCAAATTGATCGTATAGGTGTTATGCGTGTGATTGGATGCATTGATTTGTGTCAATTGATATCTATTTGATGAATCTTTTTGATTTAGGATAGATTTTCCCCTAGTTTGATTCCATTGCAATGTTAGACTTGGACACTTTTTAGATCTATGATGAAAGCCTTAGGCATTTTGCAAATGCAACTCTAGGATTTTATTATGCAATCTTTACAAATGTTGGCAAATACAATTTATACAAGGATGGCTATGAATGAGACCTGACTTGACTTTCAATGGCGCCTGTTTACCATGTTTTGACTGATTGAATTTATTGTTCTTTTTCTCTTTTATATGTTTTTTTTGCTGCCAAGGCACCTATTTGTTAGGTTTTCACCAAGGCACTTTTCTTCTTTTTCAATTTTTTTGTATTTTTTCATTACCATCAAGGCACCTATTTGCTAGGTTTTCACCAAGACAATAATTTTTTCAAGATCCATATCTGAATGTTTTTGGATTTCTTCATGCTCAATTTTCCACTATTTTTTATTTCTTTAAGAACTCTTTTTGTTATTTTTGTACTTTTTTGCTTTTCTAATTTTTTTCTTCTTTTCTCAGGATTATTTTCCATTATTTTTGAAATTTTTCAGGAACTCTTTTTAACTATACAAAATAAATAAGATGCTCCCTCATTTGATATTCTGATACTCTTTCACTTATACTCTTTCATCTGCTTTAGGTGTAGAACCTTTTCAGGTGTATGTTGTTGATGGTTTCTTGTAGTTCTTCTCCATCATAATCAACTAGATTGTATGTACCCATTCCAAAAGAAGAAGTAATAACAAAAGTCCCTAACCAGTTTACTTCCCACTTTCCTTTCTTCTCTCTTTCTACCTGATTTTTGGGGTTTTCTCTCAATACCAAATCACCTATTTGGAATTCTCTTGGTTTGATGTGCTTATTATAGTTTCTCGATATTCTATTTTGATACACTTTGAGGTGATCAAAGGCTTGTTGTTGTCTCTCATCAAATAACTCTAACTCCTAAAGTCTCACCACTCTACCTCCTTAGTTAGTAACCCATGTAATGAAACTCGTAAAGATGGAATCTCTACTTCCAATGGTAGTAGTGCTTATGCTCCATATACTAAAGAAAATGGTGTAGCTCTTGATGGAGTTCTCACACTTATTCTATATGCCCATAGGGTAGGATTTATTTGAATATGCCAATCTCTCCCTAAATTGTCAACTGTTCTCTTCAATATTTTCAAGATATTTTTATTAGTGGCTTCAGCTTGTCCATTCCCTTGTGGATAATAGATTGAAGACAAATGATGTATCATATGAAAATTTGCACACAACTCTTTCAAGTCCTTGTTCTTGAAGTGTTTAGCATTATCTATTATAATGGCTTGAAGGATGTCATATCTACAAATTATATGGTTCAATTTGAATATTGTGATTTGTTTTCCCATTGCGGTAGATAATAGCATAGCTTTGACCCATTTGGTAAAGTACTTTGTTGCAGTTATTATGAACTTATGACCATTGGATGAAGGTGGGTAAATCATCCCTATTAGATCCAAACCCCATTGATAGAAGGGCCAAGGTGTAGTCATTAGATGTAGTTCCTAAGCTAGTACATGAATTAAGTTTCCATGATATTGGCATTTTTGGCATGTCTTTGAAAAGTGGCATGCATATTTCTCCATGGAAGGCCAATAATATCCTATCCTTAGAAGTTTATTCGCTAAGGTTAACCCATTCAAATGTGACCCACTAATTCCTTCGTAGATTTCTTGTAAGGCTAATTGTGATTCCTCCTTCTCTAGACACCTTTTAAAATAATATCTTCAAGACTCTTGCGATACAATGTGTCAAATACAAGGGTTTAACGAGAGGCTTGTCTTATGAAGTTTATTTTCTAGTTTCGGATTTGATCCAAGGGTAGGGTTTGGTCTTTCAAATAAGTGTAGATGGATCCATACCAGGGATATTCATGTCCCACTAATAGGAAAATGATGTGGGAATTGGAAGGGTCAAATGCGGGTTGTCCCATTTCTTCTACCAAGAATTTGTATCTTGCGCTTTGGTTTGACATCTGTAAGAGTGAGGCCAATGTCACCATGGCATCTACCACTGTAATCTTTTCTCTAGGCACTTGCTCAAATGTAATAAAAAAAAGGTATTTATTGAGGTCTTCTATCATATTCTTATAAGGTATCAAATTGTCATATTTTGTTTGATATTCATCATTTATCTAATTTATGACTAGTTGAGAGTCTCCATATACTTGCAATTCTGTCACTTTCCACTCTAAGGCCAATTTGATGCTGATAAATAATACTTCATATTCAACTATATTGTTGGTGCATGGAAATAGTAGCTTATATGATTTTGGAATTTTTTATCCTTGAGGTGTGATCAATAGTATGCCCACTCCCGAGCCATGTTGAGTATAGGAACCATCAAAGTATAGATTCCATGTTTTTTCTTTAATGTCGATTATTTCCGAATCTGGAAATTCCACTTGAATAGGGTGTTCATCTTCTAAAGGAGCCTTTGCTAGTTGATCCACTATGACTTGGCCTGTGATTTCCTTCCTATCCACATACTCTATATTAGATTCTCTTAACACCATGACCCATTTGGCCAACCTTCATGTCAAAGTGGTTTTTCTTAGAAGATATTTTAATGGATCAATCTTTGCTATGAGTTTAATTTTATGAGATAGCATATAATGTCATAGTTTTTGGGAAGAAAAAAATACCACCCAACATGCTCTTTTTGTGAAACTATAGTTTAACTCATATTTCACCGAGGTTCTACTTATGTAGTAAATAGTTTTTTCTTTTCCATTTTCATCTTCTTGAGCCAAGATTTCCCCTAAGAATATTATGTCACTGAAATGTACAATATCAAAGGATTTCCTTTTATTAGTGGCATTAAAATTGGAGGATTCATAAGGTACTTTTTGAGTAATGAGAAAGCTTCTTCAAACTTGTCATCCCATCTAAATATTGTCCTTATGAAGGAGTTGAGTAAAAGAGTGGCACTTTTATGCTAGTTGTGAAATGAATCTTTAGATTGATTGGAGTCTCCCTTGGAGTGATCTCATTTGACTCATATTTCTAGGTGCCCCCATCTCCATGATTTCTTTGACTTTCATAGGGTCTACCTCTATTCCTTTTGCTGAGACTATATACCCTGGCAATTTTCCTAATTGTACTCCAAAGACACACTTTTTGATGCAGGGGCATTTTAGGGCACTCAGAAAATATGCATGGTGGTGTGTTGATTTGGTTTTGTGTTTCTCAGTTGTAGATTTAATTGATGGTCTTAGTTATTGAAGGGAGCTTAGTCGATGAAGGAACTCGGTGAAACCTCTTGCACTTGGTGGAACTTGTACTCAATGATGCCTATGGTGCTCGGTCAACGTGTTTTCTCAGTGATGCCTATGTTGCTCGATGATGCTTGGTGTGCTTGGTTGTTTCACTGGTGCTCAGTTGTTTCTCTGTTGCTTGGTAGTTCTGGTTTACATACTAGAGTTCTTGAAGATTTGGTTGGCTGACTTGGTGCATTTATTGTTGGTAGCTTTTGTTGTATTCTCCTATTTAGATATAGAGGTCGACATGGAGAATTAATTATTTTTAAGGATATTTGAGAGATGACTATTGTTGCATTTAATATTTGTTTGTAATAGAAGCTGACTTGGATTAGGAGTTAATTATTTCTTCCAGCCCACTTGTGGTTGAGGAAATGTATTTAAGGGGTGTTTGGGTAGATGTTCAGAGGTAAGTAAATTGGGGCAAATAGAAGGTTAGATCTAGATCCTACGAGATCTTAAAGATCATATTGTTATCTGATAGTTATAATAGTAGAGCTAGTGGTTTGCATTCTTGGAGATAAGGAGATTTCTTGGAGGCATGCAAGCTCAAGTTCAGATCTCCCTTAGTGTTTCCATCAATTGCTGAATTGTTTCAAAGCCAGACTAGCTGGAAGATTGCAAAAATACTTTGCTTGTATTTGGCCCTAACCCAGAAGGCCTTATAGTTAGGCATGTTAATGAAAATTCAATTGAAAACATTTTCTTGTTGTATTATTCCGCATTGTTGGTGTTTGGTTGTATGTTTGGATTGTCCTTAATTGGATCCTCCTTACCTATCCTACGTCAAGTGGTATCAAAGCTTGAAGATCTTGAGTGTGTAAACCGATCTCTGAGTTGAGGCTATTTGCACCAGGACCTGGTTGGTGATTTTTTGCTTTGGGTTTTCAAAAATATTGAAGGATGTCTTTGAGAAGATTGGACCCTAGAGTGATTCCAGATCTATGTGATGTTGTGGAATCGAATATTATAGAGAAGATTAAAGTTGATTTCAGATCTGAGATGGAATTGATGAAGAATGACATGATAACTAAGGTCATGAGAGCTATTGCCGGTATGCTAAGGAATATTGGTACTGATGATGGTTATGAGGAAGTTGTTGGATCTAGTGGAGATGACCAGAGAGATAGATATGGTGAAGATAGAACTAGTTGGTTGCATAGATCTAGAGCTCGATTAAGTACTAGTTACTGAATGGAAGTTTCTACTTTCTATGGTACTTTGAGACCTGAGGACTTGATTGATTGGATTGGTGAATTAGAAGACTTCTTTGAGCTTGAAGAAATTGAAGATCCTCTTAGAGTAAGATTGGCATAGAATAAGTTGAAAGGACATGTTGCTCTTTGGTGGAAATAATTATAAAGAGATAGAGAAGATGAAGGTGAAATGAAGATGAATTGATGGAGATTGATGCTGACTAAATTGAAAGCTAAGTTCATACCTGCTAACTATGAGCTTGACTTGTTTAAGAAGTTGCATAATCTAAAGCAAAAATATTTGATTGTGGAGGACTATATCGAGGAGTTCTATAAATTGACTATTCAGTCTGGACACAAAGAACTTGGTAAAGAAAAAGTAGCTTGGTATGTGAATGGTTTGAGATTCAATATTCAGGATGAGCTTGGTATGTTGAAGATTGATTTGGTTGAAGATGCTTATCAATATGCTCTGAAGGAAAAAGATAAGTTGAAAAGGAGACAACATAGTAATCCCCGAGGGAAAGAGAAAATTGATCACTCAGTGAAGGATAAAATGATTGTTGAAGATAAACCGAAACCTATGGAATTGAAAAAGAAGACAGGTAGGGTTATCTTTAAGGGTACTTGTTATAATTGTGGTGAAGAAGGACATCGATATTTTGAGTGCACAAACAAGAAGTTTGGTGACTGATGGAATGTTGTGGTAAATGAGAACATTTAGAATGAACCTGAATTTGAGAACTTGTTGGTTCGAGAAATATTGCTCGGTGCAAAGGAGGAACCTTATCAGAGGAGTAATTTTTTCAGAACTCGGTGCAAGTCAGGAGGTAAACTTTGTGATGTAATTGTTGATAGTGGTAGTACTGAAAACCTTGTTGCTGAGGACATGGTTCAGAAACTTGGTTTGAAGAGAATGAGACATCCTTATCCTTATAGGATTGGCTGGTTACAACATGTTCATGCTCTAGAAGTGAGGGAGTAGTGTCTTGTTGATTTTCAGATTGGCCAGTATAAGGATCAAGTGTTGTGTGATATTGTAGAGATGAATAGTTGTCATATATTGCTCGGTATACCATGGCAGTATGATTGTAGAGCTATGTATGATTGTGTCAAGAATGTGTATAGTGTTGAGAAGAATAATAGGAAGCTTTCCCTGATGCCTTTGCTGGATATAAAACTCGGTAGGAGAAACCTGAGATTTGGTAGCCGAGATGAGTTGAAGAATTTTGAAAGGATGGATCAGTATAGAGGACAAGCCTATGTGTTATCAAGGAAATATTTGAAAAGACAGAGGAAGCAGAAGTGGAAGAATATGTATGGTGAAGAGTTGAAGGGTGTGTATGTGAAGAACTAGTTTGGGGTTTATGTGCTGAATCCTAGAAGATGTTCTTCTAGCCTATGAGAAAATCTTTTCAAACCTAGGGTGTCTGATGTAGGGGCATTCTAGAGTACTCAAAAAATCTACATGGTGGTGTGTTGATTTAGTTTTGTGTTAATCGGTTTCATCTTTAACCAACGGTCTTGGTTATTGAAGGGAGCTTGGTCGCTGAAGCAACTCGGTGAAACCTCTTGTGCTTGGTGGAACTTGTACTCGGTGATGCCTATGGTGTTCAGTCAACGTTCTTTCTTGGTGATGTCTGTGTTTCTCAGTGATGCTTAGTATGCTCAGTTGTTTCACTAGTACTCAGTTGTTTCTCTGGTGCTCGGTAGTTCTGGTTTACCAACTAGAGTTCTTGAAGATTTGGTTGGCCAACTTGGTGCATTTATTGTTGGTAGCTTTTGTTGTATTCTCCTATGTAGATCTAGAGGCTGACATAGAGAATTAATTATTTGTAAGGCTATTTGAGAGCCGACTATTATTGCATTTAATATTTATTTATAATAGAAGCCAACTTTGCTTAGGAGTTAATTATTTCTTCCAGCCGACTTGTGGTTGAGGAAATGTATTTAAGGAGTGTTTGGGTAGATGTTTAGAGGTAAGTAAATTGGGGCAGATAGATGGATAGATCTGTATCCTATGAGATCTTGAAGATTAGATTGTTATCTGATAGTTGTAATAGGAGAGCTAGTGGTTTGCATGCTTAGAGAAAAGGAGATTGCTTGGAAGCTTGCGAGCTCAAGTTCAGATCTACCTTAGTGTTTCCATTAGTTGTTGAATTGTTTTAGAGCTAGACTAGCTAGAAGATTGCAAAAATACTTTGATTGTATTTGGCCCTAACCCAGAAGGCCTTACAGTCAAGCATGTTAATGAAAATTCAGTTGAAAACATTGTCTTGTTATGTTATTCTGTATTGTTGGTATTTGACTGCATGTTTGGACTGTCCTTAATTAGATCCTCCTTACCTATCCTGCGTCACTTTTTCAGATTTGGTCTCACCTTGAATTTTTCTAACCTCATGAATATCTTCTCTAAAATTGGTAAACATTCCTCCCTTGAGTGAGATTTTGTAAGTTTATCATTTACATAATCCTCTAAATACTTATGCATCATATCATGGAATATAGTGGTCATGGCTCTTTGGTAGGTCGCTCCTGCATTCTTGAGACCGAAGGGCATAACATTCTTACTAAATGTGTTTGAATATTTTAGAACAATAGAGAGAGGGGGGGGTGAATTAGTTGTTCTCAGGTTCAGATGTACCAATTGAACTTTCAAACACTTCAACAATCTCATATATAATCACCAACACAACTCAGTCTCTAAAGTATATATCAGAAACATATAACATGCAGTCCACTATCCAAAAGAATTAACTTGCAGAATGTAACAACATTCACATAAAAATATTCACACAAGTATAACACCAGGATTTATAGTGGAAACCCAACTTGGGAAAAACCACTTTGTAACATGTTGCTGATATTTCACTCTTTTGAAGTGAGCTCTATGAAAAGCCAACACTATTAAAGGTTTAAAAATACATTGCTAGGTGTGACCCTATTAAAGGATTTAAACACTCTGTCAAAAGTGACCTGGTTAAAGGATTTAAGTACATTCCATTAGAATGCCACCTTGATTAAAGGATTTAGATGATGACTGTTAGGTCAACCTTGATTAAAGGATTTAGACTAATACAATGGTTAGAAAGTAACAATAGTTTCTGATCTGAAAAACATACAACTCACTTTGCAAATAATAGATCCACCTCACACATATATGTTGATTTATTAACTAAGCTTCATTTCCATCTCCATCACTGATCTTCTCAGAATTCACTTCAACCAATCAAAACTCTCTTCAACTCCTTCATAGTTTCACCTTCAGCCTAGTACTTAGACTTATTAGTCAATAACATCAATAACTTCAGCCCATAATGTAACCTCACACTTAGGTTTTCCTTTATACATCTTCAATTAGGTAGATCCATCTTTTGCCACTTAATCTCTTTGTAGATCTTAGGTTTTGGTCAAATCTGTCGAATCCTACCATCATTTATGTTCTTCATCCTTCCTTCTAGATACATCTTCAAACTTCTCTTTGAATCCATAATAGAATGATTTACCATGCATTAAATTTTCCATATGATCAATTAATAAAGTCAACATGATTTACATATCCCAAGAATTCAACCATGTCGGCTGGGAATCTCAATTCTTTCTCTAAATGTAAATTACTGACACTCGGTCAATACTGTATTCTTCTCCTTGGTCATCACTACATATCTCGGTCATCTCTACAAACTGTCTTCCTCATAAAATACTATCACTTGGCAATTTGTTGTCACTCGACATACACTGATGTTTGGTCAACACTAAATTTACTCAGCATAAACTAGCGCTCGGTTGACACTAAACATCACTCAGCTTAAACTAGATTTCTACATGTTTTCTCGATTAAGCCTACTTCTTTAGTCTTCTTCTTACTTAGATAAATAATACATTATCTTATAAATGTGCCAGCTAATCAAGTACCTATTGAAGTATCAAGTAAATCAACCTTTCCTTAGGTTCTCTTGTTATCTCCTTTTCCCTAATCCTCTTCATCAATCAATAGATATGGTACTCTCCTAGATAGAAAATGTCTTACCAGTTAAGGTTTGACATCAATGACAATACAACAATTATTTCAATTGTAGTTTCCATCAATCTGCCTCTTTGGCATTGATGGAAACACCACATGATTAACAAATGATTTACCAAACAATCCAAAACTTTGTCTGTGCTCCAAATTTGTATAATATCCTTAGCTTCATTATGATTCACAACAACTTTGCCTTGCCTAATTGCATATATAGTTACTCCCTCTGAATCTCTCCCTCTGGTTCAATGAATCCTCTTTGTTTTCTTCTGAGTCTCTCCCTCTTTGACAATAATGCCAAAGCAGTATCTATCACTTACATCTTCCACATGTAGATGTCTTCTTGTCAGTTCAGTATGCTGTATTTCTCCCTCTATCATCTTAATTATGACTGGATATCATCTTGTTTTACTTCTCACAACTCTAGGCAACTCGTAAAGTGTGACCTTTTCTGCATTAATTTGTCAGATATTCTATGTAGCATGTCTGATGTAGGCTCCTAGTTGACTAGGCAGCCTCAATTAGGGGAATCACCCCTAGTTTACCTGTAAGATATTCATGAGAATCCTTAGGTAAAGCTTTTGTGAATATGTCTAGTAGTTGTTCTTTTGTACTCACATACTCCATTCTCACTTCTTTATCTTGTACTATCTCTCTCAAGTAATGATACTTGATAGCAATATGCTTAGTCTTTGTGTGCATCACTAGATTCTTTGATATATTGATAGTACTTGTGTTATAACATAAGATAACAACTGGTTCAATGATGTCCTCTTTCATTCCTTTCAACAATTGCTTGATCCATACCAAATTTGAACAATTTACTGCAACTGCTACATACTCAGCTTCTGTTGTAGATCGGGAAATGCAGTTTTGTTTCTTGCTTGTCCAGGAGACTAATCTCTTTCCTAGAAAGAATGCTCCACCACTTGTAATTTTCCTATCATCAACATTTCCAGGCCAATCTGCATCGGTGTAGACTCTCAGTTCAAATTTCTCATTCTTCTTGTAGTACAATCCATAATCTTTTGTCCCTTTCAAATATCTTAATATTCTCTTCACTGCCATCATATGATTTTCCTTATGATTGGCAGAGAATCTTGCCACAATCCCAACTTCTAGGGCTATATCTGGTCTACTATGGACAACATATTGTAGCTTTCCAATCATGGATCTATACAAGGTTTGATTCACTTTAGCAGTATCATCAGTTTTAGATAGTTTCTGTCTAGTAGCCATAGGAGTACTTACTAGTCTGGAATCCTCCATTCCAAAAAAATTTAGTATCTCTTTGACATATTTAGATTGTGTGATAAAGATACCATTCTCCATCTAATAAACTTGTAAACCAATAAATAATTGTATCTCACCAAACATATACATTTCAAACTCAGTTTTCATCTAATTTAAAAATTTCTGACATAGGGCATCTTGTCCTTCAAATATGATATCATCAACAAAAATTCTAGCTAACAAAATCCCTTTACCTTCTTTAGTTTTCATATACAAATTGATGTTGTCATTTGTTCTAGTAAATCCAATCTTTATCAAATAATTGTGCAGTCTCTCATACCATGCTCTTGGAGCTTGTTTCAATACATACAGTGCCTTGTTCAATTTGCAAACTATATTTTTCTTGCTTGGGTCAATAAATTCTTCAAGTTCTTCAATGAATACTTCTTCTTCTAATATACCATTCAGAAAGGCAGATTTGACATCCATCTGATATACTTTGAAATCTTTATATGCAACATATGCAAGTAAAGTCCTTACTCATTCTAATCTTGCTACAGGGACAAATGTTTCCCCATAGTCTATTCCTTCTTCTTGTGCATAACCCTTGCATACCAATCTTGCCTTGTTTCTTGTGACTTGTCCATGTTTATTTAGCTTATTTATGAATACCCATTTTGTTCCAATAACATTCTCATCTCCTGGTCTTAGCACTAGAGTCTAGGTATCATTCTTTTCTATCTGATCAATCTCTGCATTCATAGCTTGAATCCGGTCATCATTCTCTAAAGCATCTTTTACTTTTTTAGGCTCAAACTCACATAGCAAACATGTATAAGGGTCTTTCAACTTACTTCTTGTCAAGACTCTAGATTATTTATTTCCAATGATTTTCTTAGGCTTATGATGTCTTCTCACATACTATGCCATTGTAGGTTTAGATTTCTTTTCATCTTGATCTTCAGGTTCATCATGCAAATTATCAGCTTCACCTTCTAATTGCTCGACAACATCCTCCTGATGCTCAACAACACCATCTTGATGCTTGGCAACACCCTCTTGATGCTCGATATTGCTTATCTATAACTCTACATTTGGTTCAAGTGTGTTACTTGCCTCTCCTTCTTCCATGTAGACAAAAGATCTGTAATCTTCAGGTTCTTGTTTGCCTTCCAGTTCATTCTTTTATGCATATTCATCAACTCTAACATTTGCACTTTCCACAACTTTATTAGTGTTAGAATTCAAATACTTATAATCTTTGCTCTTAGTGGAATAGCCTAGGAATATGCCTTCATTACTTTTTGTATCAAATTTTCCATTCCTATTGTCTTTCAAAATATAGCATTTACTCCCAAAAATTTTAAAATACTTCACATTAGGTGCATAACTATGCCATAACTCATAAGGTGTAGCATTTGTACCTTTCCTCATTTGTACTTTATTTAGGGTATAAATAGTTGTACTTACAACTCTCTAATATTTTTGTGCAACATTCTTCTCAATCATCAATATTCTTGCACAATCCATAATTGACATATTTCTTCTCTTAGCTATGCCATTATATGGAGGTGTTCTCGGTGCAGACACATGTCTCTTGATTCCTCTATCATTGCAGAATAGATTGAACTCATTTGATATAAAATATCCACCTCGGTCAGATCTCAAACATTTCAGGCTTCTACCTATTTATTTTTCAAGTTTTTCCAAATACCACTTAAACAAATGAAATGCATCATATTTCTCTTTTAAAAACATTACAGTCATCATCCTAGTGTAGTCATCAACAAACAGAATAAAGTACTTATCACCACAATAACTTTGCACACCCATAGGTCCAAAAAGGTCAGTATGAACCAATTCCAAAATATTTATAGAAGTATATGTCTTGCTCTTAAAGCTAGACTTTGTCATTTTTTCCAATTGACATTGTTTACACATCACATTATCAGGTTTCTTCAATCTCAACAAACCTCTAACTTTCTTCTTTTTACTGATGTTTACCAGATTGTCAAAATTCACATGACATCGCCTCTTATGCCATAACCATACATCATCAAATTGTGCAAACAAGCATGTCTCTTTAGATAGGTCTAGATAGAAAAAGTTACCTCTTGTCTGTTCTCCACTTCCAATTAGTTCACCAATGGCATCAAATATTTTAACCTTTCTGTGATGAAACTCCACTCGATACCCAGTATTGTTCAACTGTGTAACACTTAGCAGATTATAGTTAAGACCTTCAACCCAATAAGCATTTTCTCATGTGTTCTTATCAGTCAACTTAATTGATCCTTTACCTCTCATAGGACATGGTGTGTCATTACCAAACTTAACACTTATACCTTTGTAATGATCTAGTGTTTCAAATTTACTTTTATCACTAGTCGTGTGATGTGAGAAACCACTATTAATAATCCATTTATCACCTTTAGTCACATAAGAAATAAGTGCAATTTTCTCATCTTCATCAGAAACATCTTTCATAGCAACATAAACTACTTCAACATCACATTCATCAAATTCACTAGTGTCACTATCAATTTCCTCTTCAACAATATAACAGGATTTCTTACCTTTGTCCTTGTAGTCTTTGTACCTTTGGTGATCTCTGTCATTGTTCTTATCCTTGTACTTTTGTTCCTTTCTCTCATCCTTGTCATTCTTGTCAGGACATCTTGTTGCAATATGTCCAATTTTGTTACATAAAAAATAGATTATAGGAAGTTTACCTTTATATTTCCCTTTTCCTCTTTTTAGTCTTCTAGCCATAAGTGCCTCAAGATCATCTAGCTCCTCATCAGAAGTGTTACTATCACTGTCAATGTCACTATCACTTTTCACACATTTTTATTTTTCCTTCTTTGACTTATGCAAAACTATTTGTTACTTGAAAGCATATTCAACATTAGGAACAGTGTAGTTATCATAGTTAGACATCTCAAAAGCAATAAGCTTACCAACAAGACTTTCCAGAGTTAGAATATTGCCAGGGTTACATCTTGATTCTTGAATTGCAAAAATTATGATAGCATAGATAGGAAGCAGAGTTCTTAATACCTTACCAATAATAGTCTCATCATTAATTATTCCATTAGCTCCTCTAATAGCATTCACTGTCTCCTTAATTCTACCATAGTACTGAGCAATATTGTCACCTTCTTGCATTTTCATTTCGTCTAACTTACCTCTCAAACTTTTAGCCTTTTCTCTTAGTACATTTGTATCACCACCATAGATAGTTGCAAGAGTATCCTACATTTTTTTTGCAGTAGTGCAATCTTTGATATCTTCAAATTCGAGATAGCTTAAGGCAGATGTAATCTCCAACATTTCTTGATTGTGTTCTTGTTTTTCTTTCATCTCCTCGACAATCAAAGATGCAGCAGGTATAACATAGTCATGTTCCACATATTACTTCATCAAATCACCAATACCAGCAAGATGCAATTTCATCAGAATTTTCCATGCAAGGAAGTTCTCTTTATTCATCTTTGGTACCTCCTTTTTATACATCTTGATCATTAGCATAAGTACCTTTAAACCTTTCTCTGTAAGCACCAAAAACTCTGATACCAATTGTTAGAATGATTTAGAACAATAGAGAGAGGGGGTGAATAAGTTATTCTCAGGTCCAGATGTACCAATTGAACTTTCAAACACTTCAACAATCTCAGATCTAATCACCAACATAACTCGGTCTCTAAAGTATATATCAAAAACATATAACATGCAGTCCACTATCCAAAAGTAATTAACCTATAGAATATAACAACATTCACACAAGTATAACACCAGGATTTATAGTGGAAACCCAACTTGGGAAAAACCACATTGTAACATGTTGCTAATATTTCACTCTTCTGAAGTGAGCTCTGTGAAAAGCCAACTTTATTAAAGGTTTAAAAACACACTGCTAGGTGTGACCCTATTAAAGGATTTAAACACTCTGTCAAAAGTGACATGGTTAAAGGATTTAAGTACATTCCATTAGAATGCCACCTTGATTAAAGGATTTAGATTGATACAATGGTTAGAAAGTAACAGTAGTTTCTAATTTGAAAACATACAACTCACTTTGCAAATAACATATCCACTTCACACATATATGTTGATTTACTGACTAAGCTTCATTTCCATCTCCATCACTGATCTACTTAGAATTCACTTCAAGCAATCACAACTCTATTCAACTCCTTCACAGTTTCACCTTTAGCCTTATGCTTAGACTTATCAGTCAATAACATCAACAAATTCAACCCATGTTGTAACCTCACACTTAGGTTTTCCTGTATACCTCTTCACTTAGGTAGATCCATCTTTTTCTGCTTAATCTCCTCTATAGATCTTAGGTTTTGGTCAGATCCATTGAATCCTACCATCATTTATGTTCTTCATCCTTCCTTCTAGATACATCTTCAAACTTCTCTTTGAATCCATAATAAAATAATTTACCATGCATTCAATTCTTCATACAATCAATTAATAAAGTCAACATGATTTACATATCCCAAGTATTCAACCATGTCGGCTGGGAATCTCAATTCTTTCTCCAAATGTAAATTAATGACACTCGGTCAATACTATGTTCTTCTCCTCGGTCATCACTACATATCTCGGTCATCTCTACAAACTGTCTTCCTTAGAAAATACTCACTTGGTAATTTCTCGTCACTCGGCATAAACTGATGTTTAGTCAACACTAAATTTACTCAGCATAAACTGGTGCTTGGTCGACACTAAACATCACTTGGCTTAAACTAGATTTCTACACTTTTTCTCAGTTAAGCCTACTTCTTCAATCTTCTTCTTACTTAGATAAACAATACATTATCTTATCAATGTGCCAACTAATCAAGTACCCATTGAAGTATCAAATAACTCAACCTTTCCTTAGGTTCTCTTCTTATCTCCTTTTCTCTAATCCTCTTCATTAATCAATAGATATGGTACTCTCCTAGATAGAAACTATCTTACTAGTTAAGGTTTGACATCAATGACAATACAACAATTGTTTCAATTGCAGTTTCCATCAAAATGTCCCCCATGCACGTGTAAAATTTGTTTTGTCTTGGTCTTCAGGTGCAATTTTGATTTTATTGTAGCCATTAAATCCATCCATAAGAGAGAACATTGAATGACCCATTGTCAAGTCCACTATGACATCTATGCTTGGTAAAGGAAAGTCATCCTTTGGATATGCGAGATTGAGGTCTCAAAAATCCATGCAGATTCTAATAGATTTAGAAACATGTACAATATTTTATATCCACTTGGCATAGTCAATAACTCTTATAAATCCCACTTTTAATAACTTTTCTAACTCCACTTTGATAAGAATTACAATGTGTGGGTGCATTTTCCTAAACTTTTTCTTGACTGGTTTAACCCCTGATTTGATATTCCAATGATGTATAATCAGGTTTGGATCCAATCCCGACATGTCATCATAAGATCACACAAATTTTATTTGTCTTTCTTTAAAGAACTTTATAAATTCCTCTCTCCCTTTGATAATGATGTTGCTAAGTGTATGACTTTTGGCTCTGATTCGATCCCAATGTTGATATTTTATGTTGGCTCTATTAGAATAGGCAATTTCTCCTCGTAATGTTTAGAAAAATTATCCAACCTCTCTTTCTTAGGTGCCATAATCAGGTTTTCACCTTTAGAAACGTCTTTTCTTTCTTTCTCTTTTTGGTCTAATACTGCCACCTTATGGTTTTCACCATTAGACTTTTTTAATTTTTTATTTCTTTCATTTTTTATTTTATTTCTTGATTGAGAGATTGGATACTTTCCTTCATCATCTCCTCTTGATATTCATTGGTAGAAGAAGGTTCAACTGTATTTAGGTACAAGGCCAAATGATTGTCAGTTAAGAATATAGGAAGGTCATTTGGCTCCATGGAATCCCATTAAATGAGTTCTGGGTATATGAGAGACAATGGGTCACTGGTTTGGTTTAAGTTGATGGGGTTTAGGGACATGACTTTGTTAGATGGTTCATACATTGTATCACTCAAGTCTATGACATGTGCCTCTTCTAAGTGTTCCAAAGAACTTGGATCAAACTCCTCACTAGAATCCTCTTGGGTTTCTTGTGGGTAAAAATCTCTTGGGTTAAACCTATTGCTAGATTATTCCATTGTTGGTGTCATGAGGGTACATAGGGTTCTCCTACCTATTGAGATTCTTCTAATTCTCTATTTGGGTTATTTCCTTAAACTTCTTGGCTGGAGCTTGAAGCTTGGTTTCAACTTGATCCTAAATTTAACTCTTGTGTTTTACCTTGGTTAGGTGTAGGAGCATAAGTGTGGATGAAATCTACCTCTTTATCTTGGAAAGATTTACTAGATAAGGAATCTCATTCCCATTCATTTGAGTCTTCATCACTTTGAGAGTTTAATTGGAGGATTTATTCATAAAATATGGGATGGTTCTTTTGAGTGTATCCTTGTTCAAGATATCCTAATCCTAATTTATCTTTGCTATCATTCCAAGCCATTTCTATGGGTTTAACCAACCTTGCATTTCTTCTTCCAAAAGGTCCTTGTCCTTTGCAACCCATATTTTTTATATTCTTGAAACCTTTTCCATATTGATGAGTAGGGATGCTAATATTTTGGATTTTTTCATTAGCATTTGATTCTTCATCTTCCTTATATAGCCACTTTAAAATTCCATTGTCATATTCTTCCATGGATGAAGACGTGTTAGCCCTTACAAAATGGTTATTATATTTTTGAGGATGATTAGAACTAGAGGGTCTCCCATGAGACTTAGGAGATAGTGGAAAATCCATCATGGATAAGGAATATTCCCCAGACACCATTTTTCTTAATCTTGTATTGTTTTTCAAAATTCTTCATCACGATGTCCATCTTTTTGTAATGGGTCTCCTTGGTTTGTATTTGGGAAGGTTTTGAATTACTTCCCTCTTCTTTAACTTTGGGACTTTCCTCACTAACTTTCTCCTTTCCCTTAGTTAATGTAGTTAATTTAGTGGGAATTTTATTGTCTCTAACAAAAGTGTCTTCTTCATCCATCTTCTATTTTCCTTTTTCTAAGGAAAGGTCCTTTGAACTTTGGCCTTGCTCTATTTACCTTGATGTAGTGCCTTCGGTGTTGTGAGGGACTAATGAGTCATCTATGGGTTTGATATTATTATAATATTGAAATGGATATAAATCTCCAATCACCATAATTTCTTGACCCATGTATGGAAACTTCAAGCATTGAAGGTACGTTGAAGGCACCGCTTGCATTTTGTGTATCCATGGTCTTCCCAACAAAATGTTATAGGTCAATTTCAAATCAAGTACTTGGAAAATAGTCTCCTTTTGAATAAGGCCCACTCAGATAGGGAGCACTATTATCCCTTTGGAGGATCTCTCTTCATCATCATAAGCCTTTATGGTTATCATTCTTTTAGGGTCTATGGCTTTTTCAGAATACCCTAGGGCTTTGACAAGGTTCAAAGTACAAATGTTAAGACCATCTCCTCCATAAATGAGAACTCTTTGGACATGATGTTTATGTATCAAAACTTCAATGTGTAATGGGAGGTTTTGGGGATAGTTTAGAAACATATCATCTTGCTTAGAAAAATATAAGAAATGAGGTGCAACAAGGTGTCCTACTATATTATAAAAATTTTCAACATCCAAGTTTAAAGGAACATTGGTTTCAACAAGAGCCTTCTCCAAGATTTCCTTTTGAATAAGTGAAATATTTAACAACTCCAAGATAGAAATTTGTGCGGGAGTTTGTTGGAGTTGATCCACAAGGTTGTATTACTTTGATGATGTGGATGCTTGATTGGGTATAACAATTTTAGGGGTACCTCCTAGCAAGGTAATTTTGGACACTTGCCCCCTAGTCACAACATTAGAAGTTTCTACCTTTTTCTTTTCTTTTTCCACTATAATGTTGATGGTATTTTGATACCCATGTAAAGAATTTATGGTGTTATCTTATGTATGAGAAAAATTAACTTTCTCATTTCTCTCTTGTTGTTTTGGTTTAAATTTGAGGTTTCTCCTTTCTCATGATTCAAGAAAGGATTCTTGAATGTCATATGATCTTCATTGTTTTGAGGACCCTCAACTTTTATCGTGCCATCATCTATCAAATCTTTGACCAAATGCTTGAGTTTCATGCATTCATTTATTTTGTGCCCTTTATTTTGATGGTATTCACAATGGTGGGCATCATTCCACCAAGTAGGTTTAACTTGGGGTTCGTATGGTCTAGATTCTGGTAAGACAATGATTTTGTTGGCAACAAGGGTCCTTAAGGCATTTTCCAATGGTTCTCCCAAGAATGCAAATTTTTTTGTTTGGATTGGAGAAAAGAAAGGCTTAGGTTTGCTCACACCTTGATTGTTGAAAGATTTATCGTGGTTGTTGAAAGAGGTCTTGGTTACTTGATTAACATTATTTGTTTGGTTAGACCCACTTGATAAGTTAAAATGGGTAGCTTTTAGGTTGTTGGCTTCTACACCCCATCATTCACAAGATTTATTTTGTGTTTTTCAACCAAAATCATGATTTATCATTGTTGTTTTTAGCTCCCCTATTATTATTATGATTATTTAAATTATTATTATTGGTGCTAGTGTAGCCTTTATTTTCTTTGAAGAGTTTGATTTCTCCTCTTTTTACTAATACCTCTTCAATCTTTGTCCCATTCTTGATGATATTTTTAAATGTTGGGGGACATTGAAGTTGTAGTCTATAGTTCATTTCCATGTTCAAATTGTTCATGAAAATTTCCATCTTTTCCTTTTTAGGTATGCTTCTAGGATATCTCGCAAAAACCATTCTCCATCTTTGGAGAAAGCATAGAAAAGGCTCACCATCTTTTTGTTTTGTGTCACATAAGTTTAGTATGGTGATTTGATGCTCAATTTTGTAAGAATAGTGAGTCACTAACTTGGAGGCTAGCTCTTCAAAAGTCTTTATTCCTTGTGGTAGTTTTGTAAACCACTCCATGGCTTGCCCTCCAAGGCTTCTCAGAAATAGTTGCATTAGATAGGTAGTGTCATGCATGAACTTAATACTTAAGGTAAAAAAATCCTTCAAGTGGTCTTGTGGGTCAAATTTACCCATATAATTGTCCTATATTGGAAAAACCATGTTAGGAGGGAAAGGCACCATGACCAAGTTCCGATCAAAAGGAAAGGGGGACAAGGCTTCAATAGAAAATGGTTTTGGTTCGGCTGCCTTTTTCATATTATCAATTTGTGCTTGGAACATCTGAAGTTGTTTGTTCATTACCTCTAATGGGTTCTCCTCTTCCTCATCTTTCTTTAGGGTTGTTGGGTCATAATCATGAGGAAGCTTAACTTCTAATTGGGCTAAGTTAAGGAAGTATTTCTCTTTATTCCTTTCCAAGAGTTTTTTTATTATTTCAAGGAATTTGGGATCTTGGGATGCCCTATTGGCTTTTTCTTTTCTTGTTTCTCCTTTCCCTTGGTTTCTTTGTTGATTTTCATCTTGGTTCTCATTGTTTCTCCCTTGAGTAAAGTCATAAAAATAATTATTTCTAGCCATGGGATTGACTCTTTCTTGAAATAGGTTGGGGAGTTTTTCTTCTTGTTCATGTGGTTCTTCAAAAGGGGTTTTGAATATGAATTCATCGTATGGAAATTCTTCACTTATGCAAGTTTTATCTTCTTGGAGTGATATTTTTAATCAATGTGATCTTGTGAAAGCCAACATCAACAAAGGATTGAGTCGAAAGAAGTTTCCCTTTCTCAATGATTGTTCTTTTTGGAAGATTTTTTAAAATATAATATAATTTAAAATGGATGTTTCTTCCTTGTTATATGTATCTTCAAACAAAGAAACCAAAAATACACTTGTCTTTTAAAAACCTCTGAACACAAAAATTTTGAAAATATTAGAACGTTATCATGAGTCTTTAACAAGAAGGCACTTCAAGAAATCTACCTATAGTAAAATTTGGTTCATAAGCATGGCTCTATTAGGTAGGATTACTAATTATCAAGGTTCTAGTAAGGATTTCATTCAAAAAATATCAAGTCTCATCCACCATTATAGGGGCCTCCCACCATTGGTATGTTAGAGTTGTGCAATCTCGAAGGACTACTCGAGGAGGTTCGATTCTTGATATCCTTTTGTCACTGACCCCATTAAGGATGAGTGCATTTTATTTTATAGTGGGTTGGATTAGTATGGAAAAGGAAATTGTATCCCACTTTGGGTTGTCCATCTCACCGACCTTGTTAAAGCATGTTCTCGGGAGGTGAGCCCACTAATTTTATAACATGTTTGTATGAAAGCAAATAAATGAAGTGAAAGAATAAGTTTGGGAGTTTGATTCACCAAAAGGTGAAGAGAATATCCCTACTATTTCTCACTTCCAAACACCATTAAAAAGGTACAATTACCAAGACTTTTTAATCTAAAGGGAATTAGGCACTTCTATCTTTCTAATTCAACTAAAAGGTGAAGAGCACAATCACCCAATACCTTCTTCCATAAGCAATAGGCTTTAAAATTAGTGTTTTTTTATTTCCTTAGTCTCTCTTTTAATCAAAATATTTAGTAGTTTTGGCATTTTGATTCACTTAAAAAGTGAAGAGCATAGGCCTACTACTAAATCTATCAAACAACAATAGACTGCTAATTAACTAGATTCAAATCAAATTTTCCACAATTTAAGCAAAATGCAAAAGGATATAGGATTACCTTTTTCGTAGCTAGCAAAGGCGAGGAGCCTTTTTTATTTGATTTTTTCATTCGAATACTCGCCTAGTGGTGATCGTTCCAGCTCCTTTTCATCCTCTTTCCAAATTATTAGTCCAACACAAAACAATCAAAGTGAAGAAATCCAAGCAATTGACCTTTTAGTCCTTTCTTTAAAATAGATGAAAATGATGAGCTTAAGGAGTAAATATCCAATTCAAAGAGACAAATTTAGATTTGTATAAATCAATTATATGCAAATATTTTTTATACTCTTTACCTTCCTGCTTGGAATCCTCCAAAAATTTGTTTATGTGAATAGTCTTTTCTCTTTTCAATCTTCTCTTGATGTTTTTATCCTCACTGTGGATTTTGGCCTTTGGTTTCTGAATTTTTTATACCTTGCCATCGGAAAAATACAGAGAAAATATTATTTACTATCAGAATTTAAAATTAATAAAAACAGTGCTACACACTATAAAAATGATTGTAAGTGCTAATTCAGAAAGTAAATGCGCTAGAAGACTAATTGTACCCACTACTACATAAATTAAAAGTGTTATTTTAATGTTTAAAAGCATATAAAGAAAACTTATAATGCTCTAATTGCAAATAAATGCTACACACTGATATAGAGCATGTATGCACTACAGAGTCAGGGTATACGTGCTGAAAGAATTGTAGACAAGAGACAGAAGTTATCATAAGTGCTAAAATACTATGTAAATGTGTTTAAGTTTATCATAGAAGCACCATTCTATTTCTCATACACATCATTTTTTTTCTCATACGCGCTACTCCAAGCTTGGTACGCACTATTTTACCTGCTACAGTAGCTAGTTATATCTTGATGAACGAATGATTGGGCCCTATAGAGAGTGTTGCACTCCTCTAATGGCTCAAGCTTGAACACAATCCCTACTCACTAAAACAAATGAATGGCCAATCGGGACCACTTACATAGTTTATAGAAATATTGCAAATAACTTTAAAATTTTGTTAGTTGAGCCCTAATGCCCCACGATGGGCACCATTTGTATAAAGAATTATCTTCATAGAATTAGTTCATCAATATTTCAATCAAATTATGCTAAATGTGATAATTAAAGAAGCTTTTGCATGAAAATAAAGACAATGAGCATCCTATGGCTCTCTAGTTAAAGATGCCAATGCTAAGCTCTCAACAAGCCTCCATTAATGATAGCTCTAAAATGAGAAATATGCTAAATGATTATGCAATTAAGCCTATTTTACTCAAAACAATTCTCAATTATGCTAAAGTATGCTTCTAACTCAATTTCACTATAGTAATGATGCAATTCTAAAATGTAATTGGGATCCTTTTCTCCTATTTTTTTCCTTCTATTTATATATTTTTACCAAGCATAGGGGGTGGAGTCAATAAAATCATGGTTGAGTTTGGGTTAAGTCCATGGTTTCAAATATGGGGACAATTTAAATATTTTGTCCTCAAAGCTTGGGACAATGAGACAAAATGGATGGTCAAGATGCTTTTTCCTTATGAGTGATTGAGATTCAATGTGGCTTTGATCCATGTGAGTCGAGTTCTTAATTCCTATTGGTTGAGGTAATTCCTTCCCATGTGGTAGTTGAGAGAAATTAGGAATTAATTAATTGAATTTAATTAATTTCTTCAGCCATGTGTACTCCTTGAATGGGTTAAATTTGATTTTATTCCAACTATACAATTAATTAGATTAATTTCATAATTAAATGATTAATTTGATTTATTTAATTCTTTTGGCTTTTGATTTCAATTAATGCTTTGATTTTGTCTTAGTTACTCACTTGGTTTAGTCTTGACAATTTTTAGGTGTCTACAGGTTGCTCAAAACCCTCAAAGTTTTTTTGTAATAGAACTGTCAAGCAATAGTGTGGAATGATGCAAAATAAGATATCTACATCAACTTGGTGTAATCAAGTGTCCTCAAGATTGGGGCATCATTTATAGCTTGTTTTATTTCCTGAAAATCTACATTTGTCTCCCCCTTCCCTATTGGCAATTTGGCTAAGTAGGATACCAGAATGTTGTCATTATGGCAACATATACTCAACATGAAGATAGCATAATCAAAGGAAGCAGTCTTGTATGAGTGCATTAGACAATTGTCTAAGTACAACAATGTATACCAGTCTAATCAGAGACATTTTTGATAAGCGATGTTCATAGAAGGTTCAGTGCATGCACACTTGAACATGTATCATTCTATGTATATCAAAGCCACATATGAGAGTGCAAGTCTGTACAACATGTACGAAAGAAGATATTCAAGATTTACAGAGATAGTGTTGAGCTAACCTGAACAAAGTAGAAGGCAAAATATGATTACATTAAGTTAAGGGATTGTTTTATTTATCAAAATAATGACTTAACTATATAGGGATGACATCCTAGATGTTAACCCTAAGGCAGCATGAATTGATTTTATATTTTGAGAAGAGTATAAGTATTGTAAGCCGACTGGAAGTTATTTATTGTAATAACTTATATATATGTAAGAATCGTGTAATGTGAAATGTACACAAGTTACATAATAGCAATTGTAATAAGTTGACATATGACGTGAAGTTGTATATTGTAAGAAGAAAGAAATTAATAATTGTATATGAAAGCGAAGAGCCTAAAAAGCTAGATCATAATAGGAAATCTATTCGACAACAATAAAAGGTTTTGTACTTTACCTTTGTATTAGAAGCTATTATTGTATATTGCATGTTTGGGCAGTGAGCTCATCTTGCAAACATTGTGTTTTGTAATAGCAACTCCTAACAGGGTTGAGGCTTCTAACACGGCCTAGAGTCCCTTAACCAGGAGAGAGACACTATATGTATGTAACAAACTCTTAATAGGGTCAGCATCCTTAACATGATACTTTTGATTAGTGTATTAGTTGTGGGTCCCATCCCCACTAGGGTTTTCCCTTGGCCAAGGTTTCCTATAGAACAAACATGGTGTTATGAATTCATTTGTTTTATTGCTATGCTTGTTATTTAGTTTACTTAGTTTAGTTTCTTATGCAAGCTTCAAGTTAATTTCTTATATCTATAATTGGGCAAAAGTAAAATTTTGTGAAATAATGATTCACCCCCCCTCTCAGTATTTCCTATTTCTAACAACTGGTATCAAATCTTAGATACTCAGAAAAAAGTTATTTGGAGGAAGCCTAACAGCTTGAGTAAGATCTCTATGGATATGGATCAATTGTAGAAGAATCTTGAAGAAGCTCTTGAAAAGATTGATATTCTTACTGAAGAAAGAGACACTCTAAAAGAGAAATATGATGATGTGAAAAACTACATTGAGAAACTAAAAGAAAAGATAGTGTATACTAATAAAAGTATCTTCATAGAATTAGGGTTAATCATCAACAATAAATGAAATAATAACTAAATACAACCACAATTTCGCAACTATTTAGCAAAATCAATGACTAATTGAGCATCATATGGCTCTCTAACTAAGATGTTAATGAATAAGCTCTCAGCAAGCTCTCACTAATGACAGTCCTAGTACGAGAATGATGAAGATAAAACAATGCTAAAGCTAACAATTATCAAGATAAATGATAAAATTGCTCTTAAATGCCTTTCTAAACTCAAATTGCAAGAGGTTTGATGCAATTCTCAGATGTGTGGTTGATGAATTATGAAGGATTTTAGCCTCCCTTTTATAGATTTTCCCAATGGTAGGGGGTGTAGTTGTGTTTGATCATGATTAAGCCTTGGTTGAGTCCTTGGTTCCACCCTTTGAAGACAAAGAAAAGTTTGTGTCCTCAAAGCTTGGGACAAGTAGACAAGATCAATGGTCAAGATTCCTTTTCACTTTGAGTGAATGAGATTCAATTTGGCTTGATCCATGTGAATGTCTTTCCTTCACTCTCATTGGTTGATTGATTTTCTTTCCTTTTGGTTTGTTGAGAGTAATTGATTTTTATTAATTGATTTAATTGATTTATTTTAGCCATGTACCCCTTGAATGGGTTGAATTTAATTTAATCCAAGACTATACAATTAATTAAATTAATTGTATTTTGATTTGATTGCACTTGATTTAAAATGCTCTCAATTTTGATTTATCTTGAATTAGGACTTGATTTTTGTTTTGATTGGCTAATTATGCATTGTGATTCAATTGATTCAATTTTGTCCTTGATTTTCTTTGATTTCACTTAATTTTCTTTGAATTATCATTAAATTATCTTTGTCCATTTTTAGGTGATTACAAATGCCCCTCTTTGAGTTGACGTGCGAAGCAGGTCAATTCAAAGAATACTATGATCTGGCTTCATTGATAGGTCCTGATTCAACAATGGTCGATCTATGATGTTCATTCTTAATGTCTTTCAATGGTTGATCCTCTGATTTTTGATATGAAATTACCGTAGATATGATTGATATGAAACTCTCCTGATTGATGTGGTTTTGATGGTTGTTCTCGATATGAAACTTTCTTGATGTCAAAATATGATTTGGTGCTTGTCTTTGATATGATGCCCCTTTCATTTTATTACAAAAATTTTTTTGACAAAAGCTTTTGCTTTGATTTGATGATCGGTCTTTGATTTTTGTTGATGTTATTGATGATGTTGATCTGACTATGTGATTGTATGCCCCCTCATAAATGAAACATATTGTTGTTTTTGATTCGATAGATTTGAATGATTAATTGATATGTTTTCATTTATGAAAACACTCTATGATATGCTGCACTTCACAATTTGCCCCGGTTAATGCAATAGGTTAATATAGGTCAAAGTCAATTTTCCACCTCAAAATTAGGTCAAATTATCTTAAATAGGTTGAAAAACCTATATTTACTATTCATTTTTACTTTTCTCTCCTGTGATTTTGCTCTGGTTCTCCTCTACTTTCTGAGATGGTTGTGCCTATTCGCAAGCATCGATTCGAGCGATGTCGGAGATACACGAGGCTGCCTGACTATGGAGCTCCGGTAAGTCATTTTCAAACCTCAGTATTATATTTATTGCTCATTAATTAGCATTTATTGCATTTTCCAATTCCATCATTGCTTTGAAATATTTAAATCACGCTTATGAAAATTTCACTATCGCCTAGGACTTTTAAATGTTGCATCTGCGGTTTTTAGTGTCACCTACGAGTAGTTTAATGTCGCTTAACCAATTTTTTTTGTCGCTTGTGATTAGAATATTCATGCATAGCCTTAGGGTTTAAAAACTAGATTCCATGTATTGTGATGCTTGTGAAACCCTAGCATTTTGCTGTTGCCTAGGAAGAATTTACTATCACTTAGTTCAATTAAGTGTGGCTTGTGAAAAGTTTGTCTCTTAAGATGAAAGTAATGTCGCCTAAAAAAAATTATCTGTTGCTTAAGATAAATGTTTCCTGCAGTGATTTAAATCATGCCTACAAAATTTTTCACAAAATTTTTACATGTTCTTGACTTTTTTTCGTGAAAAATTTATTAAGTCAAGATGAACGATTCAAATAATATGATTAGGTCAGTTCTGTTTGAGCTAAACAATTGATTAGAATACCAATATAGTAATACCGATGAATTTGATTTGTCAATCTATTATGATAGGTTGATGGTTTGATATTTTACTCTCAAGATCTAGAGAGATAAAACAATGATTTTCCTTCCTCAAGATATAGAGTTAGGATTTTTGATGCGCTCATGATGAGCAAATGGGTATTAGAATAACCTTGATCGACTTTAGATGTTCCTTGATATAATATGCTAATATGATTCTTTTGTTGTTGCCAAACAGGCTCACCTTGATGTGTTGTATATCCGATCGGTTGCGTCATGGGTGATTGATCTCGGGCAAACACTTACTGCGGTGGAGTATCGTGTTATAGAGCTTTGTGGTTTGAGCTTCCTTCTCGATCTTCCCTGGTTCTAGCTGAACTGTGGGTTATTGACAGCTATGGCGAAGCATTGGCACTCTGACCACAATACTTTCCATTTTCCACATGGTGAGATGACGATCATGCCTGAGGACGTGTATCGTTTGCTATGGATTCCCTGTCGAGGAGAGATTGTTTATTATGATTCTATGTATGATTCTACTGTCTGCCAATGAGTGTTTGGGGACAATCTAATTGATAATGATATGATCACATGGCCACAATTCACTTTTTTCCCTACATTGCCTGTAGTTCTTGGCGCATTGATTAGTGGTCTACTTCTTTCTAACCGACGAGGTCATGGTTTTTCTGTTGGTTGGGGTAGGATTCTAGAGGATTTACTAGCACGACCTCAACATTTTGATTGGGGTTCTTGTGTGCTGGCATAGTTATATCAAGATCTCCATGAGGTCATGTATAAAGAGAGTTCTTCCTTATCTGTCAGTGCTATTATTCTTCAGTTATGGATTTGGGAGCATCTTCCGATTACCAGGCTGATTTCTGATAGGAGACGGCCGCATGGATTTCCATATGCATTTCTATATACTAGTATGGTGATTCAACATCATTTAGGTCATTTAGATTATTGGAGACATTAGATAGATGATCTTGACTAGGTTATATGGCATCCATATCTTCATTACAATCACTGGTGGGAGGATGATGATGAGTTGCCGTATATGTTTGCTCCTCGTTGGATGATTGGCCAATCTGATACTATTATTGAGCAATTTTATTTTGGTCGAGTATCCAGATAGTATGGTAGAGTACAAGACATGCCTCAAGGCAATGCTTTATATGCACAAGCGCAGGCTGAGAGATCGTTATGGGGCCCTTGTATTGATTATCAGTTTGTCATGGAGCAGATTGCAAGTATGCTTTACTATAGATGGGAGATGTTGATAGGTATGGCTGATGCAGGGATGTCCCATGAGTATCGAGAATGGTGGTCTCGTAACAGGTTTATTCATTTCATAGATCTCGCAGAGCCTATTCCAGCTTGACATGGTGGTGGTGGTGATGATGATGATGGGCGTGGTGGTGGTAGACATTGGAGGTGGTGAGGATGTAGAGATCCTCCAATTATTGCAGGTAGAGGACAAGTGAGGGATGGACATGGTCGAGGTAGAGCCAGAGATAGAAAGACTGATGTAGTCCAGGTAGTTCATCCTAGAGAAGCGGTTAGACAGGATAGGGTTCATCGACAGTAGAGAGCTCAGAGACAGGCTCATGTTGATGCTGCTAGACAGGTTCCTGGGGGATTAGATCCTTTGGTGCAATTATAGAGAGTTTCCTTGTCACAGCAGGATGATGGTGCTCAGCAGGATCAGGTTCTGACACAGCAAGTGCCTCCACCAGTTTAGCAGCCACAAGGTTAGGGACAGGATCCATAGGATGCTCCCACTATTGGTTCTTTAGCCTAAGATATGCAGTCTATGAGGATAGATATGTCCACTATTGTTGGATGTTTAGATTAGGTTTCTACCTTGATGCAGTAGTTTATATCAGCAGTGGTTGTTCAGAGACCGAGTGGAGCGAGCACTTCTCAGGCTCCTCCTCCTCAAGATGATAGAGATCCAGGCGGTTCTGGTGCTGCAGGATCATGTTGATTGTTAACAGATTCATTCATCATTGATGTCCTCTATTTCACATTTCATGTTATTTGATTGATTGAAACCTTTGATGTACCACTTTCATGATATTGTATCTGAATATATTGATGTACTAGATCTTTTGATGAACACTCTTTTGATGATATATGATGATCTATTTGATTGTTCTCGTTGATGAGTTGATTTATGAGATTATCTTTATATGTAGCTATATGATGTTTATGATGCATTTACTTTGATTATATGCAATGGATGCAATGTATCTTATTTTTATGATATAGATAGATGAATGCGTTGATGTACGGATTTTATGAGATGTTTTCTATTTTTCAATGTATGGATGCAAATTGTTTTATGGTCATATGGATATGGGTGATCCTATGTTTTTGTTTGTGTTTCAAATGTATGCAATTCTATCTGTAGCTACATGTATGCAAATGATGTATGAGTAATGATTATTTTTCTATTTTCTATCTATTTATGTATAATGACTAATAATTAATGCTATGCATGAATGCAAAAGATAATCTCACTTTCATTGTTTGGAGGCTAGAATCATGATGTTTGAATTGAACCCCCCCATTTCATTTTTCCCCTTAAAATTTAAGCTAACAAAGGAAAAACAAATATATATAATGCACTTAATCTAACATGTATGCAGCTAACTGTCATTATTCAAGATTTGGAGCTTATAATCATCATTGAGCATTTTTTGGAATCTCATTTTTTAGTACAACCATCACTAGTTCAACTATGATGATATGAATACTTTTGCCTCATTCTTTGCTTTCCCATTGGTCTCTTCGGTATGACTATCACTAACTGAAGCTAATCATGAGAGTACGAATATCAATTTTGTTGGATTCTATGTTGCAAGTGGATGTTGGTATTATGATATTGAAGATCAAAATAGCCAAGGTATCTGTTTGTTTAAACAAGTAGAAATCTTCATTTTATCCTATGTACAAGTCCTCGATGATTCTTTGATGATCACATCCTTAGACAAATAATACATGATTTAAAACTTTGATTTTAAGATAGTCATTCAGAAATCAAGAAAAATATCATCCTTTCATCATAGCTGGTCTAGTCTAAAACTTTCATCAATTCACTAGAAAGAAATGACTTCATCAATTGAGTCAACACTTAGAAAAAATTTTTCCATGTATTTCAAATCCATAGTTCAAGTGTAGTTCCATCCATTTCATGCTTTTAATCCTGATAAAGGGTAAGGTCATTTAAGTTCTTGGATCAAATTTTCATTTTTAGGCTCAAATTGGATTGGGATGTAGATTTGATTAAGTGTTCCTCTTTCAAGTGTGATGATTTGATTTGCTGATTGAATAAAGCTTGTTGATGAATCATTGCTCCTTGAGAGTAGATTTCCCCCAGTGTGATATTGATTTCATTTATGGGACTTAGGACAATTTTTCGATTAGGTGACCAAAATCTTAAGGTACTTGCAAATGTAACTGTGGGGTTTTATTATGCAATATATACAAATGCTGGCGAATGCAATATTTATAGGGTGACCTTCTAAGTATGCAATTGACTTGGACTTTCAATGGTGCCTGTTTACTAGGTTTTCACTGATTGAATGGATCAATCTCTTTTTTCTATTTTTAAAGCTTTTTCTCTTTTTTTGCTACCAAGGTGCCTATTTGCTAGGTTTTCACCAAGGTACTTTTCTTCTTTTTCAATTTTTTTGTACTTTTCAATTTTTCATTTTTTTTTTTCATATCATCAAGGCACCTATTTGCTAGGTTTTCACCAAGACAACATCTTTTTGAGGATCATATTTGAATGTTTTTGCTTTCTTCATGCTCAATTTTCCACTATTTTTTATTTTTTTGAGGTTTTCCAAATGTTTTTGGTATTTTAAGCTTTTCCAATGTTTTTGGTATTTTTCAAGATCTCTTTTGAACTATATACAATAAATATGATGCTCTCCATCTAATAGTCTTTATACTCTTTTATCTACCTCATGTATAGAATCTCTTGAGATGTATGCTATTTATTGGTTCTTGTAGCTCTTCACCATCACAATCTACTAGCTTGTATGTGCCGATTCCAAAATCTTCAACAATGAGAAATGGTCCTAACTAGTTTGCTTCCCACTTTCCTTTCTTCTCTCTTTCTGCTTGGTTCTTGGGATTTTCTCGCAACACTAGATCACCTATTTGGAATGTCCTTGGCTTGATGTGTTTATTGTAAGATCTTGACATTCTATTTTGGCACACCTTTAAGTGATCAAAGGCTTCTTTCTATTTTTCATCCAAGAGTTCTAGTTCTTATAGCCTAGCAACCCTATAGTCTTCTTCATTAATCAAACCATGCATAGATATCCTCAAGGATGGAAGTTCTACCTCCAAAGGAAAAACTGCTTCTATTCCAAAGACTAAGGAGAAGGGTGTAGCCCCTGTTGGTGTCCTTATGCTTGTTCTATAAGCCCACAAGGTCAGGTTTATCTTGATATGTCAATCTCTACCAGAATTATCCACCATTCTCTTCAAGATTTTCAATATGTTTTTGTTTGTTGCTTCAGCTTGTCCATTACCTTGAGGGTAATAAATTCAAGATGAATGATGTATCATGTGAAATTTGGTGCACAATTCTGTTATGTCTTTGTTCTTGAAATGCCTTGTGTTATCTGTTATGATGGCATGAGGTATGCCATATCTACAAATTATATGATTTAGGATAAACAAGGATATCTGTTTGCCTGTTGAAATTGATAGGGGTACAACTTCCACCCACTTAGTAAACTATTCCGTGGCCGTTATGATGAATTTATGCCCATTCGAAGATGGTGGATGAGTCATTCCTATTAGATCTAGACCCCACTAGTAGAATGGCCAAGGTGTTGTCATTGGATGAAGTTCTTGCATCGGCGCATGTATCAAATTTTCATGGAATTGACACTTCTAACAAGTTTTTGCAAAGTTACAAGAATCTTTTTCCATGGTAGGCCAAAAATATCCTATCCTAAGAAGTTTCTTGGCTAAAGATAATCCATTTGAGTGTGATCCACAAATTCCTTCATGAATTTATTGTAAGGCTAAGTTTGATTCTTCCTATTCTAAACACCTAAGGAGCATTCTGTCAAGACTTTTTCGATACAATGTTTCAGAAATTATAGTATATTTGGCCGCTTGTCTAATGAAGCTTTTCTTTTGGTTTCTGGTTTGGTTGATAGGAAGGATTTGATCTTTTAAATAAGTGTAAATTGGTCCATACCAAGGTGATTCAGTTTTAGTAAGTAGGAAAATGGTATAAGGATGGGTTGGGTCATACGTGGGTTGAGTCTCTTCTTCTACCAAGAACTCGTATCTAGCACTCTGATCAGGCATCTGCAAAAGTGAAGCCAAAGTTGCCATAGCATCCGCTACTTTGTTCTTTTCTCTTGGCACTTGTTCAAATGTGATGATTATGAAATAGTTCTTGAGATTATCCACCATGGTTTTGTAAGGTACCAATTTGTCATCTTTTGTCTGATATTCTTCATTGACTTGATTTATGACTAATTGTGAATCTCCATATACCTTTAATTCTGTCACTTTCCACTCTAATGCCAACTTGATTCCAATAACCAAGGCTTCATATTTTGCTATATTATTTGTACATGGAAATAGAAATTTGTAGGACTTTGGGATAGTGGAGCCTTGAGGTGTGATTAGAAGTATGCTTTCTCCTAAACCATGGTGAGTGTAGGAGCCATCAAAATAACGATGCCATGTTTTTGCCTCAACATTCACAATCTCTGCATCTAGGAATTCAACTTGTATAGGATGATCATCATGAAGTGATGCTTCTGCTAATTGGTCTACAATGACTTGCCCTTTAATTGTTTTTCTGTCAACATATTCTATATCAAATTCACTTAGTATCATCACCCACTTTGCTAATCTTCCATTTAATGCTATTTTGCTTAGTAGATACTTCAAAGGATTAATTTTGGCAATGAGCCTTATCTTGTGGGCTAGCATATAATGGCATAATTTTTGGGAAGAAAAAACTACAGCCAAGCATGCCCTTTCCATGAAGGTATAGTTTAGCTCATATTTGACTAAGGTTCCACTAATGTAGTAGATTGCTTTCTCTTTTCCATTTTCATCTTCTTGTGCTAGATGTGCCCTCAATGAATTCTCTGTTGCTGAAATGTACAAGATTAAGGGCTTGCCTCTGATAGGTGGCATCAATATTGGTGGATTCATAAGGTATTTCTTTAATAGATTGAAATCCTCTTCACACTTTTCATCCCATTTAAAGATTGTGTCTTCATGCAAGAGTTGATTGAAATTGTGGCATTTTTCCACCAATTGAGAGATGAATCTTCTAATGGATTGTATCCTTCCTTGTAAAGATCTCATCTAACTAATGGTTTTAGGTGCTTCCATTTCCATTATGGCCTTCACTTTAGCAGGGTCAACCTCTATTCCTTTTGCAGATACAATGTAACCTAGAAGTTTGTCGGATTGGATTCTAAAAGCACATTTCTTTGGGTTAAGTCTTACTTTGAATTCCTCTAACCTTTCAAAAAATTTCACCAAGATAGGTAGATGTTCTTTTCTTGAATGTGAATTAGCTAGTATGTCATCCACATAATCCTCCATGAACTTATCCATCATATCATGGAATATTGTAGCCATTGCTCTTTGATAGGTTGCTTCGACATTTTTCAAGCCAAAAGACATGACATTCCAACAAAATGTACCCCATGCACATGTAAAGGTAGTCTTGTCTTGGTCTTTGGGTGCTATCTTGATTTGATTATAGCCACTAAATCCATCCATGAGTGAAAACATGGAGTGTCCCACTGTCAAGTCTACAATGGCATCAATGCTTGGAAGTGGGAAATCATCTTTAGGACATGCCAAGTTTAAGTCTCTAAAATCTGTGCAAATTCTGATGGACTTATCTACTTTTGATACCGGCACTATATTTGAAATCCATTATGCATAATCAATGGCTCTTATAAACCCCACCTTTAATAGCTTCTCTAACTCTACTTTGACAAGTAGGGCTATATGAGGGTGCATTTTCCTTAGTTTTTGCTTGACCGGTTTGGCTCCTTCCTTTATATTGACATGGTGCATTATCAAGTTTGGGTCTAAACCCGACATGTCATCATAAGACCACACAAAGTTAACTTGCTTTTCCTTAAAGAACTTGATGAATTATGTTCTTTCTTCGCTTGATAGGGATGATGCTAAGTGGATGATCTTTGGCTCTATTTTTTATCCAATGTTTATCTTTTCTATTGGCTCGATTAGAATTGGAGATCTTTCTTCATAGTGATTTGGTAGAATATCCAAACTCCCTTTTATAGGTGCCTTAGTTGGGTTTTCACCTTTAGAAACATCTTTTCTTTCTTTCTTTCTTTCTTTTGGATCTAATGTTGCCACAAAGTGGTTTTCAACACTCGCTTCTTTTCCTTTTATATTTTTTATATTTTTTCATTTTTTCTCGGATTAAGAGTTTGGATGCTCCCTTTGATCATTTCTTCTTGATAGTCCTTGGTAGAAGAAGGTTCAACCATGTTGAGGTATTGGGACAACATGTCATTCAATAAAATTGGCAAGGTATTGGGTTCAATGACATTCCATTCAATTAGGTCCAGCCGAATGAGAGTTAATGGATCAACACTTGGGTTTGTCTCAATTGGGTTTAAAGTGTATGTCTCATTTTTGGAGGGTTCATACATTTTATCTTGAAGATCTCAGACATGGGCTTCCTCTAAATGTTCTAAAGAAGAAGGATCAAAATCCTACTCACTAGACTCCACTATGGTTTCTGTTGGATAAAACTCGTGCAGATTAAACCTAGTGTTTGATTCTTCCATAGTAGGTCTCCATGAAGGAACATATGGCTCACATAACCATTGATTTATTTTGATTTCTATGCTTGGCACATCATTTGGACCCTCTTGACTAGAACTAGATGCTTGATTTGAAGTTGATTCCGCCATTAGTCCTTTATGTTTGGTAGAGGTATAGGTGTGAATAACATCAATGCCTTTATCATGACATGAATCATCTAATAGAGTCTCCCATTCCCACTCATTAGAATCCTCATCACTATGAGATTCCAATTGGAGTATTTGATCATATAGTTTGGGATAATGTTTTTGTGTATATCCTTCTTCAAGATATCCTAAACCTATTTTTGTGTGTGTGAAAATTGTACCTGATCTGTAAACACAACACTTCAGTAAAACATTAGAGGTTAGCTATAATCAAAATCGTGCAAAATTGAAAACTATCTAACCAAGTGATTTACTGCCTTCTAATAGGTGCAAGATTAATGTTCTCAGATTGTAATCGAGATCAGTGACCTAGATGACACCTAAATGAAGGATTTGAATGCAAAAGATGGATATGAAATTGAATGCAATTAATCTATATTTTTTATATTTTCTATGCAATAAGAATGATAAACTGATATGCTATGAATGCTATTGAAAACTAATATGAAATGAATGCTAAATGATCTAACAATGAAGATTCTAACAATGATATGAAAACTATGAAATTCTATGCTAAGATATAAAAACTATGCAATTGAAATTGATCTCACAAAGCTTTGAATTCGCAAGTTGATTCCTCAGCCTCCAATTCTCCAGTGTGATTGTGCAAAAATATGAGATGCTTGTGAAGAGCTGAGCCTTTAATTTATAGAAATCCAGGGCTTTGGAGGTGCATGGAAGAAAGCCATAAATCACTCAAATAACTCAGCTTGATTTTTGAGTTATCTGATAATAACAGATAATTAAGTCACAAAAACATGCAAAAGCTAAGCTTTAACTCAAAATAGAGTTTAGCTTTAATTGATAATTAAAAGTTGTCTGCTTTTATGATTGTGCATGTTTTAATTATGAATTAATTTAATAATAAAGTGATTTATTTCCAACTTAACTGATTTTTGAAATAAAATAATTAATTTATGGGTTAATTAACTATTTTATCAAACTTTTATTAAAAATTATATTATTAAATAATGACAACATGCTTTAATTAATTAAATAAGAATTTAATCAATTATTCATAAGATATTAGATTTATTGTCAAAATTAAATAATACAATTAATAATAGATAGAATTAAATTTAATTAAATAATTAAGTGGCAAGATATTAAATCTAATTAATTAAATATGAAAATATTCAATTAATCAAACTTTAGGATAAATGTGATTTATTGCCAAATAATTATAAAATTAAAGATAATTATGATAATTAGGAATATTACTAGGAGTATTCCCCAATGCAGAATTTAAGATAATCAATTAGGATTCGATGATGTTTAGATGTACCTTAGGTTAGGACTTTGATGTCAATTTCATTCAAATTGTTGATATTGGAGGTTAATGAACTTATAGCCCATTTTTGGGGTATTACATTTTGCCCCTCTTTGAATTACTGTGCGAAGTGCAGTGGTTCAAAGAAAGTCTATGTTTGATAAAGATATGAAACTGATGTTTGAAATTAATAATTGATATGAGACAGAAGCTGATTGATATTGATTTGAGATGAAGATAATAGGTCCTGAATGACCAAAGATAATGTTCACTATAACAGCAAATGAACCTATGATTGCGAAAAAGTGTCAAAATGCTTGATTCCAAACCTTAGGATTGATAAGAAGTGAGTGACCCGTTCTAGACTCGATTGTCTTAGCAAAACTAGCAGGTATCACATCCGAACCCTTCAGTTGCCGAAGAACCAAGGAAAGAACACTATGATCCGATGGTTGCAAAAACTGATACGGATTACAAGATTAAGAGAATACCAGATTGATATGGATCGATGAATCTGATATGCCCCAAGTGATGATAGATTTTCCCCGAGCGATGAGGTCTTTCGATGAATCAGCGACTAGATGTGATTGTTTGTCTTGATCACTGATGAAAGATATTGATAGATAAAAAAAGATATGATTTCAAATTTGATTACAGACTTTGAATGATATGCAATACCATGCCCCCTTCAGGATTAAAATTGAAATCTGACAAGAAAAGTTAGCGTTGATAGTTTAGAAGCATGTTAATTGATTGGAAAAGTGGTTATACATGTTCAAGAGTGCATTCTACATCGTTTAGAGGTCCTAGAGACCAAGGTTGACTAGGTTTGACCATGAGTTGACCATGGTTGACCAAGTTGAATTTTTGATAGTTTGATGTAAGATAATCAGTTAAGTTGAATTTTAGATTTCTGTGATGATGGAAGGTTGATTATGCAAGCAGTGAATAACATAAATGATCTCAGATTTTGATTTTGATCCTGAAAAAGGATTCTACTTGCTGTTTCAGTGGAGGAACCTTCGTGTGAGATTCAGCTCTTGTTAGGCTTGAAGATGTGATTTGAAGAATCATTTAAGCATTGAAGTTCATTTAGCCATTGTGAGATCATGCAACATGCAAAATGCAAAGAGACATGCAAAATGAAATGCAACCTAATACCGAGGACCTAGTCACTGATCATATGTCAATTTGTTATCATCATTGAACTTTTAGGTAACCAGATAAATCAATACAATGCCCACTAGCTATGAAACCATAGACATATGAATATCAATTTGTATGTGCAAGAATCAATACAACACCCACTGGCTAGGCAACCATGGACATATGAATATTGATTTTGTTTTTGGAATGTCAGATTAGATATAAGCACCAAGGCACAAACGCCAAGATGACCTGAATATCATGTCCATTTTGATATAGAAATTTGTATAAGCATCAAAACATAAACGTCATGATGACATGAATACGCCTTGCATTGCAAACACATCAAACAGTCAAGAGATCATTCTAAATCCAATGTGAATTACCTGTAGTGACCCTTTATCATTCACATCCTTAGGCAAGATTGTGTTTCACAGTAGGAGAAAGAATTTACTTCAAAAAGATAATAGTTAGATCAAACGTCCTTGAATTTTTTGGGTATCAATGGTTGAGGTACGCATGGCCATCCAATTCGAGATAGAGGCTCTTATAGTCGGACACCATTTCAATCCAGAATTTCCAAAGTTATTAGATTTCACATACAAGCAGAAAACCAAGAAAAGATTATGCCCGCAGTCATCACTCTCTAAATCCTGTAAAGGACATCATCGAAGAGCTCGAAGGGACACAATATGCAAAAAAATATCAATGCGAATCAGTAAGCATACAAGGAGATAAAAGCATGAAGCACAGATTGTTTTCAGTTTGAGTTTAATTGCATTGTTATAGATGCAAAATCCTTTCTGGAGACAAGACTGACTGACTGACTCACATGAAGCTTTAAAGGATTCTAACTAGATAGGACACGTCTAAGATACATTGGAGGCCATAGGATATGATATTGATTGCCCCCAAGTTTGAATATTGATAGGATATAGACGCTCAAGCTGATTGGTGTACAAACGGACTTATTGAAAACTGGAAATGCAGAAACAAACTGAGAGATATGTACAAACTAAAGCAAGATTGAAAGCTGGGAAAGACCAAGATTGTGCTGATAGATGGAGCATTTGGAACAAGTGGCACCCGTTTGCCGGGTTTTCACCATCTTGGCAAAGATTCTATTTTTGCTACCAAGGCACCTGTTTCCAGGTTTTCACCAAGGCACTTTTTCTTTTTTTTAATTTTTTTTTGTATTTTTCATTTTTTCAATTTTTTTTGTATTTTTGATATTTTTTTGATTTTTTTCATGAATCATCAAGGCGCCTATTGCTAGGTTTTCACCAAGATGTTCATTTTTTCAGGACTTTTTCTAATTTTTAAGATTTTTTCAGGACATTTACCAAGCACTGAATGCCTTAGGCGTAGAATTTCTTCAAATGGAGAACGTTGATTGGTTCTCGGAGCTGTTCTCCTTCAGTTGTTGAGAGTTGATAGGCACCAGAGCCAAAAGTAGCAGCGATAACAAAGGGACCCAGCCAATTGGGTTCGAACTTCCCCTTGCGTTCTCGATGGGATTGATTTTTAGGATTTTCTCTCAAGACTAGATCACCAATCTGGAATTCTCTGTGTCTGACTTTCTTGTTGTAGCCTCTAGACATTCTCTTCTGATATACTCTGAGATGATCATACGCTGCTTGTCTGCGCTCATCTAGTAGTTCCAGTTCTTGTAACCTAGACACTCTATAGTCATCGTCGGTGACAAGTCCATGCATTCTGATTCTGAGTGATGGGATTTCAACCTCAATAGGTAGTACTGCTTCAGACCCATAAACTAACGTGAATGGTGTAGCCCCAGTAGGTGTTCTGATACTAGTTCTATAGGCCCAGAGAGCTGGATTGATCATGAGATGCCAGTCTCTTCCTATTTTATTCACTATTCTGTGCAAGATTTTTAAGAGATTTTTGTTTGAAGCCTCAACTTGTCCATTCCCTTGAGGATAGTAAATAGAAGACCAATGTTGTGTAATCTTGAATTTAGCACATAAGTCATCTAGATCTTTGTTTTTGAATTGTCCCCCGTTATCTGTGATTATAGAGTGAGGGATCCCATATCTACAAATGATGTAGTTCAGGATGAACATAGAGATCTGTTTCCCCATTGCTTATGTTAGAGGAACTACTTCTACCCATTTTGTAAAATAATCTGTAGCTGTGATTATATGGGTATGTCCATTAGAAAAGTGCGGATGGATAGCACCTATGAGATCAAATGCCCATAGTTGAAAAGGCCATTGTGTAGTAAAGGGAATCAGATCTCTCCCTGGAGCATGAATCAAGTTGCCATGTACTTGACACTGTTGACAGTTTTTAGCAAATTTAATAGCCTCTCTCTCCATTTCAGGCCAATAGTACCCAGCCCTAATAAGTTTTCAAGCTAACGTTAAACCATTCGAGTGTGACCCACATATACCCTCGTGGACTTCCTCTAATGCACGTTGAGACTCTTCTCGTTCTAAACATCTAAGCAGTGTACCATCTAGACCTCATTTGTATAGATCATTACCAATGATGACATATTAGGATGCAGATTGGATAAGGTTTCATTTCTCAAAATGGTTAAAGGACTCAAGGATGATTTGGTCATGGAGATAGGAGAATAGATTTTTGTAGTGAGATGAGTCATAACATACAATAGTGCGGATCATGTGGGTTTCAGGGGAGTCATATGCAGGATAGGATAGGGCTTCCACCAGGAACTCATAGCATAGTTCATGTTCGGGCTGCTATAAGAGAGTAGATAATGTCGCCATTGCATCGGCAGCCTTATTCTCCGTTATGGGTATTTGCTCAAATGTGATAGAGATGAAGTATTTCTTTAAATCATCTACCATTCTCTTGTAAGGAATGAGCTTTTCATCTTTGGTTTGGTACACATCATTGACTTGGTGGATAACCAGTTGTGAGTCTCCATGGATGTGCATCTCTGTAACTCTCCACTGTATTGCCATTTTCATACCATTGAGAAGTGCCTCATATTCAGCAATATTGTTTGTGCAAGGAAACTTTAGTCTAAATGCTTTGGGTATTGAGTATCCTTGAGGAGTGATGAACAATATGCCTGCTCTAGATGCATTCTATGTGTAGAAGCCATCAAAGAATAACCTCCATGCTCTAGAAGAGAGGTGCATGATAGAGGAATCAAGAAATTCCATTTGCATGGGTGTATCATCAAACATGGGTGCATTTTCTAGTTGATCAGCAATAACTTGACCTTTTATAGCTTTTCTTTCAACATATTCAATGTCAAATTCGCTTAGAAGCATGACCCATTTAGCTAGTCTACTGGTGAGGGCTGCCTTGCTTAGTAGGTATTTCAGTGGATCAATTTTTTCTACTAGATGCGTGATATGAGCTAACATATAGTGTCTCAGTTTCTGTGATGCAAAGATCACAGCTAGACATGCCTTCTCTATCATTGAGTAGTTCTTCTCATAGGCCACTAAAGTTCTGCTGATATAGTAGATGGCTCTTTCTTTCTTGTCTTCATCATGTTGCGCTAGCAATGCCCCTAGTGATGTGGCTGTTGCAGAGACATACAAGATCAATGGCTTCCCATGAATAGGAGGCATCAAGATAGGCGGATTTGATAGATACTTCTTGATATGGTTAAAGTTGTTCTCGCATTCTTCATTCCATGCAAAGGTCACGCCTTTATGTAATGTTTTTGTAAAAGGTTGTGATATGTTAGCTAACTGTGATATGAATCTTCTGATGGACTGTACTCTACCTTGCAACGTCCTCATTTGACTGATATTTGTGGGAGGTTGCATCTCTATTATAGCCTTGACTTTAGCCGGATCAACTTCAATGCCTTTCTTTGAAACTATGTATCCTAAGAGCTTTCTAGAAGTGACACCAAAAGCACACTTCTTAGGATTTAGTCGAAGACTAAACTATTCCATTCTGTCTAGGATCATGCTCAGGTCTGTTTGATGTTCAGTTCTAATCATGGATTTTTCCAAGGTATCATCCATGTAATCCTCCATTGTTTTATGCATCATATCATGAAAAATAGATGTCATTGCTCTTTGATATGTAGCTCCATCATTTTTGAGTCCGAATGGCATAACATTCCAACAGAAGGTTCCCCACGCACATGTGAAAGCTATTTTCTCTTGATCTTCTGCAGCAATTTTAATTTGGTTTTACCCAGAAAAGCCATCCATTAAGGAATACATTTCATAGCCCGTAGTCATGTCCACTATCATATCAATGTTAGGTAGCAGAAAATCATCCTTAGGGCATGCTCTGTTCACATCTCTAAAGTCCGTGCACACTCTGATTGAACCATCTGGTTTTGAAATAGGTACAATGTTAGAGATCCACTCAGCATAGTCTATGACATGGATGAATCCAGCTTTTAGGATTTTTTCTAGTTCTGCTTTAACTAAGAGTGGAACATGAGGATGCATCTTTCTTAATCTTTGTTTGATTGGTTTTACTCCAAGAGCAATGGATAGATGGTGCATAATGAGATTGGGATCCAATCCTAGCATATCTGAATATTTCCATGCAAAGTTGATCTTTTTGTCTGATAAGAATGTAGTGAATTTCTATTTCTCTTCTTCTAATAGAGATTGTGCTACATGTACCAATTGTGGTTCCTCTGTTGTACCCAAATTGATGGATTGAGTTGGCTCAATCAAAACTGGAGATCTATCATGTAAATGACTCGGAAGGACATCAAATATCTCATCCTTAGGTGCCTCAGAGAGGTTTTCACCTTCAGATACATCTTTTCTTTTTACTTTTGTTAGTTCTGAGACTGCCACAAAGTGGTTTTCACCCTCAGAACTCTTTTTCTTTTTCTTTTTACTCTTGTTTTTCTGACTAAGATATTTGATGTCCGACTTGGTCATGCTGACGCTCAATTCACTGATGGAAGTACTCATAGGCTCAACTGCATTGAGGTAGCAGGCAAGGGCATAGTCATTAGGGAAGGTATAAATACCATGGTTTGGGTTTGTGGAAGTTTGGTCAATAAGATCAGGGCGTTGGATAGTCAAAGCGGGAAAGGCTTGGGATATGGTGTTCACAGTCATGGATATGTCATCATTGGTCCTAACCCGATGCTCAAGTTCAAAGGTGATATTACAGCTCAAAATGTTCAATTCGTGAATAGGCTCAACATCATCATGGGAGTCATCTTCACCCATAGGTGGATCAGACACGTTAAGTTCATTATTTCGCTCTAGACCTACGTTGGGTTGAGATACATATTGGTGAATAACATCAATATATTTCTCTATTATAAGCTCATCTTCTTTTGGAATGGCACCCCATTCATAGTCATTTGACTCAGCTTCTGATTCAGGATCTCTAGGAAATCTTAGAAAATGTGTGAAATCAGGATGAATACCCCAAGAAGGATTACCCTCAGTCTTTGACTTGAATTCATATTCATGGGAATCAGTGTCAGAATAACTATCCCCTTCTTCTTGATCAGTTTGATTGCCTTCGAGAATAACCATCTCTTGCACTACAGTAGGTTCTTGTGTTTCTACTACATTAATTCTTCTGATAGGATCATCTTTATCATCAAGAAGATCTTTGATCTCTTTAGGCAATTTTTCATAGGGGATAAGCTCAGAGCTATCTGAATCATCATCAGAGGGTTCTGTTTCTTCTTTCTTAAGAAGGGGTTCTCCTGGTGCAATTTGTTCTATGACATGAGAACAACCACCTTTGAGATGATAGAGTTTCTTCTTAAACCCTAAGCCACCAGTATCTTTGTTGGCTCTACCAATATGTGAAATGGGTGTCACAAGACCCTTTCCTCTGATTCCTAGAGGTCTTTGACTAGAATATCCCATCTTGGCTATCAATTTGTTTCCTGGACCATATGAATTAGAAGGGATTGTAGGTGCTATAGATTCACTAGGTTGAACAATTTTAGATTCAGAATCCTCTTTATATAGCCATGCTAGCACAGCTTCATCCTCTTCAAATTCTTGTTTGGATACTTGCTCCGCCACAAAATTTCTTTTGTATGCTTCCATAGGTTCCTTAGGTTCTGATTTAGACTGCTTCAAGGATTGTCCATACGACTTAGGTGAGATTGGGAGAGATGTCAAAGACAAGACTAGCTCTATAGTGTATTCTCCCATCCCATTTTCTTTGATATTGATCTCTTGAGCAATGTCGTCCATCTTAGATGTGGAAGCAACATTTAGCTGCTTGATGGAAGATTCTCTGTTATTGGGAACAAGCTTATCGGCACTTTCCTTCAATGTATTGCAAGTTTTACTCAGATCTGCTAGGATAGTAACCTCCACTCCTTCATAGGGAAATTTCAAGCATTGATGGTACATAGAAGGAATAGCTTGCATTTCATGTATCTAGGGTCTCCCTAGAAGGATATTGTAAGCCAATGGTAGATCAAGCACTTGACATGTGGTATCTTTGATGACCGGACCCACTCGGATAGGTAAGACAATGGTGCCTTTAGAAGCTCTTTCTTATTCATCATAGGCTTTTATGGTGATCTTCTTTCGAGGATCAATAGCCATCTTTGAGAATCCCAATTGTGTGATTAAGTTGTAAGAACAAATGTTGAGGCCTGCGCCCCCATCTATCAACACACGTTTGACTCGACGGTTCTAGATCAAGACTTCTATGTGCAAGGGATAATTATGTGGGTGACTTAGGGAGTTGTCATCTTCCTCTAAAAAGGAGATATATTGCAGAGACATTAGATGACCAACCATAGTCTGGAACCTGTCTAGATCTAGATCATCAGGAACATTAGAGCTTAGCAAAGCTTTGTCTAGGATATCTCTGTGAGCTGGAGATATTTGAAGTAACTCAAACATAGAGATTTTGGCATTGGTATGCTAGAGTTGTTGGACGATGCTGTAAGATGTAGGTCTTGTATCCTTTGGATTGGAAGATTTTGAGGCAACCTTCTGTTTAGAAGTAGATGTGAGATTGAAAGGTATCTTAGGGACATTAGATGAACTTGGTGTTTGTCCTTTCAGATGAGCCTGAGCTTGTGATTTGGTAACCGCATTAGCTGAGGAATGATTTCTATCTCTTCGTACAATCGTGATGACATTGCAGCTCTCAGAGAGACATGGTTCAACCATATTGATGATAGCATTGTTTCTAGGGTAGGCATAGTTGACTTTTGCCCCCATGTTAGGCTGAGAAGTGGAAACTCCCTTTCCATGTTGTGGAAACAGTTTTGTAAATGCTATGTGATCATTATTACTGGTAGGATTATCGATCGTGATGTCCCCTTGATCTATCAAGTCTTGAATAGTATGCTTCAAGTGGAAGCATCCATTAGTTATGTGGCCTTTAGTCCGATGGAAAGCACAGAATTCATTATCTTTCCACCAATATGGTTTTGGATCTGGATCAGGGTTTCGGATTGGTGGTAAAGAGATCATGTTATTAGCTATTAGGGTTCTCAGGGCAGATTCCAAAGATTCTCCCAGGGGAGTAAAATTTCATTTATTATCCCATCGTTTGAATGGCTTCTTTGGAGATGGTTCAGCAGATTTTTGCTCTGAAGCTTCAATGGCTTTGGTGGCAAGGGTGAGATTGTAGGCCAGTGCCTTTGATGGGGTGTGGATAGTGTCAACAACACCATCAGAGATGATACCTTTGTTTCTATTCCAGCTCTTGTTTTTATCTTTTGAGCTAGATCCAATTTTAGACTTGTCCTTTTGAAGTGTGATTTCTCCTTTCTTGACAAGTACTTTCTCAATCTTGATTGCATTATCCACCATTTTATCAAAAGATACATGATCTTGCATTTGTAATGGATAATTGAGCTCTGGAACAAGGTTATTGATAAAGATTTCAAGTTTCTCCATTTCGGGAATTTGTCTAGCATATAGAGAGAACTTCTTTCTCCACCTCTTGAGGAAAGTTAGGAATGATTCCCCTAGATATTGCTTGAGGTTACAAATATCGATCATGGTGACCGGATGTTGAATATTGTAGGAATATTGTTGATAAAACAATTTAATCAATTCCTCAAAATTTTTGATCGTAGAAGGTAATCTTGAAAACCACTGAATGGATGCTCCTCCCAAGGATCTAGGAAAAAGATGCATTAGATAAGTCGATTCATGCATGAATTCCATGGATTGCGTACAGAACTCTCTGACATGATCTTGAGGATCAGAGTGTCCGTCATATTTGTCATACTTTGGCATCTCCACTCTTTTTGGGAATGGAGGCATATACAAGTCTTTGTCAAAAGGGAAAGGACAAAGGGCCTCCATGGAGAATTCCTTGGGTTCCTTCTCTTTCTCAATTTTATTCATTTTGACCTGCATAGCGTGCAGCTGGTTCATTATGGCCGTCATCAGAGTTTCTTCCTCATGCATGATGATATCTTCGACATTGAAGTGAGGAGGAAGTTTAGCTCCTTCCTGGGCTAATTGCAAAAAGTATGCCTCTCTATCCATTTTCAAGAAATGCCTCATCATTCTTTTGAATTCATCGTCATTCTGACACCGATGGATTTCAGAGGGTGTAGGTTCTTGGTCAGCATTATGTTGAGAATGGTGTCCCTGGGATCCTCCTCCTAGAGAACCATGGTTTGTCCCTGCTTGAGACATGATAGGAGTTTTTGGGCTCCCTGGAACAGATTGAGGAGGAGTTTGCTGATTACTTCTGTGAGTTGATAAAGGAGGTATGTAACCAGTTTTCAATCAAAAGTTACCGAGACCGTCATCTTCGTAGATACCTAACTTGATGAGTTGTTCAAGAGTTGGACTCGAGGTATTGGTCAAAAGTAAGTTCTGAGATGTTTCTTCTGATTTCTTGTGTGAAGAAGCTCTGGTCTCCACCATTAACTTTGAATGGAACAGAAGAAAAGGATGAAGACAACTGAAGAACAATTTGATTCGAGAAAATTGGATGACGCAACCTTGTCAAGATTATGATAGTTTTGAAGATCTGATGAGATGTGGGTGAAGGAAACTGTGCCCTGGATGTATGGGATAGATCGCCCAAAAGATAGCGGACATGAGTTCTCAACACTTAGTCTATTTTTGAATATTGATTGAAGATTGATAGTTATGACAAGGTTTTGACACAAGATAAAAAGGACTCAAATTGATCAAACAGAAGACTAGATCGGATTCAAAAGATCAAACTTGAAAAATGGTAGAATGCTCAATAGTTACTACTCTGTTCCTGACACAATGATATTTTTGACAGATTCTGGAACTAGGCTGGAAACATTGGATATCTTGCAATTTGACAATTTCTTACAACTCTTTCAAATTTTTCCAAATGACACTCTGCAGACTCGTACGACACTGGGTAGTCTATGAAATGATATTTTCTAAACTCGTATGACTTTTGACTTCCTGAAATGACTTTTGACTCCAGAAATAATTTTACGTCAATTTTTGCAAAATTTAAGGTTTTCAGTTCTGGATTGTTTGCAAATTGTACTGTCTAGATTTTGAAGGTTATACTAGATTTGATCATTTTTAATAGCCAAGTAGATAAACAAGCATGTAGAACAGCAAGCAAGTGATTCCAAGCATGTCTGAAAATAATGAACAAGGGCAAAAATAACCTTGCGCATGAACAATCAAGTGACCAAATTGTGCTAATCCCTGAGAGTACTAATTGTGTATGTTCTGAAAAGTTTTGCAATAACACACATATACCTGAAAATGAAAAATTGGCCTCTCTAGTGTTTTTAGTAATGGCTTGAGTCTGCAACTTTTATGATTCAAAGGGGTGAACTCCAATCCCGGCGCACCAAGGTTTTGACACAGTCCGAGAACTTAATCTTCAAGAGCTGCTAGGGAGATCTGACAACCCAACAATGAACCATACCCATGGAGATTTCTTCCACAAGGACATTTATATAGCGGCTGTCACTACCATGGTGAAAATGGCTATGACCGCTTGAGGTTCCGTCAACGCAGTTTTCCCTGTGAAGGGATTGTCCACTACGGTTAACCCTCTCTAAAGGTGACTCACAGATTTATACCACAAGGGGACTTGGATCTAGATTCAAGGTTTTGACACCTCTTCACTTTTAACCCAAACAAAGCAAGCAGATTAATCTGACATGCCAAGACAAAGTTTTGTTCCACCAAGGTTTGTGATATCAACTCCATGTGATCTATCAACCTCTCCGGGGAGAGAATGTATCAATCAATAAGAGAAGACACACTAACCAATTTTGATTCACCAAAGCTCATGATATCAACCCCACATGATCTATCAACCTCTCCGGAGAGAGAATGTGTCGATCAATAAGAGAAGACTCACTAACCAAGTTGAATGTGAAACGCACTAAGTATCCTCCCTACCTACAAGGATTCTATCGTCAAGAAAGATTTCACTAGGAATCCAATCTCTCAAGAATCACGAATAGTGTTCATAGGGCCTAATTACTATGTGAGCACAGATATATTCCCAAAAGAAAATCTACCAAAAGCATCCAAAAAGTAGAAAGAGGAACACTTAACGCTTAAAGAAAATATGAGATGAGTCCACAAGGTGGAACACTTAACACCTCACACAAGCTAAAAATGAGTCCCCAACTTAGAAAACAAGTGAGTTCCTAAAAGCACAAAAGGGTTGCCAAGTGGAACACTTAACGCTTCTATCCTGTTGACCCCTCCCCTTTATGGCACTGAGATTGCAACCACGGGGCAGAAATGAGGGGCTGGCAGATTAGCGAGTCCAATAACCCAAGATAGCAATCAAGATCAATCACAAGTATCTAAGACTACTTAATGAATCCTTAAGGGGTCACAACCTAGTATCAATTATGCAAGTGTGTAGAAATAGATCAAAGCATGAAAAGATGCACACAAGCCAGACACATAAGAGATTTGTTTTAGGATCCAAATTGAAATATTATTAGCTTGAGAAGAATACCTTAGATCCAACGCTCTGCAATCTAGAATTTAGCACACGTCTGAAAGTACAAAACCAAGACAAATCAACAGCAAACTGTAAGCATTAGAAATCAATAATCTAAAAGTACAAATATGCAAATTCTGTGATCAAATGGCAAAATTTGAAAAAAAAACAAATCAGAAAATAGAAAGCTGGTGTGATCAAAATAGGCATAGGCGTGATTGAAATGAGCACAGGTGTGACTGAAATGTGCCCAGGCATGATTTAAATACTCATAGGCATGATTTAAATACTGATAGGCGTGACTGAAACTGGTAGAGGCGTGACTGAAACTGGCAGATGCGTGACTGAAACTGTCAGATGCGTGACTGAAACTGTCAGATCCGTGACTGAAATTGGTAGATGCGTGACTGAAACTGTCAGATGCGTGACTAAAATTGTCAGATGCGTGACTAAAATTGGCAGATGCGTGACTGAAATTGTCACATGCGTGAGCAGAATGCTTGTAGGCATGAACAAATTTCTCGTAAGTGTGAACAAATTTCTCGTAGGCGTGATCAGATCACTTGTAAGCATGAACAAATTGCTCGTAGGCATGAACAGATTGCTTGTAGGCGTGATCAGATTTCTCGTAAGTGGTGTTAGATTGCTCGTAAGCAGCATTTTTCCTGTTTGCACAAAAATAATGAAAAAGTGACACCAAAAATATATAAAATTAGATAAAAATGAAGAGAATGGGGCTCAAGGCCCCACGGTGGGTGCCAAAAATGTGTTTGTGAAAATTGTACCTGATCTGTAAACACAACACTTCAATAAAACATTAGAGGTTAGCTATAATCAAAATCATGCAAAATTGAAAACTATCTAACCAAGTGATTTACTGCCTTCTAATAGGTGCAAGATTAATGTTCTCAGATTGTAATCGAGATCAGTGACCTAGACGACACCTAAATGAAGGATTTGAATGCAAAAGATGGATATGAAATTGAATGCAATTAATCTATATTTTTGATATTTTCTATGCAATAAGAATGATAAACTGATATGCTATGAATGCTATTGAAAACTAATATGAAATGAATGCTAAATGATCTAACAATGAAGATTCTAACAATGATATGAAAACTATGAAATTCTATGCTAAGATATAAAAACTATGCAATTGAAATTGATCTCACAAAGCTTTGAATTCGCAAGTTGATTCCTCAGCCTCCAATTCTCCAGCGTGATTGTGCAAAAATATGAGATGCTTGTGAAGAGCTGAGCCTTTAATTTATAGAAATCCAGGGCTTTGGAGGTGCATGGAAGAAAGCCATAAATCACTCAAATAACTCAGCTTGATTTTTGAGTTATCTGATAATAACAGATAATTAAGTCACAAAAACATGCAAAAGCTAAGCTTTAACTCAAAATAGAGTTTAGCTTTAATTGATAATTGACAGTTGTCTGCTTTTATGATTGTGCATGTTTTAATTATGAATTAATTTAATAATAAAGTGATTTATTTCCAACTTAACTGATTTTTGAAATAAAATAATTAATTTATGGGTTAATTAACTATTTTATCAAACTTTTATTAAAAATTATATTATTAAATAATGACAACATGCTTTAATTAATTAAATAAGAATTTAATCAATTATTCATAAGATATTAGATTTATTGTCAAAATTAAATAATACAATTAATAATAGATAGAATTAAATTTAATTAAACAATTAAGTGGCAAGATATTAAATCTAATTAATTAAATATGAAAATATTCAATTAATCAAACTTTAGGATAAATGTGATTTATTGCCAAATAATTATAAAATTAAAGATAATTATGATAATTAGGAATATTACTAGGAGTATTCCCTGATGCAGAATTTAAGATAATCAATTAGGATTCGATGATGTTTAGATGTACCTTAGGTTAGGACTTTGATGTCAATTTCATTCAAATTGTTGATATTGGAGGTTAATGAACTTATAGCCCATTTTTGGGGTATTACAGTTTTCTACTTTGAATCTCGCCATGTGGATTCTAGGGGTTCAATTAGCCCTTCATTTCTTGTGCCTAAAGGTCCTTGACCTTCATAACCCATCTTTTTCATGATTGCAAACCCTTTACCATATTGATGCATAGGGATGGTTATATTTTGAATGTGTTTGATGTGGGCGCTTGATTCTTCATCTTTGTATAATGAATTCAGAATTTCATTATCCTCTTCACTCATGGCGGATGATGTGCTTTCCCTCACAAAGTTATCATTATATCTATGAGGTAGACTTGGAGGTTTTCCAAAGGACTTTGGTGATAAGGGTAGATCCATCATAGATAAGGAGTATTCACCTACTCCTTGTTTTTTAATCTTGCATTTCTTGTCAAAGTTTTTCATCATTTTGTCCATCTTTTGATAATGGGCTTCTTTAGTATACCTTTGGACAGCTTGGATAGAGTCTTCTTTTTCTTCTTCAATAATATTATCCTCATTAACCTTCTCTTTTCCTTTAGTTGATGTAGTTTGGTTAATGAGTTTTGGGGTATCTTTAACAATGATTTCTTCTTCCATCTTTTCTTTTCCTTTCAACAAAGGAATGTCGTTAGAACTTTGGCCTTGTTCCATTTGATTGGGTATGGACCCTTCAGCATTGTGTGGAACCAATGACTCATTTATAGGTTTGACATTATTACAATATTGGAAGGGATTGAGGTCTCCACTTACCATTATTTCTTGCCCTTGATATGGGAATTTTAGGCATTGATGATAAGTTGAAGGAATAGCCTGCATTTCGTGGATCCATGGCCTTCCTAACAAAATATTATAAGTCAATTTTAAGTCCAATACTTGGAATATGGTCTCTTTTTGCATAGGACCAACTCTTATGGGTAAGACTATGACTCCCCTTGACGCTCTTTCTTCATCATCGTAGGCTTTTATGGTTATTTTATTCTTTGGGTCAATAGCCTCCTCAGAAAATCCTAAGGCTTTCACCAAGCTAAGGGTACAAATATTTAGGCCAGCACCTCCATCTATAAGGAATCTTTTTACCCTATGATTGTGGATCAACACTTCTGTATGTAAGGGAAGATTTTGGGGATGATTAAGAGACATGTCATCTTGTTTGGAAAATGATAGGCAATGAGGTACAATTAAGTGCCCCACCATGTTTTGGAATTTTTCTACCTCCAAATTTAAAGGCACATTTGTTTCCAACAAGGCTTTTTCCAAGATATCCTTATGGATTGGTGATAGTTTGAGCAGCTCAAGAATAGAGATTTGAGCATGAGTTCTTTGTAATTGGTCAACCAAGTTGTATTGTTTTGATGATGATGTGGAAGCTTGGTTTGACACCACAATTTTTGGAGCATTATTAGGTATGACAATTTTTTATGCTTGCCCCCTAGTGACCACATTTGCTGATGCTTCTCTTGATTCGCCTTTTATTATGATAGCATTTATGCTTTGATCTTCCTCTCTTAGAGTATTTATCATGTTATCATAAGTATGAGAAAAGTTCACTTTCTCATTACCCTTCTTTTGATTTTGATTTGTATTGGATGACTCACACTTTTCATGATTCAAAAAGGGGTTTTTGTAGGCCGTATGATCCCCATTGTTTTGAGGTCCTTCGATTTTGATGGTGTTATTATCAATTAGATCTTGCACTAAGTGCTTTAATTTCATGCATTCGTTGGTTGGATGACCTATTTTTTTATGGTATTCGCAATGATGAGATTCATTCCACCAATGTGGCTTGACTTGAGGTTCATAACTTGATATGTCAGGTAACGTGATGACTTGATTGTCCAACAAGGTTCTTAGTACATTCTCCAAAGGTTCACCTAAGTAGGTGAATTTCATTTTGTTATACTTGGAGTTTGATTTTGACTTATCCCAAGTCTTATTGTTGGAAGTGTTGGAATTGTTGTTGTTAGAATTGTTGGAATTATATGGAGCTTTACTTGCTTGATTAACATTGTTTGAAGAATTTTCTCCATAGGGTAGAATAAAAGGGGTAGACTTCAAGTTGTGTGACTCCACAACCCCATCATTCACAAGATTTTTATTGTTATTTTTATTCCATGATTTCGATTTATCATTGTGATTGTTGGACCCTTGATTATTAAAATATTTAGGAACATAATTATTGTTATTGTTGATGTTATTGTTGTTGTTGTTGTTGGATTTATTGTCTTTAAATAACTTAATCTCACCTCTTTTGACCAAAACATCTTCAATCTTAACTCCATTTTCAATAAATTTTTCAAATGTTGGAGGACATTGAAGTTGTAATTGATAGTTCATTTTTGTGGTCAAGTTATTAGTGAAGATCTCCATCTTCTCTTTCTCGGGGATACTTCGTGGATACCTTGTGAAAATGGTCCTCCACCTTTGTAAGAATCCTAAGAAGGACTCTCTATCTTTTTGTTTGGTATCACATAACTTGAGCATTGTGATCTCATGCTCAATGTTGTAAGAGTAATGGGTTATGAACTTTGAAGCCAACTCCTCAAAGGTCTTTATTCCTTGGGGTAGTTTTGAAAACCACTCCATTGCAGGTCCTCCTAAGCTTCTAGGAAACAGTTTCATTAGGTACATATCATTATGCATGAACTCTATACTTAGGGCACAAAATTCTCTTAAATTATCCTGGGGGTCTGTTTTACCCATGTATTTACTGTATTTAGGAAAAATGATGTTGAAAAGAAATGACACCATAACTAGGATTTTGTCGAAAGGAAATGACACAAAGCTTCAATGGAGAAGGCCTTAGGTTTAGCCACCTTCTTTAGGGTATCGATTTGTTCTTGGAATGCCTTAATTTTCCTAGTCATAGCATTCATTGGATCATCTTGTTGCTGGTCCTTCTTAAGTTGGTCCATATCAAAGTCATGAGGAAGTTTTACTCCCTTTTGGGCTAGATTTAGTAAAAAGTTCTCCCTATCTCTATCTATTAGTTTTTCCATAACCTCTAGGAAATCTAGGTATTGGGAAGCTCTCTCAACTCTTTCCTCAAGTGTCTTCTTAGGATCATGGTTGGCATGATTGGTATTGTGATTATGGTAAGTCGAATTTCTATCTGCCATCTCCTCAAGTCTTGGTTCAAATAGATTTTTAAAGATTTCCCCTTGATTAGGGTCTTTGAAAATGCTTTGGTGCTCAACTTCTTGTCTTTGATTTGCAAAAAGGGTGCTATCGCATGGTAATGCTGTCCTATATGTGTGGGATTGCATGGAAACCAACATCCAACAAGGGTTCATTTTGGAATTGATCCTTGATATGAGAGTTATGGATTTTATTATTGAAGAGATTTAAAAATATAAGATGATTTTCAATGGATATCTCTCACTTGTATATGTATTTCAAACACAACAACCACACATTCACTTGTCTCTTTTACCCACTTAAACAAAAAATATTTGATTTGTAGAACGTTGTCATGGGTTTTTTCACAAGAAGACACTTCAAGCACCTACCTTAGTACAAGATTTGGTTCATAAACATGGCTCTACAAGGTGGTCTTTGCTACTTTATCAAGGTTTTAGTATGGATTCCGTTCAAATAGACTTTAATCTCTGATCCCCCAAGTATGTTAAGGGGCTTCCCACATGCACCGAGGTACGATTTTGCACAATCTGTGAGGACTACTAGAGGAAGGTTGAAAAATTTAAAATCCATTTGTCACACCCCATTAAGGATGCATGCATTTTATTTTATAGTGGGTTGGATTCTCACGGTAAAAGCAAGTGTGTCCCACTTTGGGCTGTCCCTCTCATGGACCTCTTTAAGGCAAACTTGGGAGGCGAGACCACTAAAGTTCTAGCATGTTCATTTTGAAAGCAAGGAAAATGGAATTAAGGTTAAGCTTTTGGGAATTTGGTTCACCAAGAAGGTGAAGAGCATATCCCTAACTTTCCCTTTAGTTCCCAAACACAATTAACAAGATTCAATTGATTTCACCCACTAACTAATGAGAATTGAGTATTGCTACTCTTTTCTACAAACAAGGGGCTTTGATTTATGTGTTTGATTCTTTGATCCCTCTGAATTACTGGATTCTTGAAATGCACCAAATGCTGCAAGCTAAGGGAAAAATTGACTAGTTTAGGCTTACCTCATTCTTTGTAGCTAATCGAAGTTAGGGGCATTTTTTAGTGATTTCATTTTTTTCTTACCTTGGCAATAGCTCCTTCCAAGTGTGTTTGTCCTCCAACAAGTTAGTCAACACTAACAATCACAATGAGGGGAAACCAAAATCAAATTTGACAAAGCAAAGATTTATGTAATGAATTTTAAGTACCTTATTTGCAAATTTTCAAACAAAAACTTGAACTAAGGACTAAAGATCCAATTAAGGGAGACAAATTTCTTTTTGTAAGCTTCAATCAAAGCAAGGTATTTTTGATATACGTGATTGTCCTCCTCTTGTGTTGACTCAAGAACAACCTTGATATGTGCTTTGTTTTCTTTCTTGATCTTCTTAGCTAGTGCCTTCCCTTCTTGATTAAACCTACTTGTTGGCTTTTGTACTTTTTGATGCTTGCTCATTTACTGTAAAAACATACAAACAAAGAATTAGATGATGAAATTTATCAATTTAATAGCAAATTTAGATAGTAGACAAAAGGCGACATTGTCCAGCTAATACGCGTGAATAAATTGTTTACAAGGATAACTTTAATAATAGCGAGTGTCACTTTGCAGTGGCTCAAGCGTTATCAAAAGTTATATAGGCATGAACATATTATTGCTAAGCGCAAGAAGAATTTAAAAATGTGACAACAAACTAATTCAAAGTGACAATGAATCAATACAAAGCATAAGCCAAAAGATCATAGGCGTGATTATTTTTGTCAATAGCGGAGCAAAGCTTTGACACAGGAGATAATGAATTGCAAATCTGTGACACTTCTTAGATTGTACGCATGACTGCTTTAGGCAAAGGCAATATATCTTTATCGCATAGGTGTGATTGTTTCGATGACATGCGACAAGAAAGAATTTAAGATGGAAATAGAAAGTATCAACCAGGCACAAATATTCAGCAAATAAGCATTGACACAGAGCTTGTAGGCATCATCCAATTGATTGCAGGTGTGTCTGAATTAGCTGTAGGCAAGATTTGACCTGTTTCTTGCAAAAATTCCATGGAAAATAGAAAATACAAGCATACAAAAGATGATCCAAATGATAAAATTGATAAAATGAGGCTTACTACCCCACGGTGGGTACCATTTTGTATACTAATAAAAGTATCTTCATAGAATTAGGTTTAATCATCAATAATAAATGAAATAATAACTAAATACAACCACAATTTAGCAACTATTTAGCAAAATCAATGACTAATTGAGCATCCTATGGCTCTCTAACTAAGATGTTAATGAATAAGCTCTCAGCAAGCTCTCACTAATGATAGTCCTAGTATGAGAATGATGAAGATAAAACAATGCTAAAGCTAACAATTATCAAGATAAATGCTAAAATTGCTCTTAAATGCCTTTCTAAACTCAAATTGCAAGAGGTTTGATGCAATTCTCAGATGTGTGGTTGATGAATTATGAAAATCTTTTATAGATTTTCCCAATGGTAGGGGGTGTAGTTGTGTTTGATCATGATTAAGCCTTGGTTGAGTCCTTGGTTCCACCCTTTGAAGACAAAGCAAAGTTTGTGTCCTCAAAGCTTGGGACAAGTAGACAAGATCAATGGTCAAGATTGCTTTTCACTTTGAGTGAATGAGATTCAATTTGGCTTGATCCATGTGAATATCTTTCCTTCACTCTCATTGGTTGATTGATTTTCTTTCCTTTTGGTTTGTTGAGAGTAATTGATTTTTATTAATTGATTTAATTGATTTATTTTAGCCATGTACCCCTTGAATGGGTTGAATTTAATTTAATCCAAGACTATACAATTAATTGAATTAATTATATTTTGATTTGATTGCACTTGATTTAAAATGCTCTCAATTTTGATTTATCTTGAATTAGGACTTGATTTTCATTTTGATTGGCTAATTATGCATTGTGATTCAATTGATTCAATTGTGTCCTTGATTTGCTTTGATTTCACTTAATTTGCTTTGAATTATCGTTAAATTATCTTTCTCCATTTTTAGGTGATTACAGATAGAAGATCTGAAATCAAAGAAATAACCTACAATTCAAGTCAAGGATTGTGATGAAATTTCAAAACTGAAGAAAGAAAATGAGATCCTTAAACATGAGTTAAAGATTGTAGATCTGAAGTTAAGCTTGAAAGATGACAGTAGCAAAGATGAATCAAATATGAAATCTGAGAATGCAAATCTGAAATCTAAACTTACCAAAGTGACATTTGAACTTGAGAAAATAAAATTGTATTATGATGAACTTGAGAAGTACAATACAATTGTGAAAGGAGAATTAACTCAATCTAAACAACATCTTGAGAAATTGTATTCTAGTAGTGAAAATATTGATGAACAAATGTCTTATCAGAAACCATATTATGATAAAACCAGTCTTGGATACCTTGAAGATAAGTTCCCTAAGAAGATTGAGGAATGCAAAGAACCAGATCTAGAACACTCTAAGAATAAAGATGAAAAGAAGCCTGATGAAGCTAACAAATCTGAAGATATACCTAATCCACCTAAGGAAGATGAACCACCTAAAGATATGCGAATAGAATTCAAAGGTAGATGTTTTTCATGCAATTCTTTTGGACACCTGAAAAGAGATTGTATAGGTAAGAAATTCAAACCTATCTCTGGTTATTGTTATAATTGGCATGGTTTTAGACATAGAGCTATTGATTGTAAGAAACCTAGATCTAATGATCATAATAGTAGTAGAATGTTTAGAGATACTAACCCTGCAGATAAGAGACCTATTGGAGACATGGACAAAAGTAATGGAGTTGTGTGTTATAGATGCAACAAGATTGGACATATTGCCAGAAATTGCAGATCACAAATCAGTCAGTCAGGACTAAGATATGGAAACAATGGAGTAGTTTGTCAAATATGCAATAATTTTGGTCACACAATGAGATTTTGCAGAATAAATAACATGAGAAACCCTAATCCTAGAAACTACACAAGGATAAATATGAACACCAAAAATAGTCAGAAAGAATGCTACAGTAACTTGGAAGAAGTTGAGTTTGTTAAAGCCACAGATCAAGCGAGCACACTCAGTATACCATGAAATTAGATAGGTGAAGTACCTAAGAGTAAGTTGGAGTCATTTCCTAATTCATCTCAAAGAACCTAAGCATTTATTTCATAAATTATGTATTAGAGTAAGGCATTAGAATAGTGTAGAACTTAGAATAAATTGAATTAAGTCTTGCCAAGTTAATATGAGCTAGTATATGACATAATGAAGCTATGGTTAAGAGCGCATGAATTTATGAATATGTATGTGAGTACATGAAAAGAATGAAGTTGTGCAGGTAACCAAGAACAACTTTTTGGCATGAAGAACTTAAGTTAATGCGATGTCAGTAGCTTGAAAGATTTGAAGGATAAAAGCTAATGATTGATATTAGTTGATCATTCAAGTGATTACAAGTGATATAGAGAGCTAGCCAGTGGAGATTAAGAGCAGTTTGCAGGATTTGGAGACAAAATTCTTGTCAGATCTATGCAAAGCCCTAAATCATGATTCTGAGGTATTTTACTAAGTATTCACTATCAAAGCAGTCATACTTTTATAGAATCATGGATGCATCACTAGTTCACAACATCAGAGATTCAACCAGACCTAAAATGAAGAAGGAACCTATAGAACCCTTGGAAGAAGACCCTAGTTTAGCATTGCAAACCGTTCCAGACAAATTTTTGCAATTAGAAGATGTGAAAGGTTATTTGAAATGTAAGTTTGAGACTATAGGAGATGGTAACCTAATCATGGAGTATAATAAGATTTACAAACAATACATGTCATATAAAGAAGGGTTTGAGCATTTGAGTGAAATAGATATTATCAAGTAGACACATCACTATGAGTTTCAGAATGATGAATGGACCAAGATAATATTGAGTAGAATTCATAATGGAAAGTTTTGGTTAGATGATAGAGTCACAGACATCACCATAGGCCTTATTCATGAGGTAACATGATTATCTAAGTCAGGAATGATTCCTTTGAATGAAAAGAATACCAAGAAAATAATGTTAGACAACACCAAGTCTTCATACAATGGAAGAGGAATTGTTATAAGTAAGATTGAACAAGATGATGTAAGATATGTATGTAAAATATTGACTTCAAAATTTTATGCAAGCTCAAGAGATCGACGATGATATGACAGTTGGCATGGTACATCCAGCTTATCTTATGTGTGTAGAGAAAGTACAAGTAGATATGTGTGATATTTTAGGGATTCAGTTGACTAAAAATCTTGAGAAGATTGGGAAGACTAAGAATTCACAGTTTAGATTTTCATCCCTAATCACCTACATATTTTTCCATTTGTTAAGAAGATTCCCATACACTATAGGAGTTAAATGTGATGATAACATAAATTCTATGGATAGAATCAACAAAGTATACTTGAGACACCCTATTGATAAAGTAAATGAAAGTGCTACATTAGTAATAAAGACTTTTCAAAATGAAATGAGGAAAAGATCAAGGATTCCACCATTTACTGTGGAAAAGTACAAAGATGAGATATGATTTTTAGTAGATACAGACTTTACCTATATTTAAGTTGTTGAGCCAAGAGTAGAATTTGTAGATCCTCTTGAGTATGAGGTTTCAAAAGTAGAAATTGAAGGTTATGTGAGCAGGTTACTTAAGAGTAATTTGGATGCTAAGAGTCCTAGATTTGGAACACATGAAGAAAAATTCAATTCTGAACAAACATCACAAGTACAACAAATGGCAAAGAAGAGAGTTGACGGTACTATCAAGAAAATATTAAAATTTACAGGTATGACCGAACATGAGTTTGTCATTGTGAAGCAAACAATAATAACAATTAGGGACATTAGATAGAAAGAAGTATTATCAGTTCCACCCTTGACATCCTATGCAGACCCTACTAAATAAATCCAAGAAATTGATGAAGAGATTGACGAAGTGGAAGTACCAAAAGTGAGGAAATCTACAAGATCCTCCTCCACCACACCAACTAAGAGAGTGAAAGAGATGGCAAGTGGACCAAGTAAAAGACAAAAGACTATCTTTACCCTAGTACCAAGGAAAACACCAGCAATTAAGCCACAAACAAATGAAGAGGCGGGTAGCAACAAGAAGAAATGGAAGCCTAAAATAGACAAAGTGAACCATTTGATCATTAATGAAGGGGATTTCAGCAAGTTAAACAAGTACTATGAGATGTATGATAAATTTGAGAAGTTGAACCTAGAGAATGCAGTTGTCAGACACATGATCCTTGCAGACAAGAAATTTGAAGACATCAAAAGCAAGATCCCAGACAATCTATATTAGAAATTGATAAACATGAAGAAGAGAGCTACAAAAGAAGATACAAGAATAAGGGAAATATTTGTAAGAAATCTTTGTGAGATAAAAGATGAAAATCATTTTGAGGAAATAATGAGGAACCTAAGTACCCTTATGAGAAAGAAAAGAAGGATAATACTAATAATGGGAGGAAATTATGAGGAGATAAACAAAGAAACGGAGGAAGCGATTGTGAAGGTAATGACCTCTAGACTAGGTGAAGTAATCAGTGAATCTGATCAAGTAGTTGAAGTAGAACATCAGACTGAATCATCACTAGCTCCGCCACCCTCTATCAACATTGTAGATGAATCTATGAACATTGAAGGTATGTATATCATTCAATAACCAAGGAATCGATGTTGGCAATTTGATAGAGATTGATGAGCAAAAGGATATAGAAGAAAATAAGGAATAAATGGTTGAAACAAGAAAAGAAGAAGAAAAAGAGGAAATTCAGATTGAAATGGTAGTAGAAGAGAATGTAGTGAAAAATGAGTAGTCAATAATTATTTATAAACCTAAGGACATAGCAGAAGCATCACATAAACCACATTTTGAATCAGTGTTTGCAAGCTTAGGACAAGAAGTGGATGATGATGATCAAATAGAGTTGATCTCATCTCTGAATAAGATAATTGGAAAGAACAAAAAGCTAAAAATCTTGGAAGGAGCACTACTTGAGGTAACCAGTAAACTTCAAAGTGTTATATCAAGTGAAGTTAGTGAGACTAATCCCCAAGAAAAAGATAAATAGGTTATGAAATATTTTAACATGGAATTTACAAATTTATCAGATATTGCATTAGTTTAAGCCCAAGCAGCCCATGATGCACAAGTATTTCAAGTTATATGCTAGAATATCATAAATGATTTAGACAACTTGGATGTATGCATAAAAGAATTTAGAAGATGCGTAGAGAGAGGGAAAGCATTGTACATTCAGTGTAGCAATCCCACAGCTACACATCTAAAATGTCAAAGAAGTTGAAGAACAAACAAGAAGAACTACAAGTGACACTAAATGTTTTACAAAGCCCTAATGCGAAGATCTCAGAAATTGAAAAGAAAATAAGAAAAATTTACAATGATATGAGACTTCTGAAGGATGAAAAGGAGAAGAAATTGAAGAGATTCTCTCTACTCAGAGAGCATTTATCACTAAAGATTAGTATTGTAGAGAGTCAATTGGAAGAATGTCTTTCATCAAAGACATCTTATGATAAATTTGCTTATGCAAATCTAAAGGTAGTCGAAATAGCATCCTTTGGCTTATGTGCATTGCTTAGTGTTTTTGATGTAGTGAAGAAGTCATGGGACAAGGAAATAGAGAGACTGGAAGCTAATTTTACAAATTGTGTTGCAAGCCTTCTGACCTTGCAATATTAAGATCATGAGGTAAAATAAATTTTTTATACTTATAGAATTGATACCTTTGTCATTGTTGTCAAAGGGGGAGTAGTATGATATGAAAATTGTATGTATATAGAAGATATAGATATGCAGTATAATATGAAGTATACTCTTAGGGGGAGTATCAATTTTTGGAGAAATAAGTAGACATATAAGATCCACATTTTGTAATGGCCACAATTTTTCTAATACAAGTTTTTGGGACTTAGCTAATTTTCCATATGTTGCCACCAATGACAAAGGGGGAGATTTTTGGCAATTTGGCTAACTAGGATACTAGAATGTTATCATTATGACAACATATACTCAGCATGAAGATAACATAATTGAAGGAAGTAGTCTTGTATGAGTGCATTATAAAATTGTCTAAGTACAGTAGTGTTTACCAGTCTAATCGGAGATAGTTTTGATTAGTGATATTCATAAAAGAAGGTTCAGTGCATGCACACTTGAACATGGATCATTCTATGTATATCAAAGCCACATATGAGAGTGCAAGTCTGTATGACATGTACGAAAGAAGATATTACAAATTTACAGAGATAGTGCTGAGTCGACCTGAACATAGTAGAAGGCAAAATATGATTACATTAAGTTAAGGGATTATTTTGTTTATCAAAATAATGACTTAACTATGTAGGGATGAAATCCTAGATGTTAACCCTAAGGCAACATGAATTGATTTTATATTTTGAGAAGAGTATAAGTATTGTAAGATGACTAGAAGTTATCTATTGTAATAACTTGTATATATGTAAGAATCATGTAATGCGAAATGTACACAAGTTACATAATAGAAATTTTAATAAGTTGACATATGATGTGAAGTTATATATTGTAAGAAGAAAGAAAGTAAGAACTATATATGAAAGGGAAGAGCCTAAAAAGCTAGATCAGAATAGGAAAGCTATTTGACAACAGTAAAAGATTTTGTAGTTTACCTTTGTATCAGAAGCTATTATTGTATATTGCATGTTTGGGTAGTGAGCTCATCTTGCAAACATTCCTAACAGGGTTGAGGCTTCTAACAAGGCCTAGAGTCCCTTAACCAAGACAAAGACACTATATGTATGTAACAGACTCCTAACAGGGTCAACATCCTTAACAGGGTACTTTTGATTAGTGGATCAATTGTAGGTACCATCCCCACTGGGGTTTTCCTTTGGCTAGGGTTTTCTTGAGAAAAAAAATGGTGTTATGAGTTCATTTGTTTTATTGCTATGCTTGTTATTCAGTTTACTTAGTTTAGTTTCTTATGCAAGCTTCAAGTTAATTTCTTATATCCATAATTGGGCAAAAGTAAAAGTTTGTGAAATACTGATTCATGTCCCTCTCTTAGTATTTCCTATTTCTAACATTCCCAATCAATCTTGGAACCCTTCAAAATCTTGGATATGGGTCTACTAACCTCAACAAAAATTAGTAACAAATCTCCTTAAAAAATTGACGTGTCCAAAGAATGACTGAATTCCTTTCACATTTTTAGGTCTAGGTACTTTGTCAATTTCTACCACTCTCTCTAAATCCATTCTTACTCCATCATTATATACAATATGGCCAAGAAACTTACCCTCAGTCACCCCAAAAGCACACTTCCTTGGGTTTAAGGAGACACCATATTCCAAGGCTCTATCAAAAATCTTTTCTAAATTCCCACAATGTTGATCTTCTTTCTTATAATAGGAAGTCAAATCATCTTGGTATACCACAAGAAAAATATTAATGAAATATGCAAATGCAACATCCATAGCTCTTTGAAATGTTGCTCCTATATTTGTCAAACCAAATGGAATTCCGACATAAACATATGTCCCCCATGGTGTGGTAATGTTGTCTTATATTATTCTGATTCTTTTACCATAACTTGGTTGTACCCTGGAAACTCATCCATCATTAACATGAGTTCACATACAAAAACTCTCTGCAACATGGTTTCCATGTTAGGAAAACAATAGTTATCCTTTAATGAAGCTATATTCATATCCTTGAAATCCACACATAACCTTATATCTCTAAAAAAAATTGACAGGAACAAGGTTTAAAACCCATAATGAATGCCTGATAGGCTTAATAATTCCAACATCCCTTATTTTCATCAATTTATCTTGCATTTTGGGTCTAAGAGGATGTTTGATAGGAATTTTCTTCTTCTTGGATGGTTTAGCATCTTCCTTCAAAGGGATGACATGTTGAAACAAATCTTCCCTGTAGGCCTTCAAATCATTATATGACAAAGAAAAAATATGCCTATATTTCCTCAATAGGTCAATCAATATTTTCCTGACCTTTGGTGACATCTTCTTTCCAATAAACACTTTCTTTGGTGCTTTATGTGTACCAATATTCACCTCTTCTAAATCATTAAGATCTATAACATTTTTTGCAAATTTTTCCTTTTCCTAATTGTCAAAAATTCTCTCCAAAACTACCAAACCATTGGGAACCTTGTTAGTTTTCAACTAAATCACTTTATTCCCAAATACAGTCTCTTTCTCATTATTAGTCTCCACAAAGGCACTAGAATCAATTTCTTGCCCATCAAATTCCTCCTCACAATTGAGGAATCTCAAAATGTCATTATCATCATCAAAGACCTTCCAACTCTCAATGTTATCACAGATAGAAGGTCTTGTTTGCACTTCAACTTTAGAAATCTCTACAAAATTAGCATAATCTGGCTTCACAATAATGTTGGCCAAGAGATTATCCATCTTTTTATGGCTCCTATCCATCCATTCAATCCCAAATGCATCAAAGTTCTCAACTTCATCCCAAACTACATTTCTATATTTCTTTAACCTTTTGTTCTTGGATGCATATTTGGACCTCACTTGGGAAACAACCAATTCAAAATCTCCAATTAGTCTAAGATTCTTGATTTCATGTGTTCTTTCCAATTTCAACCCCAACAAAAGTGCCTCATACTCTGTCAAATTGTTAGCACATAGGAAATATAAAGTAAAGGAAAACATATATGTCTTTCCACTAGGTCAAACCAAAATAACTTCTGCACTTAACCACTCTTACTTGCACCATCAAATTACATGGTCCACAAGTCTGACTCATCAGATAAATTTCCCACATCTTCAGCTAGTAGTGCAGGTTGTTTCTCTTTTTTCAATATAAGATCCTCCATTCTAAATACATTTATATCAATGTCTATAAAGAAAATCATGTTGTCATATAGATTCTTCTCAATCATGTGGGATACTCCTGGTTCCCTTTTTGTCTTGACATGCTTATCATTAATGTGGACAATAGAAAATGATAAATCATATTGTAAACTACCTCCCATTACAACACTCTATTTCCTAGAAAATAACATTCCATAATGAGGTGGAATGTCTAGCACTAGCACACTCATAGTTAGATCTATCTTTGGGAATGCAACAAGATTATAAGGTAGTGCTTTGATTGTACCTATCACATGCACTTCTCTTGAGTCTAATGCACATCACCTTCCTTGAGTAGTATCAACACTTAAACCCAAGGACTCCATAATTTTAAAAGGCATCACAATATTAGATGCACCTAAATCTATCATACAATTATTTACCATTTTTTGATTTTTAATTATATTAAGGAAGAATGGGTCAATATTTCCTAGATATGCATTCACATTGTTATCTAAATATATTTGAGGGATTTGAGAAGTAATCCTCTCAAGTTCTTCACATTTATTTTCTTCTTTATTTCCCCCTCCCTTTGCTAAACTAGGTTCATCAATTTGTTCTAATTTTATACATGAAGCATTATTTACCCAAGCCATTTCTTTCTCTTTGTCCCCATCTATTCTCATCATTTATAACAAAGGGACTTTAATAGTTATTTGTGAAAGCAATTGCAACATATCAACAGGTGCATAATTTGGCAAATCAAAAGGTATACCTAGTTTTTTTTATCTTCAATCTTGGATCTACTGCTTTTAGCATTTGGTTTCTACTTCATTTCCTCTCCTGAAGGTGTAGCAAACTTGCCATTAATATTTTTTTTCACCTTGGATGAACTGGCCTCTTTAATTGGTTTGGAAACCTCAGCCCTATTTTACCAAACTTTTCCCTTCACTTCTTTAATCTTGACTACATCTTTATCCTTGTCATTTTTTACCTCCTTTTCTTTATCTTTTTGCTCTCTGATAAATATACCAACATGTTTACTATGTTCTTCTCCAACTATTATATTTCTCAATTGGTAACTTCTCTTTTCTTGGGAAACCATGGCAGCAATGATCTTAGTAATCTATTCTTTAGAAGGCCTTCTCATAAGCACAGACTCTTTTCCCTACCCAACACCACACACCTGATCATCAATATCATCCTTGTCATTAGAGAAAACTTGTTGGTGATATGATCCACCCCTTTATCTCTATTCATTCACATCTATATCTTGGAATTCATTTTCAGAGACACCATAATCTTTTCCAAGGTATGAGCTATCCATATTACAACCAACGTCATCATTCTCAAGAGCTTTCTCATCTTGTTCTTCCTGAATTTCTTCCTTGGTAGAAATTGATTATGCAACAACACAATATTCAGATGCATGGGGTGACTAACAAGCCATGCACTAGGGTGAATCATCACATACATTCACAATATTCTTTTGTATTGGATTAGGGGTTGGTTTATCTTGTGTGTTCTTTTTTGGTTGTTGAGTTGGCTTCCCATCCTTCCAATGTGTTTTATAAAGATAGTTTTACAATGTAGGTTGTCTGTTGAAATTGTTAAATTATGGTCTATATTGTCCAAATTTTTCATCATTCTTTGTATTATTGACCTTCAAATCTTTCAAGGCACTCAACACCTTGTCCAATTTATCCTTATCCTTAGGTTTTGATCTTGAAGATTTATCTGGTTCCTTTTTATTTCCTTTGTTGAAGAGATTAGGATCTTTTCTTCTTCCTAGCTTCCTTGAAGCTCTTCTATTACTTTTAATATTTATGTCCATCATAAATGCATCCCTCAAAGTAAAAATTCTTTATCTCTTAATAGATTAGACATTTTGGCATCAAATGCATTAAAGTATGTAGTCAGGCATACATTTTCTTCTAATCTCAGTACATGAAACAACTTATATATTTCTTTTTTGAATCTAATGTTAATATCAGTAGTAGATTCATTTGGTGACTTCTTAATATTATTGAGTTCATTCAACATAAATCTTGCATTAGTTTTATCACAATATTGCTCGTTAAAGCATTTTTCAAATTATTCCCATGAACCAATACTAGCATTAGACAAACCCCTATACCAATCTTTGGCATCCCCAGTCAGGGATTGCATAAACAATTTCATTATCACATCCTCATGTTCCACCTCATAATCATTTAGGATATCTATGAATGCTTTGAGATGCTCCTCACCAGTAATTGCATATTTATAGTGAACTTGTTGATCTGATATCTTAATTCATCTGGAACTGGATTCAATTGACTAGAGATTTCATCAAAGAATAGTTGCCTATATCTCTTTTGATGAATAGGTCTCTATTGCAATTTTCCTCCAATAGTCCAACCACTAGCACTTATTCCAACATTTATCCCAAACTTTGTAATTCCTACAATTTGGGTGCTTGGAGGTATTTGGGTGAATGTGGTAGTATTAGCAATATTTTGTTGTACTTTAGGGGTAGGGTTAGAATTACCTTGAACATTGGACAAGCCTACACCAATAAAAGGATTAAATAATGTTGATTGTTTAAGAAAGTTTATTTTATTCTTCATTTTTTTTGAAGCAGCCTCAATCTCAATTTTCACTAACTCCTTGGAAAGAGCTTCACTCTCTTTCCTTTCCCTTTCTAGTTCAATGTTAGCTTGGAAAATTTGGTGGCTCTTTACCTAACTCTTTTGGCTCGTTGATTTTTATCCCAGTCACCTTTTGTTTTCCCTTATCTAGACAAGGCTTAAGGGTCTCATTTATAGAACTTGGTTGGGGATTTATTTGGACTATAGGTTTTTTAATTTTGGGATAAATTTGTGTTACAACAGGGTCTTCCTCAACTAGTTTAGGCTCCTCCTTAGACATGGCTTTAAGGGCATCTAGTTTCCTTTGTAAGCTATCCCTTTTTATTATTGCATTCGTAACTTCATACTCCTCTTTCTCAACTCCATTTTTTCATGGAGTTCTCTTCTTAAAGCTACTTATGTATCCAAATACTTCATTAGGGTCTAGTAGAGTAATCTCAGATACAAAAGTATCATCAAGATCAATTATGTATCCACTTATTCCTGAAGGGGAACATAATGGAAATCTCTTGTGTGACCTAGAGGAGGAGGTACACCATTGGTTATTTGGAGACTTCTACTTGTAATCTTGCCTCTTTTCTTCTCAGAATATTGTACTTGTGTCACTTCCTTATTTTCCTCCCTAATTTCTTCTTGAGGAGGAGTCTGAAAGAAATATTCAAAGAAACCTAGACTATCTGACTTAGAAGTTTTAGAACTCTCACTATCCTTAGGAATAGGATGTAAATTCTCACTTGCGTTTCTACTTTTGGGTTTCCATGACACAAGAGTACTACTAGATTCTACATCTTTCCTTTTCCATCCCTTCTTTAGAGCCTTAGGAAGCTCACCCTCCAATTTGTCTTTCAAATGTTGCTTCATGAATGCTCTAGTGTCTCTTTGCTTTCTCATAGTTAAAAATTCCTTCAAATTTGTTACAAAACTCTCACAACTTCAAGTATTGGTGCAAATATTTTCAGAGTCATCACCCAATTCAAATAGGGATATAAATTACTTTAAATTTATGACAAGTTCCTTTTAGAACTCATATAATTCTTTCTTTCTCACAAGGATATCACTATCTCAAAGATTTAAAAACCACTAAACAAAAGATTAATTGAACGAAAACTCAAATCTACAGGCTCAACCTTCAAATCATGGATAAAATTTTAACACTCTAGGCAAAACTCAATGGACATAGATCAACAGGGTATACACTCAATAGTTTCAACAAGACTTATACATTTCATTCCTAGTAGAGTTGCCATCTTGTTGATTCTTGGAAAATAGGGTTTACTCTAAAGATTAGAAAGCAAGATGGTCCTTCAATTTTCTATGGAGATGCCAAGTCCAATAATCAAAAACATCTAGGTCTTGGACCAACTAACAATGAAAACTCAAACCCTTCTACACTTTGGGCTCTACAAAACCCAAGAGGGTAATCCCTTGATTCTCGCACAACCTCTAACGAGAATCATGAATTTATAAAAAAATAATAGAAATCTCACCTAAACTCAACATAATTAGGAGAATACTAAATATTGGCTAAATATTCATAGATTCTCAACTAAAATGGAGCATGAGATACCAATGCAATGACATTAACAAAATATAAAGATGAAACTGCATGATTGTATCAAATCTTGTCAACAAAGAAGATGAAAATAAGCCCACAGATCTAGTAAGACATAATAATAATGACCAGTGCCTCATTCCATTGGGAAACAAATTTATGAAATACTAACTGCAACACAACAAAATTTAAAAGTGTCATGAACTAATATTGCATTACAACACCATTCAATGACAATTATGACTCAAAATACTTATCACAATCCTTATACAAACCCTAAGAATTTGCAAGTATTATTCAAGCATTTAATTGATTCTTTGAACCAAAGCATGAATAGAAATTGCATACATCAAAATAATGCACTGAATGAAATAAAATATTTGACTTAAATCATTCAAAACTTAATAGAACTTGCATATAGGAGAGAAATTAGCCAAAAAAGATATTTTCATTAATTTGAAATAGCTATCTCTGTCATGAAACAACAAAAACTCATAAACATGAAACCTGCAAGAAATATGCACAATATCATTCAAGAAAATTCTATGTAATTATCTTACAAAATATTTTTCTTCACCTAGACCTTACTCTAGAACCTAGACTCAAAAATAATTAGAACCTAGAACCCTTTTCTCATGGTTGTGATTTCCCTTTATAGAAATAGGGAGCAACAAGCTTCAGGCCATAAAATGACAAGTGTTAGACTTTCATTTGACACATTTCAAATTCTTGTCACAAAAACCTCTACAAAAGAAGATAAAATAGGTAAATACATGTTAGGAACATTCTTCCTTATATGCTTTTCCTTTTAATCATGTTATTTAATGAAGATATGATTCTAAAACCCATGATTGCAAACCTGGTGCCCAAAAAGGTAACTGCATCATATAGTGCCCAAAATTGATGTCATGTCATCACATGTAATAGTTAAGGACTAACTATCTACATCCTATATTCCTCTGTGTACATCCTGACCCATTCATCATACTCTTCATTTGTTGGCCAATTAAAATTCATTAGCTCATCAGCCTTCTTTCTGCAGGGGGTGTATTTGATTGCACACTAATTTACCTCCCTTTCAAAACTTTCAAATTTTTTTCCTGTGTTAATGATTGTGTCCATGCTTGTTTCCAAGATTCCTGCATCAAGATCATCACAAATTATATCAACTTGGGCTTCAATGTTTTCTTTTTCCTTCTCTTTCCAGGTTTGCAATGGATTTATGTTTCCACTCTGATATGTGATTCTGGGTAGGAGAGAGTCTATCATTCCATTAAAACTGTTAATTAATTCTCTCATCCTATCCTTACTATGTTGTGGCAGTATTTGGAACTCCTGCAGAGACTTGACAAATCCAAAAGTGGTTTGCATCTTTGGGGCCTCTCCTTGTGATGTCTTGAGCCCAAATTTATCAGTTTTAGCTCCTCTACCCTATTTCTCCATTTGTCAAATAGTGGTCTTGCCACTTCTTTATCTCTATCAAAAGTATGCACAACTTCAAATAATAAAGAATATGAGGAAAGAATGTTGGCTAAATTTTCATCTACCTTTTCATTCAGGTGATATAGGACAACTTGAACTATCTCATTTTTCTTTGCAACAAATATCTACTCACCCTCAACAATCTGATTCTCCAAATCAATGATCTTTTGTATCAACTACCCCTTTGAGGGGTCCACTGAACATTCCAATTCTTTAATAACTAGTGGTTTAAGAGAAGCTGGGGAGGCCACCCTATCAATATCTTGTGGAGCTGCAACATGTGAGGAAGAAGGAGTTTCCTCTGAGGAAGATGGGGGTACATTGATTGTAGGAATAAAGGATGTGAACTATGCAATTCTTTTCTCTAGCACAACCATTTTGGTCTCTAATTCTATACACCTCTATTTTGATTTATTGTACTCACTAAACAAATGGTGCCACCTTTTCTTATATTCCTACACCTCATCCTTATCCCTTTTAGTGACATGATGGGCTAATTTTATTGTTTCCAACATCATTTTAGTTACATCTACCCTAGTGGTATCAACTTCCCTCTATATGATGACATTACCCCTCAAGTTTGGGTTGATGTCTTCTATGTCTAGCTTATTCTCAGCAGGGGACAATGACCAAATTATCAATGTTACATGATCACTGCTATAAAAGGCTCCCTTCATTTCAAGGTTTACCTATTCTGATTCATTACCATATAATATAATATTTCTTTTCATAGCATCAAAGGAAACTGCATCTGCAATATTCCACTCTAGCAAGATGAGGACACCTATGTTACATATACAATCATTTTACCCTCTTCAGGAGTAATGGCCTCAAAGTCCTTGTTCACTTCTAATTTGACCTCATCCTCATTTTATTGCTCAAACATGTTTGTCCTTTGAGCCTTCTTCTCTTCACACCTCTTGTGGTAATCCTCTAGGTGTACCTTCCACAATAACTATTGAAATGCATTGGTCTTTACAAAAGTTTCATCTTTTAGGAAGGCATCATAGGCTTCCTTCCTAATATCTCTATATTCTTTTCCCTAAACCTTTAAAGCAATAAAATCAACAACTAGAGCAATGGGTGGAGCTGGCATTCCAACTTGTAAATTTTTTTCAGAAATGATTATGTAATAATCATCACTATCAAGTTCAATATCACCCCTCTCTTTTGCAACTTGTACTTCTCATTGTTCCTTTCCTTAAAATTTTGGTGGTGATGGAGGTGGTGGAGTAGGTTCCCTCCTTGGTTCCTTTATGGATAAACAATTTGAATCTCCTTCAAAGGTATGAGAGGAGGAACAAAAGAATTATCATACTTCATAATCTTTTTTCCTTTTCTTCACATCTCCTCATTGCTATCACTATCATCACTTACCTCCTCCCCTCTCACCCTTTTCCACACTTTAATATTCAAAGGAGGGTGCTATGGAGTCCATTCCTCACATTCACCTTCTTTGAGTGGTGGGAGTCGATTTGTTGCCTTAGAAGTTAACATAGCAGACTTGATAGAAGATAGTGGGGCATGTAAAAATTTATGCAACACATCAATTTTGTCCCCTAATCTCATCATATTCTTCTTTTGTCTCAACATTAGCATCGTCTCCTCAAAATGGCCCACTAGTATGTTCATTTTTATAGAAAATAGATTTAATGTATATAGGGGATCATATTTGGGATCAACCTTCCTAAGATAATCCCATAATTATTTATAGGCCACCCACTTCTTTTTGTTTTCCTCCTACCGATCCTCATCATAGAAATTTTGGATTAAATCCTCTGGGTAATTAAATTCATGGGACTGGGAGGTAAGCTTTATCCTTTGTTTGAAAATGTTTTAGAAGTTTTTAGGGTCACTATGCTTGACTATGCTAACACCCAAGTGGTAGGTCTCAAAAAATTTCTCAAAATGTACCCATCCATCCATACTGATCATAAAATGTGGAACTATAGTGAAATCAGGGAAAATAGTTCCTTTACTCCTCCTTGTCAACTCCTTCTCCTGTATCTAGGAAATCTGTGTCATGACCTCTGCAAAACCTAAGTTTAATGTTACATTGTAAGGTATAACATGGGGTCTACCAACATAACCATAAACCCTTAGGACCGTGCTCACTAAATATGGGATAACATCTCCCCAATTGTGCTCAATTTTAATTCAAGAACTCTTTCCTTTGGCGTTCATAAATCTAGTAGCTCCTTAGGAAATCTTGGGGGATTAACCATTAATCTGGCCCTTAACCTTGAAGAAAAATAATTATTGAATAACACATAACTTGGAGCCTCCCAATCCCTAGACATAACTCTACTCCAAGTCTGAACTAGTATCTCTTCACCATCCATTTTCCTGATCATGTTCATAATGTTTTCAAAGTAATCAACATTTTTGAACAAGAACATATGCATCAACATTGAGTACTAGTATAAATAGGGCTTCCCTTTGTTGGTTCTTCAAAATGGACTTTATGCTTATGAAAGAAACCAATACATCCATAGATAGATTGTCAAGAATGGTCAGTTCCAAGTATGGAAAATATGGGATGATTGGACCAACTAGAGGGACAAGACTATCTTTTGCACTTCTGGCTCTGCAAAACCAAGGAGGGTGCTCCTAATCCATTAAAATATACTTCACTCTACAACTTCAAATTAGTTGATTCAATATAATAGATTATGATAAGAAAATACTAAATGATAACCAATCATTTATTAATTCTCTATTACCAATTAAGAAATAAAACTTGTAGGTCACAATAATTTTAAAGATTTTGATTGATTTAAATCAAATATTTAGGAATATAGCCAAACCCAGTAAGCATAAATAATTGCTTAATATACTCATTTCAAGCTAGTTCCTTATCCATTGGGCAATACTTTTATTGCAAAAGCAAGAATACAAATAACCAACTAATGTCAATGATTTAGGATACCTAATATTACCACCTTATAAAAATATTGATCAGTTTATCACCAGATTCATACTACTTATAGAAATCCTATGCAAACAAAAATGAGTCTATGTTCTATCTAGAGCCATTTAATTTGATCTCATATCAAAGCTGAGGAAAAGCCACATATACATTGATAAACTCTTATGCAATAAATCAGAAAATTCATAACTCAAAGAAATAGACACAAAGGAGAGATTTGAGCCCTAGATTTATTGTATTAATATATGTTGAACCATGTTCCTTGTATACACTATGCCTCAAAAATATACACCACTACGATAATGGTCAAAAACCATGAAACTTTCTATTTACTATGATAATATAACCTAATACAGTCTGCTATACCCTAGATTGGAAACTCGTAAGCAAAAAATATCCAAGTTTTCCAGCCCTTCTAAATGATCTTGGGCATCCATTTATAGAATAAGGATTGCAACAAGCTTCAGATCATTTAGGAATTTAACAAAAAGTGTCACATTAGACAAGACAAAAGACAACAAGTACAAAATAACTGCATTGTTGCAACTTTACAAAAATGTCCTCTGATTTGTTCGCCAAGCTCCTGCAACAATTTCCAAAAATAGTTCTACTCCCACCAAGTGGTGTCCTTGTACTCATCATCCTTTTACATAAAATTCATCTTTGCAGTTTGTTTCTTTTAAGAAATTAGGGAGGTGCCACCTGTTGCAGCATCACTAGGGATCTCTTCTTTACTTGTTTCTTCCAAAGTATATTTATCTTCCCAAGATTTGAACACTTCATCACTTGGCCAAGAAAAAGTAACAACCTCATCCCTCTTCTTTATCAAAAAGTCCCAATCAATTTTAACCTGTTGAACCTATTTATTTAAGAACCCAAAATGTGTCCTAGCATTTTCAACGGTCTCAATTGTTTGAACAAAAAGAATATAACTATCCATATTCAAAATATTTCTCATTATTATTGACAACTCATCATCGAATTGTCTGGGCCAATTTATTTTGTCCTTTAACTCTCCATTTTTCTTAAAAAGGTTGGGAAATAATTCAAAATAGGACTTAGAATATTCCCCCTTTAATACTAGTGCTTTCCTTTGAATATTCTCTCTCCTAACTACAAACTCTAACAAGCCTTTAACCAACTTGTGAGTATTCTTTATTGTTGCATCTACATCCTGTTCAACCTTTGATAAAGAATAAAATAATTTCATTTTATTCTACCTCAAAATCCACCTATCCAAAATTGGTTCCACACTGGCCTTTTCCCTTTAAAAGAAGTCAAAATTTCTACTAGCTTCTCTCCACTCATGTAAATGCTCTTTGGTTCCATGTCCTCAATGAATTAAAAAACTGTGTCTCTAAGATTCTCCTCATACTTCATATCAATCTCTAATTTTCCCTATATGAAAAGTTGTCTCTCACCTTTTGATCTCTTTCCCTTTTCAATTAATGCTCTTTTGTGGTCCTCCAATATTTCTCTTTCAATCATTAATTCCTCTTGAGTGAAAGAAGGCAAAGGTGAAGGAGGGCACTCAATAATAGGGCTTGAGGAGGTGGGCCTCGTAGGAGAATAAGAAATCTATAATTGTTCAGGCATTTTAACTTGTAATTTCCCTCCTAGTTTCCTCAATTCAACAATTATTTTTTCCTTTTCACTCACCTCTTTCTTCATTTCACCATAGGCCTTTAGGATAGTCTCCAACTTTATTGTGAGCTCTTCTTTTTCTCTGACTTCCTTCTCTTCCACCATCATGATGAGTTTGGCAGTTTCTAATACTAATCATGAGGCCTCAACTCTCGAGGTCTCACTAACTCTTTTCACCAATTGGATGCCAGAAAGATCACCCCTAAAAATTTTCTTTCCTTTATTTCCTTCTTCCTTCCTTAGAGACCACATAACCAGATCCTGGTAATCATCATTGAAAGTGACCCCTTTTATGACCTGCTCAGCTTCTTCTCTAGTTTTGTGTACTGGTGTGGTCTACTTCCTGGCTGCATCTAAGACAACTACATCTCTTCCTTGCTCTGGGGTAATTTTCTCAAACCTCTCTAGCATTTATTTCTTGACCTCATCCTCAATGATGGCAAGGTCTTTTTCTAGATGCTCTTCCTGTTTCTTCTTAAAGAACTCCTTAAATTCACTTAGGTGAGTTCACTAGAGGAATTGCACAAAAGCTCTAGCCTTAACATAGGAATCATCTGCAAGGAACTCATGACATGCTTGTTTTGTTATAGAGTCTAATTCTTTGCCTTCAAGTTCACCAACAATCAAATATATCTCCACAACTCTGGGAGGCTCAGGGACTCCTTCATCAATTTCTTCATAGGTCATAAAAATGTGACCTAGGCTCCCCATTCTTTGCAACTACTTTGTTATCTCCTATTGATCCATAATATTTATAGGAGATTGGGAGGGAGAATAGATACCCTCACTTTGTTGTGGCCTCTCTTTAATTTTCTTCCTCTTTGGGGGAGGTGGAGACTTAGGATCCAGATCAATTGGTATATTCTCTAGTGAAATGGGAGGCCCCCCTATCTATTCATGCATTTCCACTCCCATGGAAGAGGAAGGGATATTCTTTGCTCTTTGACCCTCTTGATGGCTATTAGGCCTAGGCACTACCACACTATATCAAAATCTCCTTTGTACAAAATATTTACCAGGAGGAACCATTCTTGAAAATATTGGTTTTTTCAATACAAATTTATCCTTTTATGGCTCTGATTGTACTACCATGTCCTTCTTTTGGCTTAGGGTCTTCATTATGCCCTCAAAATGGCTTAGAAGAGCTTCAATATTCTTTTCAAAGGGCTTAAAATCCCTCAAAGGATCATAATCCTTGACAAAATGTTGTACAAAGTCCAAGGTTTTTCTATATACTAACCATTTATCCTTCCTAACTTCCTTCTCTTGCAAATCAAATACATTTCTAATTATATCCTCAGGAAAGTGGAAAATATGGTCCATGGAAGCACATCGGGTCCTCTTCTTAAACACATCAGTATAAAAACCCTCAAGATTTGTAGACCTTGCAACTGAGGTGGCCATATGGTATGGTTCCAAAATCTAACGCAAGTGTGTCCATCCACCCTTTGTGATCACAAATTGGTGTGCTATTGTGATGGTTGGAAAAATAGATCCTCTACCTTTCCTAGTGAGAGCAATATCCTGCAATCCACTAATCTGCCTTAGGATCTCTTCTATGCCAACCTTAAAAGGCACTTGGTATGGAAAAATAAATGGAGTGCCTCTAAAACCATACACTCTGAAAATAGTTGAAACATGATACAAAATGATATCTCCCCAATTATGCACTATCTTGATATCATTGGCAACTTGTTTTGGCTTAAAGAAAGCTAACAATGCCTTTGGGATTCTTGGATTCTCTAAAAATAACATGACCCTAATTCTAGATGCAAAGCATCTATCAAAAGTTATAAAACTGGCCTCATTCTTATCCCATGTCATGTTCAAATTCCACAACTGGATTGGAATCTCTTAACCATCCTTTTATTTTATTAAATCCATTTCCTTCCCAAAATAATATGAACCCTTGTAGAGGAACATGTGTATCAACAAGGAATACCATCCAAAAGGTCTATCGACTTTAGATCTTTGATTGCCCATTAGTCCATTATGAATCAACTCAACAAGGAAAGGGGTAAAATCAAAAGTTACTGCCAGGTATAGAAGTAGGATCTGTGTCATCATGAACATGTAATGTACTGGCATTTCTACTTCTAAATCTTCACCAAAAATTTGACATAGAGACGAATACTACCCTTTGCCTTTAGATTAAATTAATCTAGCTTGATGGGCTCTAGTGTATTTGGTCCTACCACAACCAATCCTCCTACCTTGTCCAAAAATTATCTCAAAGGACCACTTTTGAGATAGTCCCTCTGTGCCTTGTAAACCTCTCAGAGTTCATCAAAATCTATTCTTTCTATGGCATCAAAAGGTTCACTTAACCAAAACACCTATCTAATCTCATCAGTAGTAATACTAATCAGAGGGCTCTCATTCACACCCCTGACCACTCTTGCAACATTGTCATAATTCTTAGCTACTTGGAGAAAAATATCAGTATCGATAAAAACATTTGGGATTACCAGCTTCCCTACATCAAATTGCCAAACATTATTGCTAGGGGAAAAATCATGTCTATGTCCAAACCCTACCTTGAACAACACCAAACCAGACACACCAATGTTTGCATATCTCATATAGTTACCCTTATCATTTAATCCATCTGCAACTCTAAGATGAGGGTTTTTGGGCACAAGTTCTTTCAACTTAGATGAGTCGTTGGTAGAATGATCAAGTTGTTCAAGAAAATCATCACATACGACCCTCTCCTGGTAATCTACCTTTCCCTTGAATTCTCTTTGTGGTGCCATATTAAAGCTTAGGGCTCAATATTCAATTTAACCAGAAACACACAAAAAACCATCTTCTCTAAACCCTAACAATAAAACTTGTAGATGAAAGATAGAAGAAACAAAAAAGTTCACATAATCACTCTCCCGGTAAATATTTGCCAGAAAATACAAGATGCTCTATAATTTTGCTCCACTTAGTCACTTTGAAAATCTTGTAGCTTTTATAATTTGAAATGAGCGCCTTATTTGTATATATTCGATAGGAATTTCACAATAACTTTTCGACAGCATGGCCGCATGCTTTGCCATTACTTCATTGACATTCAAACCTACAACTTAAAGGGAAAAAATAGAACCTTTTGCACCAAAAATAGAAGTTTAAAATAGGACCGTTGACCTTCTTTTGAAATACATTGGACAGTCGTTGTGATCTTTTGATTAGTAATGATCGATCAAATTTTCATCGAGGCTTTCCGCCCTTTGTCCAATTAGGCTTGATCTAACGGTAATCAAAACTAAGTATCCTTTGGCCCCACTTATTATTCAGGTTTCATGATCATTGTTGGATTGATTTAATCCAACGACTATCTTTATTTTAAATGATTTTGACCCCACTTACTTATTATTTGTTAACATGGATGATTAGATGACAGGTGTGATTTCGCGATCACTATCTACCTTTCAACTTTTGATTAAGGCATCATGACAACCATTATATCAAAAGAAACTTGTTAGAACCTTTACATGCCTTTATCCTTCGGCCTCACTGATGTCACCCTTTTACTAACTGGAAGATCGGACGACTAGCACAATCCCTTGATTGGTAAGTATCAATCAAATTTTTATCAAGGTATTACACCAACCGTTAGATTATAATAGATTTGATAGCATCTTAATTCATTAATAGTCAGGCCTAGGAAAACATGTACTGTTAGATTGAGTTAATTAGACAGTAAACAAAAATCTCAAAAGATTTGGTCCCACCTACTTTAATCTTCATATAATTAAGCATTAAATGAGTAGCGTCATCCCATGATCAATAATCTTCGCTCAAATTTTCATTACAGGATTACACACACCTTTAGATCAAAGGAGACTTTAACAAGGCTTGATACATGTCGAGACTTAGGAAAAATGAAAGCCATAAGGACTTAGGACGTACGAAAAATTAAACAGGCCCACTAGGTAAAAATAACTTAAGGGACTTAGCCCCGCTCAATGATGACTTAAGACATGTGCGAAAAAGGAACTTAAGTGGCCTAAAAAGGTAACGAACAATTAGATCCTTCAACAAAGACTTGGGGTTTTATTTTATAATGAACACTTAGGGCTTAGAAACAAGACCCTACCTAGGGTTTATGGAATAAAATGAACTAGTATTATTGGAGAAATGAGGACTTGTATAAAAATTTTAATTGGGTAGCCATAATCAGACACAAAAGAACCCTCTTGTGAACTATGAAAAATTTAAAACAAAGAGCTTTTGAGCTGAGAAAATAAATAGTACTAACAATGGCTCTAATTGGGGATGCATGCCTATTGCATGTATGACAAGACTTCTGAATCTTTGGGTTAAGCATACCATATACCAAAGAACAACTACCTCTACACACACAACTAGAAGAAACACATAACTAAAAAAAGAAAATTAAAACCTATTGTTCATGGATAATAAAAGTACCTCAAGAGAAGTACAACTTCAAGAATTATCCATGAACTAGAAATTCCAAAACATTTCCAATCAAATCCTTAATGGCATAAGAATCAAAACCCCATTTAGCATCAATGAGATATGAACCAAACCAAATTGGGTCAAACTTTCTATGTTTGTCTTTATCTTCTAACCTGACATTCCACATCAAGACCAAATCATCAATGTCAAAATTTATAATAGTGGTTCTCTTGTCATACAAATTCTTATACTGAAGCTGTAACTTATCATTTCTATCATGAGCCTCACTTCTTGATTCATCTAGTTGTATTAGGTCATCCATTCTAATCTTCATCTCATTATCCAAATCATCATCATAGCTTGATGAACCTATACATTTACAACAAATTGTTCTATGGCAGTCTGGCATGAATTCCATACACCAAGTCAAAAAGTGCACAACCAATTGCCTTTTTTACTATTACTCTATCATCCTACAAGGCTTCCTACAACTTTTTGTCCCATGCCCTTTTGTTTTTTATCAAGGACTCTCTTCTAAATCTTTACCGGGCTCTTGTTACTTGATTCAACGTGACCATTACCTTGGGGGTGGTATGGAGATGAATATGAGACTTGAATCCCATACTGTTGGCAGAAAGTGTTAAATTCTCTAGACCTAAAACACATGGCAATGTCAACTACTATAGTCTCAGGACATCCAAATATTATTAAAATATTTTGCATCATGAAGTCAGTCACCACCTTACTAGTGGCTCTCTTAGTGGGAATTTCTTCAATCCACTTAGTGAAATAATTTGTTGCCACTAGAATCCATGAGTGACCCCCATTTGATTTGTTTGGGATTTCTCTAATAAAGTCCATAACCTATTTCAGAAAAGGGGCCTCAACTGATATAGGCTTCAAGGGCAGGTTACCATTAAACTTTAATTTACATGCAAATCTCTTGGTAGGCATCATATTTTCTAACAAAAAGATGAGCATCCTTGAATATAGTTAGCCACCAGAAACCAGACCTCAACATTTTATGTGCAGTAGTCTTGGCCATGTAATCGCCACCACACACACCATTATGCATTTCTTGCAATAGGTCTTTAGACTATTTATGATCGACACATTTGAGCAAGACACCTTCATTGCTTCTCTACCACAACTCAGCTTTAGCAATCACATACTTCATAGCATGTAGTTTTATAGTCCTCTTTCTGTTATCATCCATTTTAGGAGGAAGAATCATTTTTTGCAAGTATCTAATAATATCTTTGTACCAATCACAACAGTCTAAATCACAAATGTAAGGCCTCTTCTCATCTTCAAGCATGTTAATGTGATTTTCATCCAAACTTCTCTAGGTCATAAGTTTGGCTAGTCCTAGACCTCTAACTAGCTTTGTGATTTGGATATCGATCAATATTGAATTCTTGTATCCTATTGATTCATCTACAACTCCTTCCTAAAACTTCATGTTGTACCAGAATATCCTTTACAGTAGCACTTGGCACATATGCAACTATGGTTGCTCCAACTAACACTTGAAACCTTTGACAACCTTAACCAAGGCATAGGCCTGATTTTCATAATTTATGTCATATTTTAGCTCAGCTTCTTATAAGGACTTGTTGAAAAAGGATATGGGCTGCTCAAAACCTTCTGAGTTCTTCTGTCATAATATTGTATCTATGGTATGACAATAAGCAAAGGAAATATCTACATTGGCTTACTATAATCAGGTGTTCTCAACATAGGAGCATTCTTGATTACTTGTTTAATTTCCAAGAAAGCCCTCCTTGCTTCTTCATTCCATTCTACCTTAGCACCCTTCTTCAACATTTTAGAGATAGAAACACTGGTCTTAGAAAAATTTGCAATAAAATCTCCTGACAAGTTTATCTAACCAAAGAAAGATTGAATTCCTTTGACATTTCTTGGTTGAGGCACTTTATCAATTGCAGCAACCCTTTTAGGGTCAATCCTAACTCCATCCTTGGATACAATGTGTTCCAAAAGCTTACCTTCTATTACCCCAAAAGAACATTTCTTTGGGTTAAGCGAAACACCATATTCTAAAGCTCTCACAAAATGTTTCTCAAGATGACCACAATGTTGATCTTCTTTTTTTGAGTATGATGTGAGGTCATCTTGGTACACCACTATAAACTTTTTTATGAAATCTGTAAATGCCACATCCATGGCTCTTTGAAAAGTTGGTCCAACATTTGTCAAGCCAAAAGGGATTCTGACATATACATAGGTACCCCATGGGGTAGTGAATGAAGTCTTGAATTATTCAAAATCTTTAACAACCTGATTGTACCCTAAAAAACCATCCATCATTGACATCAGTTCAGATCCAGTAACTCTCTATAACATGGCTTTCATGTTTGGCAGACCATAATTATCCTTTAATGAATTTATGTTCAAATTTCTAAAGTCTACATAGAGCCTGGTATCTCCATTCTTTCTTCTTACTGGGACCAAGTTGGATACCCATGTTGAATGTCTAATTGGTTTTATGATTCTTACATCCCTCATTTTTTTTAACTCTTCTTGCATTTTTGGTGCCAAAGTAGAGTTTACAAGTCTCAACTTTTATTTGAAAGGTTTTGTGTCTTCTTTCAAGGGAATTTCATGTTGAAAGAGGTCTTCTCTATAGGCCTTTAAGTCATCATAAGAGAATGCAAAAACATGCCTATATTTTCTAAGAAGATCAATCAGAGACTTTATTATTCTTTGAGACAACTTTCCTCCAATATACACATTTTTAGGGGCTCCAACTGTCCCTAAATTTATTTCCTCCAATTCCTCTAGTTTATTTAGTCTTTGCTAAAAAAGACTTATCATTATCATCAAATGCTCTTTCAAGCGCAACCAGACCCTTTGGAACTCTATTTGATTTCAGTTGTAGCACTTCTTTGCCAAAAAAAGTATCCTTATCATCTAAGGTTTCAACATATCCACTAAAATTTATTTCTTTGTCTTCAAAATTGGCCTCACAATGTAAAAATCTCAAAATGTCTAGATCATCCTCAAAAACTTGCCAATTTTTAACATTGTCTGGTATAGAAGGTCTAGATTGTATGCCAATTTTTGAGATTCCTGTAAATTTAACATCCTTTGGCCTTAAAAAAATATTGGCTAGTAAGTCTTCCATTCTATTTTGACCTCTATCCATCCAGTCAATACCAAATGCATCAAAATTTTCTAATTCATCCCAGACAACATTTCTATATTACTAAACAATCTTTTATTTTTGAAGAATATTTGGACCTTATCTGAGATATTACAAGTTCAGAGTCTCCAATCACTCTAAGGTCTCTTATCTTATGTCTTGAAGCCAACCTTAATCCTATCAAAAGAGCCTCATACTTTACAGTATATTTGTACAAGAAAACATTAAAGTAAATGAATACTTAAATGTCTTTCCACTAGGAGCTATTAACATAACTCTTGCACCAGCTCCCTCCTTAGAGCTTGCACCATCAAAATACATGGTCCATAAACCATCTTGGTCTATTAAGTTTTTTTTATCCTCAGATAAAAGTAAAGGTTCAACTTTCCCTTCAAATTTTATGTCTTGCACTCATAAAGAATTAATGTCAGTGTCAAGGAAACAATTCATAGTTATATTTTTAGTTTCTTCCTCAATCATATGGGAAGTTCTAGTTTCTTTGGACACTCTAACATTTTCATCATCAATCTTGAAAGTTGCAAAGGATAGCTCACATTGCATACTACCTCCCATTTCTACATTCCATTTTCTTGATAATAACATTCCATACTGGGGAGGGATGTCAACAACCAAGACACTCATTGTCAATTGTCTGTCAGGATACACAACAAGTCTATAAGGAAAAGCCTTAATTGTACCAATAATAGGTACTTATTTGGAATCCATGGCCTGACATATCCCATGAGGAGTATCAAATTTTAATCCCATTGATTTCGTTACCTCAACAGGTATGACAATATTTGATGCTCCATAATCAATCATGCAATTCTTTAGCATCTTTCCATTTATAACTAAAGTCAAGAAAAAAGGATCAACAACTCCCAAATAAGTGTTTACAACATTAGTGTCTAAATAAATCTAGGGTATTTCTGAAACAATCTCTTCTGATGCCTTCCCTTTGTTTTCAAATTTATCCTTTATTCCTTTTAATTTCTTAGTATTTCCTGGCTTTTGAACATTTGTTGAAAGAACACCATTTACCCATTTGAGGGCTTTCTCCATATGCTCCCCTATCCTAATAATTTCCAATAATGGAACTTTGATAGTAATTTGAGATAAAAATTGTCCCATATCAACAAGGGTGTATTTCATATCAAAGAAATCTTGTTTGATTGGAACAAGATTTCTATCTTCAACCTAAGATGCTAGGCTCAATTTGTCTCCCTTTTCTTTCTTATTGTCACCTTGGGGAATGAGAAAATTCATTTTTGGTGTCTTTATCTTTATCTTGTACACATTATTCAAACCATTTGGCTTTTCAGCCTTCTTAATCTTGATTTTTTTGACACCTTCAGAAAATTTTTCTCTTTCTTGTGTTTGCTTGGTGTCTTCTTTATTTTTCTTTATGAAAAAACTTGTTGGTCTTCCATCGGCATTACCAACTATCCTATTTCTTAAAAAATAGTTACTCCTAGTTTGAATAAACATATCAACAGTGGTCTGTACTATTTTTTCATTAGAGGGTCTTCTTAATACAATGTGATCTTCACCCTTTTCTACATTACAAATTATATTATCAATTTCCTCTACTTCTTCATCAGAAAAGATTTGGTGATGATAAACCTCCTTTCTGCTTTGGGATTGTGACACATCTTGGTTCTCATCCTCAAAAATAGAGTCTACTTCATCATATAAATTTGATAAGGTCATAGCACAACCACTCTCATCATGTGTCATCTTCTCCATCTCCTTGTTCCTCATTTGCAAACACACTTAAAGAGACTGTACAATGATCGGGATCATGTGAAGATTGGAAGGCTATGCACCAAGGAACATCATTACTCATGTTAACTGATTACTTCTATAATGGTGACGGGTTTTATAACTAAGTTTTTCCTTTTCTAGGAGAACAGGCTTCCCATCCTTCCATTAGGTATGGCAAGGGAAATTTTGCAACCTTGGTTGTCTATTGGAATTGTTGAAAGAAGGCTTCTCATTATTTGGAGCCCTGTTATTTCTATTTTCTCTAGGATTTAAGTCCTTGAGAGCATTTAATATTTGTTTCAAATTATCATCCTCTTTGGGTTTTACATTAGAGGGTTTATCTGATTCCTTCTTCCCAAACTTAGGAGGCCTAGGATCTTCTCTTCTACCTAATTTTTCTAATACCCTTATGTTATTCTCAATGTTAATAGTTGTATGCAATGAAAATATGAACCTATTTGTTACAAATGAAAAATAGAAGAACACAAAAAAAAATCACATTAGATGTTAGTCATTTCAAATGCAAAAAAATAAGTAACTTTCACTACAACCTTCGATGAGCTAAAACAAGGGCACCCAAAGCCTTGTTTGATTTGTTCTTTGAGATTATTTGTGGGTATGCTCTCCCAACACAAATGAAATGCAATATAATGCAAAACTATGGGATGCAAGATATATGATGGTGAAGGGATTGAGAATAAGTATAAGGAACTTGCCTCAAGCTTCACACATGATAAAGATTAAGATTGATGCAAAACTATGATAATGATAACACAACAAGATTAAGATCTAAGATGAATGAAACAAGATTAAAAAACTATGATAAAGGTACAACAAGATATAGATTAGCAACAAGATTAGAATACAAGGAAATAAATAAAACTAGAATGATTAAGAATGCTAGAAGATACATAAGAATTGAGAATAATTCAGCTTTGAAGAAGATTAGAAGAATTATTTCTTGAAGAAAATTAGAAGAATTAGCCTAAAATGAGGAGCGAGGCCTCCTTTTATAGGAAATGAAAAGAATTGGATGGTGGAGATTAAGAGGAAAAATAATGAGTGGCTAGGATTAAAGGTTAGGTAGGGTTTGGAAAAGATGAAGAGACAAAAGAAATGAGTGGCTAGGATTAAGAGGCAAAAGGATGTTATGTAGGGTTTGAAAAAGGTGAAGTGGCAAAAGATGCAAAAGTCAAACTTCACTTTTAGAGGGAAAGAGAAATTTAAAAATGATTGGTGGAGAAAAAAGATGGAGAGGTGGCTACTTTGAAAAAGGTGATTGTGCACATGATTAGAGGTAATCCACCTTTTAATTAAGATTGGAGTAATATTAGAAAAAGGTAAGTTTAGAAAAAGGGGAAAAGGGGTTAAATTTAAAATGATTTTAATTTAACATAGCTTAGAAGAATTTTAAGCCAATGGATAAATAAAACAAATAAAATTTATTTTATAAGGAGAAATAAATGGATAATATATTAAATTGAATTTAATATATTAAAGTATTTAAATAAAATTTACATACAAAGGAAAAATAAATTTATTTAATTAAAGTAAACTTAATTAAATAAATAGAAGAATATAATGATTATAGTCAATTAATAAAATTAACCATAATGTTAAGGAAATGTTTTAATAAAAATTAACATTAGTGTGAATGAACAATTTTAGATGTCTACATTTTGCCCCTCTTTAATGTGGTGTCGAAATAGGCATCTTGTCAAAGAAGAATAAAACAAGATGCTCTAGGAGTCATGCCTAAGCAACGACGGGAAGAGGATGAGGATGTGCCCCCTCGAGAAAATTGAGAAAAAGATTAATTTTGACAATTTTCTTGAAAATGAAGGGGGAGGGTGTATACACCTAAAAATGGTCACCTAGACTATTAGCCCCTTTTGCTAAATCATAAATTGCTTATTCTTGATCAAATCTTTGTGCTATCATTTATTTGATTATTTTCTATGGGCTAACCATTTTATCCTAAGTTTTTATTTATTTAAAAAGAATATTTCCTCCCCTTTTAATAAATAAAAAGCCCACCTTTTCCTCTTATCCTATGTTGCACAAATAAAGCATTTAATTCTTATTTATAAAGAAAAATAAAAATAAAATAAAAGAAAAAGTACTTTTTGTCTCACATGGACATAAATTAAATGCTCAACATAAAGTAAATGCTTCTAATTTTCTTATTGGAGGATATTTGTGCACAAGGATCAAGCTTCTTTTTTTCTCCACCGTTGATTAAATCTTTTGCCTCTTAATCTCCATGGCCCATTCCTTTTTCATTCCCTATAAAAGGAGAGCTCTCTTCCTCATTTGCACACACAATTTTTATGTTATTGTTATGCTACAGGTTTTCTAGGTCATCTTGGAGCTTTTGGAGATATTCTTGCATCTAGGGTTTGAAGATTTGGAGCATTGTTGGCATTCATCTTGGATCTTCATCAACACTCTATCTTCTTGTCTTCATTCTTGCATCATCATGGCTTTCTTGCTTCATAGTTAGATTTCATTTCTTGCATCTTTCATTTTCATAGCTTAGCTTGCATTGTACTTTCATTTCCATAGCTTAGCTTGCATCTTCATTCTTAGCTAGCTTGCATTGCATTGCATTTCATTTGATTCTTGGAGATATTGGCATTCTTGCCCTTGTCTTCATTGAATCTCCCATTGCATGGTTTACTAGCAAGGTTATTGGCTAAATAGCTCTAGCTGAGAGCATTCTTAAAACCTTTGCACTCCATGCCTAGGGAGCTATGGATCGATTTGTGAGGCCTCATTCTTCAGTTCCCTTGCATGTAATGATTCATAGAAGTGTGGTCACATTTTCACCATACATTTTTGGCACCCACCATGGGGCAACCCACCTCTTGCATGCTGGTTTTGATTATTTTTGGAGCTAACCCTTGTGCAGATTTGTTTGGAGAAGAAAAAAACCATAGATTTGAAAAATTTGACCATATCTCCCAAACAGCTTGGTGTTCTGGTCTGAAAATTGTTTTGTAGGTTGGTGACATATCAAAGAAGCTCCAAAAAAAAATTTAAAATTTTCGGAAGTAATTTATATTTTTTATGATTTTTTCTTTATTTTTCATAAAAATTTGATTTTTGGCGCAAATCAGCATATTTTTCAGAAATTTTTATATTTCTGAAAAGGTCTTCAAATTCTATAGGGGGTCCATTCACTATGTTTTTAATTTAGAAATCATATCATAACTCATTTGGTTGATTTATAAAATCTGGTCTATTTTGGTAAAATGGCTCTCTAGGGCACAAATGAAGAGATTTTTCTGAAATTTTTATATTTTTAGAAAGCTCTCTATTTTTTGATAGAGGTCTCTTTTCTATATTTTGAGTTTATAGTCCGAATTCATGTGGTAAAAATCAGATCTTGTTGACTAGGTCAAATGCAAAAAAAATAAAATTTTGTGATGGGTATGCACTTATTTTTCATTGTTCATTGCATGATATGAGTTATCATTTGGATTATTTGCTGGTTATCATTTCTCCTAACAATTGATTTTTAGATCTAACCTTAGGGTTTGCATAAATTGGATATATATTGCATATCTTGTTTGCTTGTTCTCTTGTCTTGTTCATTTGAAGGTGCTCTTGCTTTCATGGAAAATGCTTAAAATCTACTAAGCGCGTTGCATTGGACTTGAGGTAGTTTGTTATATCTCTACAAAATTTAGATTTTGGGATTAAAATTGAACCTCTCATGTGTTTGGCTTGAGTTTTTACATGCTTTCATAGAACACATTTCAATTGATGCTCTTAATGGGAAATGAATGAACATAGATTTGCTTTCATACAAGTTTGTGTAAGTGAATGCTTGTGTTTAAACCTTAAGTAATTCTTGGTTTCAATATCAAATATCTCATTGAGTGATTGGGGGCATGGATTCATTCCTTGTTTACATAGAGAGTTAAATGCACCACCTTGTGGACTCACTCTATGTTTGCTTGGAAAGTTAAATATTCCATTGGTACACCCCTTTTTCATTTGTGAGTAGTATTGATAAGCAACTTTAGAGTACTTGTGATTGATCTAGATTGCTATCTTGGGTTATTGGACTCGCTAATCCACCGGCCCCTCATTTCCACCCTGTGGTTGCAATCCCAGCACCATATTAAAGGGGAGGGGTCAACAGGAAAGAAGCGTTAAGTGCTCCACTTGGCAACCCTTTTGTGCTTTTTGGAACTCACTTGTTTTCTAAGGTGTGGACTCACTTTGAGTTTGTGTGAGGAGTTAAATGTTCCACTTTTTTGGACTCATCTCATGCTTACTTGAAGGGTTAAATGTACCACCTCTAGTGCTCTAAATACTTTTGATAGTGAATTACTTAGTTGTTATTTCTAGAAGGCCTGCTTGGGGACACACCACCTCAAGGGACGACCTTAACTCCTGTGTTCTGGTGGAGTATAAATAGCGGGAGGTGAATCGAAAGACACCTCTCTTGGGAATTGAGTTTGATATCACTCTTGGCTAAGCCTCAAAGAACTTTATACCTTTGAGAAGTGAAGGAGGAGATCTGGGTTACCATCTCCCTCCGGCTGTGTGATTTTGGATTCTTCTCATCTACAGATTTGGGCCTCACGTACCTTGTGTATATCAAGGACTCCTCTTAGAAAGCCATGTGTATCCTTGTAGATAGCTTGCTAAGGTGTTGTTGTGTTCTATGTGCCTGCTAAAACATTTGAAGAACATACACAAGTAGAATCTTTAAGGAGCAGAAATACTAAGTCACTATTCTTGTTCATGTGCAAGGTTGCTTTGCCCCTTGCTCATTGTTTGAAGACAACTGCTTGCTTGAACTCCTTGATTGCTGTCTTATGTGCTTGATCCATGATAAAAATCTATTGATATACTTACTTGATCTTTTAAAACACTTCAAACTGATATTTTTATGTTCGTTGGTCATAGAGTCGTACGACTCTGCAAAAGTGTCACCCCACTTACTGGAAACTATCATCTGGCTTAAGGTGAAGTATCACCCTATTTGCCTGAGAACTATCACCTGGGTCATTTCTGTTGTCCTATCATTGTTGCAATCCGGAGCTGCTAAACTTGCATTTTAACCTGTCTTAGAGTGTCCTTTTTTGTTCTTATCTGAAGCTAGTTTGTTATCTACATGCTTAGATTTGTTCTAGACTGAAACAAATGAGCTAAAATTATTGGATTTGAGCTTAATGAATGCTACTCTTGATCACTTGTCACATCACGGTTACCTCTCTAGCTACTTGCTTATTGAGCTTCTTGCTCGCTGCTCGGCTTTAGTCAATTGATTGCTGTAAGTGCTTGAGCACTTTTGACGAGCCATCTCTCTATTGTTCTACTTTGACAAGTGATCTTTATTAGCTTTGCTTATCTCATATCTGAGAAACTTTGTCTCATTCTATTAGTCAACCAACATCTCTTTTCATGCCGGTTACAACTCGATCTCAATTTGAGCAGGAGAATCACCCTCCGTTCAATTATACACAGTTACCTTCTCCAACTAGACGCTCACGAGCGCCCGCTAGCAACGACAGTTCTAGTTCTAACCAATCTAAGGATTCTAAGGCTACTCCGTGGTACAAAGGAGGTTTCCTCTTTTCTGCATTCAAGACCCCCAAAAACACAGACAATGTCTCACTCACTTTGACTGAACAAGAAAAATTTCAACAGTTGCAAGCACACTTTAAGCACAAGGATAACCAAGCACGCTTAGACAAAGAACACAATCAACAAAGAATGGATGCTACTAGGCGCATGGCTTATAGAGGGACATTTCATGAGCAACCTGAGACTAGTAATCATGAGCATAGACCTCTTTTTACCAATGGAAACAATGGCAACAACACGCCACCAAGATCTCCTCTAAGACCTACTTTTGGTGTGCCTTCTTCACCTCCTAGACCTCCTCCCTCTCAACATGAGGCAGAGGAAGATGATGAGATTTCTAGTGAGGATCTTATGAGATTTGAACAAGATGTGGTCTCCCAACGAATGATGCATAAGCTTTTAGAGCATAATGGCGATCAATATTTTCAATATATGACTTCTAGAGGATACAAGCTTCCTCCTGGCTATGATGTTAGACAAATTGTCCAACAAAGAGTACCAACTGAATTGGAAGTCCTTCAGGAAGAACTGCGTCGGACAAATCAACGCCTTACCCAAATGGCAATAGAAAGAGAGCCTCCAAAGGTCTCTTTTGTAGAATCAATTTGTGCTCTTCCTTTTGATAAAAATCTATACATGGTCCCATTTCCTAGGGATATTGAGGTTCCCAAATATGACAAGTATGATGGAAATGGTGATCCCCATGATCATGTACGTCACTTTTATGCTCTTAGTATGGAATTTTTTCATGAAGACACATATCTTCTATGATTATTCCCTCGAAGCTTAAGAGGACAAGCTTTAGAATGGTTTGCAAAGTTGACACCTCCTTTGAAGACTTTTGATGAGTTAGCTATGCGCTTCACACAACACTATTCATACAACATCCAACAACCTGTCACCGTGATAGATCTTGGTAATCTAAGACAACATCAAGGTGAGCCATTTGCAACTTACTTACAACGTTGGAGGTCATTGTATTCTCGATATCCTCATCAGCTACTCGAGAGAGAAAAGATTGACATTTTTGTCAACACTCTGGTGCCTGAGCTATATTATGATCTAAGGAAACAACTATTCCCTTCTTTCAATGACATGGTTGAAAGTGCATATCGAATTGAGGATGTAGCTATAAGAAAAGGGGATATTGTTATTAATAAAGATGTTAAAGGCAATGGCAAAGACAAGAAAAAACCTTGGAATAAGAACAAGTATGTTGTTAATGATGGGGTTGTTGACGCTCCTAAAGTTAAAGAGCCTGCTTTCAATCTCTCCAATGCTATCTATGCAGCAAAACAACAAGAAGCTGCCAACACTTGCAGTGCTCCTAAACCTCAGTATGCAGATAAGCCTAAGAAGTCATTTCGAAAGCGAGTCTATACCAAATTGGTAGAACCTTATGATGTGATCCTTAAGACTTTGGTTGATAATGGATATCTTACACTTCCTGATAAACCTGGTAACTGGGATCCACTAGATAAGCCTGATTGGTGGCGAGAGGATTCTTATTGTCATTATCACAAAAACAAGGGACATCCGACAGACAATTGTTTTAGGCTTAAGGATGATATTCAGGATCTTATTGAGAATGGCACAATCTCCACTGATGGCTTAACTAGAAATTCTGATCACACAGCTTTCAAAGATCCTCTACCTAAGCATGATAAGGGGGAAACCTCTCAAGCACATAAGAAGAATCATGATGCTAAGATCAATTACATGTATCCTTCTAATACACCTGTGATCAACATGGTAGAGCCCGTTGAGAGTGTTCTTATGGTAAGATCTCAAGATGATAATAAAGCCAATCATGGTAAGCCAAAATTGGTCTTGCAAACACGTGGTAGTTCATCTTCCCGAAGTGAGACACTGAATGCTGTTACTAGGGGGAGGGCCAAGATTGTCCTTAAAATTGTGCAAGATCCCAAGTAGGCTTTGCCTTCCAAACAAGCGGCTCCTTCAGCCACCCCTAGCTATGATCTTGTCCAACATTTGCAAAAGATGCCAGCCCAAATATCCATTTTTGAGTTGCTTCAATTATCCCCTTCGCATAGAGAAATCCTTGAGAAAGATTTGCATACAGCACATGTCCCCAAAGACATTGATCTAGATCAATTTCAGGCTATGGTCAACCACATTTCATCTCCACTATCTCTCTCCTTTTCTGCAGAAGATGACATATCTATTTCTCACCCTCATAATTTGGCTTTACACATTGAAGTTCTAGTCTACAACACCCGAGTCCGCCGAGTCCTGATAGACAATGGTGCAGGGTTAAATATTGTTTCTTTCAATGTCATACAACAGTTAGGTTTGTCAGAATTTGCTGTGGATTCCAAGAAGAAGATTACTATAAAAGCTTACGATGAAGAGGAAAGATCTTCCAAAGGTCTTGTCACACTGCTTGTCCGAGTGGGTCCTATCACAAAAGATATTAGCTTCCAAGTATTGGACATCCCACTCGCATATAACATTCTTTTGGGTCGTCCTTGGATCCATGACACGCAGGTTGTTCCTTCCACTTTTCATCAGTGCGTCAAATTTCCATACAATGGCACTGAAGTTGTGATTCCTGGAGACCATACTATTGCTATTAATGCTCTGGCTGCTGCTGAAAAATTTGTTCCTCATAATGAACCTTCTGTTGATCCTAGTACATCTCTAGTTGCTGCTGAGAAATCACTTAAGATGATGAGCCTTGGTATGGGTGAATATACGCTAGATTCATTTGCTTCTATACCTGTTTCTCCTAGGTCATATGGGAAACCTTCTGATACAATGAAGCCTTCCACTTCTGCTATGGTGATCTTTGATACTTTCATTCCTTCATCCATTCCTTTAGAAGAAGAAAGAGAAGAACAAGCTATTCAAGAATGGATCTATAGAGAAGATTCCAGAAATACTCCCATGCTCAGTAATTTAGACACAGATACAGATGAGTCACCACTACACACTATGGCTCACATGGGAGATGATCTTCCTTCTACTTCACTTCTTTGGGGGGAAGCATGTATGCCTACTGATGATATTGCTGAGTCTTCTATGTCTAGAACCTATGTTCCTAAAGAATCATTGCACTATGATAGACAACGTCACAACATTGAGCGACTGCTACAAAGAGGTGATCTATCACATAACGACATGAGTGTTTCTACTTCTCAGCATATTAAGCCTCTTCCAGAAGATTCTTCCATGATAGATATGGATGTTGATGTAGTTCATATTTCTCGTAACCCACCCGACGTAGTTGATGAGTCTTGTGTTGGATCTGATGAGTTTGTTCCCCGTATTGCCTTAGTGGACTACGTTGGTCCTCCTATGATGAATCTAGATCTAGCTACTTTTGGAGCCTACCCTATAGGCTCAACCTCTCTTGTTACCAGAGATGACATCCCTCACATAAATGCTATTGAACCAATCACTCCATTTCATCTCGCATCAACACCTGTTACTTCTTCCACCAGCGAACTAGCAACAAAAAAGATTGAATAAAAAATCAAGCATCACAGTCATCAAGTCAAAAGAAAAGAGCAATGGTCGGATGGCGAAAACCACATTGTGGCGGTATCCGAACCTAAGAAAAGTAAAGATAAAAATTTGCTCAAAAATAATGACTCCAAAATAAAAGATGAGAAGCTGATTCTCTACAAACAAATGGTGCATTACTTCAAGCATGATCTCATAACTGTTATACTTCAGCCCATTCCTAAAGCTGAGAAAAGAGTTGCTAATGCCTTGGTTACTTTGATATCCATCTTACAAATGAAAAAGCATAAATCTCGCTTCAAGTTCCTGGTGGACGAATTACGCTATCCTGCTCACAAATCTTACAATCCTACCATCTTTCCATGTCTTCCACCTCATACTCCTCCATGCCATTCTTTCCGCCATCCCTTACACTTTGCCTTTGTCTCTGGTGGCTTGTATAGGAAGGGTCTAGATGGAACTCTCCTTAGGTGTCTAGAAATAGACGAGTCAGAAAAAGTACTAGCTGAAATCCACGATGGCATATGTGGATCACATTCTAATGATCCTCCACTAACTCAGACATTGCTTAGGGCTGGTTATTATTGGTCAAACTGGTTGAGACCTCCTATCATCACAGCTGTAGCATTTGGGCCTGGGGCCTATCAGTTCTCTACATCAAAGGAAGCAGATCTTTAATGCTCGTTCCTATCTGGGGCATTCCTTGTATATACTTTATGATTCTGAAAAAATTACAAAAAAAATCATATATGATGCTGAAAAAAATCTAAAAAGCATATAAAGTACTGAAAAAATGAGCATCCTAGTGAAAACCTAGCAATAGGTGCTTTGATGTCTCACCAAAAAAATCAAAAAATTCAAAAAATTCAAAAAAAATAGAAAAAGTGCCTTGGTGAAAACCTGGAAACAGGGGCCTTGGTAGCAAAAATACAAAAAAATTATAAAAAGTCCTGAAAAAATCTATCAAGTGGTGAAAACCTGGAAACAGGCGCTGCTTGAAACCCTCTGCACCTATGTCTATCAGTCTTGCGTGGTGCTCTTTCACTCCACTTCTCGCTTTGCCTCTCCTAGCCTAGAATTGATTCTTGTCTTAGTCTAGGGGGCATATGTTGCTTTAAGCTTATCTTGGGTCTCTTTGTGCATCTGGGTTTCTTGGGCAACTTGGTTCCAATGGTGTTTTTCAACACCACCCCAATGGTGTTTTTCAACACTACCCTTGCGTCGAGTGTTTCTCAACACTTATCAGATGTCCTACCTGCAGTCTAGTATGATGCGATATTTCTCATTTGCAGATGCAATACTCAAAGTTTGACTCTATGACCTACACACACGCACTTGACTTGCTGAGATTTGTTTGAATTTATTTCTTTGCATGCTGTCTATGATGATTTCTTTGCTGAGTGGTCTCTCCCTAAGAAGTTTTTGATGATGCATAGCTAGAAGACTGAGGGTATGAGAACATGTTTTATTGCTTTTTCTGCTTGTGGGTATATTTTTTTGATCCTAACTGTCATGAGCATTTATGCTGGTCTTACTTGACACTGTGGATTGACAGGGTATTATCCTTGACTGTTTTTGTGCAAGTGCATACTTGTAGCCATCTTGACTTTCCTTGTGTCTCGATGCGAGTATAATCTTGTTATATTAAACTTAGGTAATCTCACTGCACTAGTCATCTTGACCTACATGTCTTTGATGCCTAGGTGAGATTTCCACATTCCTATCTGATAAAGATCATATTCATATTCACATAGTTATGCTAGTGTGTATTGTATGATCTTGCGATGCTACCAATAACGCTCGATGATGAATATTAGATGTCTATTGGCTTTGTAACCTTGCAAGTAAACCACTTTTCATGTAGCTTGCATTTCTTAGGTTCATGTTAGTTTAGTTTTGCATCTTGCATATGGAGAGAGCTCTCCTTTCATTTTTTCATGGACTTGTTAATCAGCTGCGCTCACCTTTCGCTTCTTCCCAATCATGTCTTTCACTTTCTTGTCTTTCATCTCACATCATTTTCTCTTCATTTCGGGATCCAAACCGAAATCCACATTCACCTTGACCCTTTCTCCTTTTTCCGCACAGTTGGCTGACCTTTTGAGGCCTGATCCTTTGATCTTCGCTGGGGCATCATAACCTCTTCATCCCCATCTCTTTCAACCTTCTAGTCTTTCATTCAAATCCCAAGTTCCAATTCCCCCCTCTATGGCATTTACGGGTTGAGGGACCGATAGGTTCGTGCCCCGTGTCCCATGTGTGGGGCATCCCTTCATTGGTTGATGGTTATTCTATTATCTTTCATCTTCGGTTATGATTTCTAGTGATTTGATCATGTTTCTCTTGCTTCTGCATTCCCTCTACTTGATTTCGCTTTCGATCCCGAGGGGGCAGACACATCATATCTTATTAGCTATCTCTTTCCTAAGTGTTCAGTACTGTCGCTACCAGGCTGACCATGCAGGATTTGCTATCTCTCTGTACTTCATTCTTTGGAGTCAGATCACTATCTTCTTGCCTTCTTGGCTACTTGCTTGCCTTCTTAGCTATTTTATTCTTTGACTACATGTGATCCCAAATCGATCTCACATCTGTCAAAATCGTTATTGCTTGCTTTCTTGGTTGTCTGCTTGCCTTCTTGGCTGATCTATTCTTTGACTACATGTGTTCCCAAATCGATCACACATTAGTCAAAGAGGGGCAAAATGTATACACCTAAAAATGGTCACCTAGACTATTAGCCCCTTTTGCTAAATCATAAATTGCTTATTCTTGATCAAATCCTTGTGCTATCATTTATTTGATTATTTTCTATGGGCTAACCATTTTATCTTAAGTTTTTATTTATTTAAAAGGAATATTTCCTCCCCTTTTAATAAATAAAAAGCCCACCTTTTCCTCTTATCCTATGTTGCACAAATAAAGCATTTAATTCTTATTTATAAAGAAAAATAAAAATAAAATAAAAGAAAAAGTACTTTTTGTCTCACATGGACATAAATTAAATGCTCAACATAAAGTAAATGCTTCTAATTTTCTTATTGGAGGATATTTGTGCACAAGGATCAAGCTTCTTTTTTTCTCCACCGTTGATTAAATCTTTTGCCTCTTAATCTCCATGGCCCATTCCTTTTTCGTTCCCTATAAAAGGAGAGCTCTCTTCCTCATTTGCACACACAATTTTTATGTTATTGTTATGCTACAAGTTTTCTAGGTCATCTTGGAGCTTTTGGAGATATTCTTGCATCTAGGGTTTGAAGATTTGGAGCATTGTTGGTATTCATCTTGGATCTTCATCAACACTCTATCTTCTTGTCTTCATTCTTGCATCATCATGGCTTTCTTGCTTCATAGTTAGATTTCATTTCTTGCATCTTTCATTTTCATAGCTTAGCTTGCATTGTACTTTCATTTCCATAGCTTAGCTTGCATCTTCATTCTTAGCTAGCTTGCATTGCATTGCATTTCATTTGATTCTTGGGGATATTGGCATTCTTGCCCTTGTCTTCATTGAATCTCCCATTGCATGGTTTACTAGCAAGGTTATTGGCTAAATAGCTCTAGCTGAGAGCATTCTTAAAACCCTTGCACTCCATGCCTAGGGAGCTATGGATCGATTTGTGAGGCCTCATTCTTGAGTTCCCTTGCATGTAATGATTCATAGAAGTGTGGTCACATTTTCACCATACAGAGGGTAGTGGAAGTGAATAAAAGAAGGCCTCCAATGCAAAATGAACCTAAATGAAAAAATATAATTGTGTCAACATGGGAGAACATATCCTATTTTGATATTGTTCTTGACATTATGCACCAAGGTATGCGGAACCAAGATGACCATGTGCGAAGTACGTGATCAAAAAGGTCAAAAACAACTATATGCCTTATGACACCATGATATTGAAGACTCTTGTGATAAGAGGATGCAAAGACCATGATAAATGCCAAAAAATACTAATACATACAAGCAGCAAGCAAGCATGCACAATGAACCAAAAGAAAACCAACATGTTGCCCCTAGTAAAGATGAAAATCAATTGATTTACTAACTGATTAATTGTGAGGGCAGGGCCTCAAGGATTGGGAAGGATACATCCCATGATGATGATTAGATTTGAAATTGATCAATTGATTATCAGTTGATTTGATTTAGGATGATGGATTGATTAAAGATTAATGCCCTAGATTAAGAGATTGGATTGCATGGATTAGTATTGATTGCACTTAATTGGACTGACTTGGGATCTTTTTTATTATAGGGGTTTTTTATTTTTTAATTTATTTGGATGAGAAGATTGGATAGAATGGGATTGGAAGAGAAGATGATTGGATATGATGAGATTGCAAAGCATGGAAAGGGAATAAATGCATTAGATTAGAAGATCAATTGATTTGATAGAAAAGATGGTTTGAATAATATGAAAGAATGATTAAGGGATTGGATATGACGAAATAGGAAAAAGAATAAGTGGATTGGGACCAATGACAATGGATAACCAAGAAATGATAGAGGATGGAAGGATGGAGATATTTTTAGATAGAAAATGAATGGATAAAAGAGAGGGATTGGATAAGAGATAGATGGAATGAATGGGTAGGTAAGGGTAGGATATGGAAGACTATAGGATGGGGAGTATAAGGATAGATATCCAAGAAATGTGTGGAAAAGGAGTTAAATGCCCCACACTAGAAGGAGGAGAATGGAAGATGGAAAGATGGAGGATAAAAATGTATAGGATGGAAGGATGGTGTGTAAGGGATCCATGAAGGAGATGAAGGCTTGTTCATTGTCCAAAGCATGCATGGATATTTTCTTTGTATTTTAGTACCTCTAGATTTCATGAAAGGAAAAGATATGAAAGTGGAAGGTGGATGGATAAGGGATATGAGACGGAGGTATGAAGAGGATAGGGGATAATGATATGGATGATATAGATGGAATTGGATAATAGATAATGGATGGAGGAAATGTATAGGATAATCAAGATTAAGGACATGGGAAGGTGTATGGACTCAAAGAGTATAATGGATGATGGATTAATAGAATGAATATGAAGAGGAATATGAGATAAAGGATAGGGATGTAAAGATCAAATATGTGAAAATGGATAGAATTATGTAGGAAAATAGATGGATAAGGATTAAGGGTAATGGAAGGTACATATGGATAGAGGGGATGCATAGGATAGTCAAGATCAAAGATGAGAAATGAAATGATAAGGAACTTATATAGGACAATGGATGGTGGATAGTGAGTGTGGAAGATATTTATGGTAGCAAAGTATGGATGGAGCTTGCCCCCAAGTATGAAGATAAACTAGAGGGAGGGATTACACATGATGCCTATTTTCCAAGTTTTCATCATGGCACTTTCCCAAGGATCCTGATTACCAAGTTTTCACCATTGGACGAATTTTTTTTTCTCTTCTTTTTTTCTTTGATTTTTTTTCAATGAAAATATAGACCTATTTTCTTCAAATGAAAAACACCAAAACACTAAAAAAACTCACATTAGATGTTAGTCATTTCAAATGCAAAAAAATAAGTAACTTTTACTACAACCTTCGATGAGCTAAATAAAGGGCACCCAAAACCTTGTTTGATTTGCTCTTTGAGATTATTGTGGGTATGCTCTCCCAACACAAATGAAATGAAAAATTAATGAAAAACTATGAGATGTAAGCTAGATGATGGTGAAGGGATTGAGGACAAGTATGAGGAACTTGCCCCAAGCTTCACAAATGATAAAGATTAAGATTGATACAAGATTGATTCAAAACTATGATAATGATAATGATAATGATAATACAAATAAGATTAAGATCTAAGATGAATATAATATGATTAAGAAGCTGTGGTAAAGATGTAACAAGATCTAGATTAGAAACAAGATTAAAATGTAAAAAAAGAGCTAGAACTATAATGATTAAGAATGCTAGAAGATGCATAAGAATTGAGAAGCATTGAGAAGAATCCAGCCTTGAAGAAGATTAGAAGATTTTGTTTTTATTTTTTTGAAAAAACTTTTTTTTTGGAGGAATTAGAGCTTGATGCTCTTTGGATAATGTTCTTTTAGAAAGATATGCTATGATTGGCCAATGCCACTAAAAGGTAAGCTCAAAGGTGCTCATAATAGTGATGTTAGGGGAAAGATATGGAGGTTAAGGTAGATGATGGCTAAGGATTTATGCATAAGATGGGGTAAGAGGAATGGGAGGATATGATATGGAAGGATAGGGAGTAGATATAGGAGCTGGATATTGTATAGGGTATTGAAAGGTTTGTGTGGGAGTAGGTGGAAATAATGACAAGATCAACATCGAAACACACCTTTAAGGGTAGTGGATAGGTGAAGGGAGAATGAATTGGCTAGAGTGAGGTTTTGATGTAGGAAGTGATGTGGATTTTGGGACACAAGGACCCAAAATAGATGAAGGAGAGAATGGAAGATATTTGGAAGAATACAGAGTAGAAGTCTTTGGAAGATTGAATGTCAACTTTGATTTTTATTTTATATTCTATTCCTTTAAGAGAGACTTAGGAATCCACATATCTTTTGACTTTTCTTTACGTTTATGTGCTTTTGACCGCAATTCTTCCATGATGGATTTAGGAACCCATATTTTCTTTGATTTTCTTTTTTTGTTAGAGGACCCTTGTGGTCTTTTGAGTATTTCCCTTTTCTTTGTAGCCACATGTTGATTAGATAGTACATGGTGATATTCATATGCAAGTGGATTCTTGTATTTCTGATTTTTATGTTGTGCATCCAAGTTGCTTCCAAAAGATTTGGGAATTATGGATGAATGAGGCTTGTATAATGGGTTTTGATGGATGGATGGATAGAAATATCTCAAGGATGCATGTCTTTGTTGATCTTTAGGTATGGTGGAAGAAATAAATGATGAGCTAGGAGCAAGAGGTATAGTGGATGGAGGAACATAAGGACCTAAAATGGATGGAAGGGGTGAAGGGTTTAGCATTGGGATATAAGGGCCCAAAATGGACGGACAAGATGAAGGATTTATTTTAGGGATATAGGGACCCAAGATGGATTTGGAAGATAATGAAGGAATATGTTTATGATTGAATGGAGGTATATAATGTGTAGGGGGATATGAGCATCTATAGAGTGAGCGATATCACAACCAAGGCCATCAAGTGTAAAGTTTTCTTGGTCCCCAAGAGGCTCCTTATTAGGAATAATAATAGCTTTAGGAGGAATAGGATCTTGTGAAGGATAAGGATCTTGTGATGGAGGATCAAGAAGGAGAGTGGGATCTGTGTGTGTGAAAATTGTACCTGATCTGTAGACACAACACTCAGTAAAACATTAGAGGTTAGCAAAAATTGAAATCGTGCAAAATTGAAAACTAAACTAACCAAGTGATTTACTGCCTTCTAATAGGTGCGAGATTAATGTTCTCAGATTGTAATCGAGATCAGTGACCTAGACGACACCTAAATGAAGGATTTGAATGCAAAAGATGGATATGAAATATGAATGTAATTAAGCTATTTTTTTTTAATATTTTATGATGCAATAAGAATGATAAATTGATATGATATGAATGCTATTGAAAACTGATATGCTATGCTAATCTAGAAATGATATGAAATATGAATGCAAAAATAAGATTGATCTCACAAAAATGCCGATTCGCAAGAGCTTTGATTCTTCAATTCCAATTCTCCAGCGTGATTGTGCAAAATATGAGATGATTTGTGAAGAGCTGAAGCCTTAATTTATAGAAATCCAGGGCTTTGGAGGTGCATGGATAAAAGCCATAAATCACTCAAATAACTCAAGTTGATTTTTGAGTTATCTGATAATAACAGATAATTAAGTCACAAAAACATGCAAAAGCTAAGCTTTAACTCAAAAATAGAGTTTAGCTTTAATTGATAATTGATAGTTGTCTGCTTTTATGATTGTGCATGTTTTATTTATGAATTAATTTAATAATAAAGTGATTTATTTCCAACTTAACTGATTTTTGAAATAAAATAATTAATTTATGGGTTAATTAACTATTTAATCAAACTTTTATTAAAAATTATATTATTAAATAATGACAACATGTTTTAATTAATTAAATAAAAATTTAATCAATTATTCATATGATATTAGATTTATTGTCAAAATTAAATAATACAATTAATAATAGATATAATTAAATTTAATTACACAATTAAGTGGCAAATATTAAATCTAATTAATTAAATATGAAAATATTCAATTAATCAAACTTTAGGATAAATGTGATTTATTACCAAATAATTATAAAATTAAAGATAATTAAGATAATTAGGAATATTACTAGGAATATTCCCCGATGCAAAATTTAAGATAATCAATTAAGATTCAATGATGTTTAGATGTGCCTTAGATTAGGACTTTGATGTCGATTTTGTTTGATTTGTCGATGTAGGAGGTTAATGAACATATAGCCCATTTTTGGGGTATTACATTTTGCCCCTCTTTGAATTACTGTGTGAGGCGCAGTGGTTCAAAGATAGTCTGTGTTTGATAAAGATATGAAACTGATTCGAAAGATAAACCGATCTCAAGATAGAAACTGATTGAGAGATATTGAGATAGGAGGTCCTGAATGACCAGAGATAATGTTCACTATAGCAGAAAATAAACCTATGATTGCGAAAAAGTGTCAAAACACCTGATTCTAAACCTTAGGATTGATAAGAAGTGAGTGACCCGTTCTAGACTCGATTGTCTTAGCAGAACTAGCAGGTATCACATCTGAATCCTTCAGTTGCTGAAGAACCAAGGAAAGAACACTATGATCTGATGGTTGCAAAAATTGATACAGTTTACAAGATTAGGAGAATACCAGATTGATATGGATCGATCAATCTGATATGCCCCAAGTGATGATAGATTTGCCCCGAGCGATGAGGACTTTTGATGAATCAGCGACTAGACGTGATTGTTGTCTTGATCACTAATGAAAGATATTGATAGATTTGATCGATAGAATTTGATTTACAGACTTTGAATGATGTGCAATACCATGCCCCCTTTAGGATTAAAATTGAAATCTGACAAGAAAAGTCAGCGTTATAGTTCAGAAGCATGTTAATTGATTTGAGAAGTGGTTAAACATGTTTAAGAACACATTCTGCATCGTTTGGAGGTCCAAAAAGACCAAGTTTGACTAGGTTTGACCATGAAATGACCATGGTTGACCAAGTTGAAATTTTGATAGTTTGATGTAAGATAATCAGTTAAGTTGAATACTAGATTTCTGTGATGATCAAAGGTCGAATATGCAAGCAGTTAATAATATGAATGATCTCAGATTTTGATTTTGATCCCGAAAAAGGATTCTACTTGCTGCTTCATTGGAGGAACCTTCGTGTGAGATTCAGCTCTTGTTAGATTTGAAGAATTGATATGAAGAATTGTTTAAGCTTTGAAGTTCGTTTAGTCATTGTGAGATCTTGCAAACATGCAAAATGTAAAGAGACATGCAAAATAAAATGCAACCTAAGACCTAGGACCTAGTCACTGATCATATGTCGATTTGTTATCATCATTGAACTTTTAGGTAACCGGATAAATCAATATAATGCCCACTAGCCATGAAACCATAGACATATGAATATCGATTTGTATGCACAAGAATCAATACAACACCCACTGGTCAAACAACCATGGATATATGAATATTGATTTTGTTTTCGAAATGTCGGATTAGATATAAGCACCCAGGCACAAGTGCCAAGATGACCTGAATATCATGTCCATTTTGATATAGCAATTTGTACAAGCATCAAAACATAAATGTTGTGATGACCTGAGTACGCCTTGCGTTACAAACACATCAAACAGTCAAGAGATCATTCTAAATCCAATGTGAATTACCCGTAGTGACCCTTTATCGTTCACATCCTTAGGCAAGATTGTGTTCCACAGTAGGAGAAAGAACTTACTCAAAAAGATAATAGTTAGATCAAACTTCCTTGAATTGTCTGGGTATCAATGGTCGAGGTACGCATGGCCATCCAATTTGAGATAGAGGCTCTTACAGTCGGACACCATTTCAATCCAAAAGTTCCAAAGATGTTAGATTTTCACATACAAGCAGAAGACAAAGAAAAGATTATGCCCCCAGTCATCACTCTCTAAATCCTATAAAGGACATCATCGAAGAGCTTGAAGGGACACAATATGCAAAAATCTCAATGCGAATCAGCAAGCATACAAGGAGATAAAAGCATGTAAAAAGCACAGATTGTTTTCAGTTTGAGTTTGATGTTTGATTGCGTTGTTGTAGATGCAAAATCCTTTCTGGAGATGAGACAGACTTGACTGACTCAAATGAAGCTTCAAAGGACTCTGACTGGATATTGTGTCTAAGATACATGGGAGACTATAGGATATGACATTGATTGCCCCCAAATTTGAACATTGATAGGATACAGACGCTTGAGCTGATTGGTGTATAGACTGACTTATTGAAACCAGGATATGCAGAAATAAACCGGGAGATATGTACAAACTAAAGCAAGACTGAAAGCTGGGAAAGACCAAGATTGTGCTAATAGATGGAGCATTTTGGAACAAGTGGCGCCTGTTTGCCAGGTTTTCACCATCTTGGTAGAGATTCTATTTTTACTACCAAGGCGCCTGTTTCCAGGTTTTCACCAAGGCACTTTTCTTTTTCATTTTTTCATTTTTTTGTATTTTTCATTTTTTCAATTTTTTTGTATTTTTCATTTTTTCAATTTTTTTGTACTTTTGATATTTTTTGATTTTATTTTTTTTGTGAATCATCAAGGCGCCTATTGCTAGGTTTTCACCAAGATGTTCATTTTTTCAAGACTTTTTCTGATTTTTAAGATTTTTTCAGGACATTTACCAAGCACTGAATGCCTTAGGCGTAGAATTTCTTTAGATGGAGAACGTTGATTGGTTCTCGAAGCTGTTCTCCTTCAGTCATTGAGAGTTGATAGGCACCAGAGCCAAAAGTAGCAGTGATAACAAAGGGACCCAACCAATTGGGTTCGAACTTCCCGTTGCGTTCTCGATGTGATTGATTTTTAGGATTTTCTCTCAACACTAGATCGCCAACCTGAAATTCTCTATGTCTGACTTTCTTGTTGTAGCCTCTAGACATTCTTTTCTAATACACTCTGAGATGATCATACGCTGCTTGCCTGCGTTCATTTAGTAGTTCAAGTTCTTGTAACCTCGACACTCTATAGTCTTCATCAGTGACAAGTCCATGCATTTTGATTCTGAGTGATGGGATTTCAACCTCAATAGGTAGTACCGCTTCAGACCCATAAACTAAAGCAAAAGGTGTAGCCCCTGTAGGCGTTCTGATACTAGTTCTGTATGCCCAGAGAGCTGGATTGATCATCAGATGCCAGTCTCTTCCTATTTTATTCACTGTTCTGTGCAAGATCTTCAGGAGATTTTTGTTTGAAGCCTCAGCTTGTCCGTTCCCTTGAGGATAGTAGATAGATGACCAATGTTGAGTAATTTTGAACTTGGCACATAAGTCATCTAGGTCCTTGTTTTTGAATTGTCCCCCGTTATCTGTGATTATAGAGTGAGGGATCCCATATCTGCAAATGATGTAGTTCAGGATGAACATAGAGATCTGTTTCCCTGTTGCTTGTGTTAGAGGAACTGCTTCTACCCATTTTGTAAAATAATCTGTAGCTGTGATTATATGGGTATGTCCATTAGAAGAGTGCGGATGGATAGCACCTATGAGATCAAATGCCCATTGTTGAAAAGGCCATTGTGTAGTAAAGGGAATCAGATCTCTCCCTGGAGCATGAATCAAGTTGCCATGTACTTGACACTGTTGACAGTTTTTAGCAAATTTAATAGCTTCTTTTTCCATTTCAGGCCAATAATACCCAGCCCTAATAGGTTTTCGAGCTAACGTTAACCCATTCGAGTGTGACCCACATATACCCTCGTGGACTTCCTCTAATGCACATTGAGACTCTTCCCGTTCTAAACATCTAAGCAGTGTACCATCTAGACCTCGTTTGTACAGATCATTACCAATGATGACATATCGGGATGCGGATCGGATAAGGTTTCGTTTCTCAAAACGGTTAAAGGAGTCAGGGATGATTTGGTCGTGGAGATAGGAGAACAAATTTTTGTAGCAAGATGAGTCATAACCTACAACAGTGCAGATCATGCGGGTTTCAGGGGAGTCATATGCAGGATAGGATAGGGCTTCCACCAGGAACTCGTAGCGTAGTTCATGTTTAGGCTGTTGTAAAAGAGTAGATAATGTTACCATTGCATTAGTAGCCTTATTCTCCATTCTAGGTATTTGCTCAAATGTGATAGAGATGAAGTATTTCTTTAAATCATCGACCATTCTCTTGTAAGGAATGAGCTTTTCATCTTTGGTTTGGTACACATCATTGACCTGGTGGATGACCAGTTGTGAGTCTCCATGAATGTGCATCTCTGTAACTCTCCATTGTATTGCCATTTTCATACCATTGAGAAGTGCCTCATATTCAGCAATATTGTTTGTGCAAGGAAACTTTAATCTGAATGCTTTGGGTATCGAGTATCCTTGAGGAGTAATGAACAATATGCCTGCTCCGGATCCATTCTATGTGTAGGAGCCATCAAAGAATAACTGCCATGCTCTAGAAGAGAGGTGCATGATAGAGGAATCAGGAAATTCCATTTGCATGGGTGTATCATCAAACAGTGGTGCTTCAGCTAATTGATCAGCGATGACCTGTCCTTTGATAGCTTTTCTTTCAACATATTCAATGTCAAATTCGCTCAAGAGCATGACCCATTTAGCTAGTCTACCTGTGAGGGCAGCTTTGCTTAGGAGATATTTTAGTGGATCAATTTTAGCTACCAAATGAGTGGTATGAGCTAACATGTAGTGTCTCAATTTCTGTGATGCAAAGATCACAGCTAGACATGCCTTCTCGATCATTGAGTAGTTCTTCTCATAGGCCACTAAAGTTTGGCTGATATAGTAGATGGCTCTTTCTTTCTTGTTCTCATCATGCTGTGCTAGCAATGCCCCCAGTGATGTATCTATTGCGGAGACATATAATATTAATGGCTTCCCATGAATAGGAGGCATCAATATAGGCGGATTTGATAGATACTTCTTGATATGTTTAAAGTTGTTCTCGCATTCTTCATTCCATGCAAAGGTCACACCTTTATGTAATGTTTTTGTAAAAGGCTGTGAGATGTCCACTAGCTGTGATATGAATCTTCTGATAGATTGAACTCTACCTTGCAACGTCTTCATTTGACTGATATTTGTGTGAGGTTGCATCTCTATTATAGCCTTGACCTTAGCTGGATCAACTTCAATTCCTTTCTTGGAGACGATGTATCCTAGGAGCTTTCCAGAAGTGACTCCAAAAGCACACTTTTTAGGATTTAGTCGAAGACTAAACTTTTCCATTCTGTCGAGGATCATGCTCAAGTCTGTTAGATGTTCAATTCTAATCATGGATTTTGCCAAGGTATCATCTACGTAATCTTCCATTGTTCTATGCATCATATCATGAAAAATAGATGTCATTGCTCTTTGATATGTAGCTCCAGCATTTTTGAGTCCGAATGGCATAACATTCCAACAGAAAGTTCCCCACGCACATGTGAAAGCTATTTTCTCTTGATCTTCTGGAGCAATTTTGATTTGGTTGTATCCAGAAAAGCCATCCATTAAGGAATACATTTCATAGCCTGCAGTCATGTCCACTATCATATCAATGTTAGGTAGTGGAAAGTCATCCTTAGGGCATGCTCTGTTCACATCTCTAAAGTCCGTGCACACTCTAATTGAACCATCTGGTTTTGAAATAGGTACAATGTTGGAAATCCACTCAGCATAGTCTATGACACGGATGAATCCAGCTTTTAGGAGTTTTTCTAGTTCTGCTTTGACTAAGAGTGCAACATGAGGATGCATCTTTCTCAATTTTTGTTTGATTGGTTTTACTCCGGGAGCAATGGATAGATGGTGCATAATGAGATTGGGATCCAATCCTGGCATATCTGAATATTTCCATGCAAAGTTGATCTTTTTCTTTGATAAGAAGGTAGTGAAGTTTTGTTTCTCTTCGTCTGATAGAGATTGTGCTACATGTACCAATTGTGGTTCCTCTGTTGTACCCAAATTGATGGATTGAGTTGGCTCAATCAGAACTGGAGATCTATCCTGTAAATGACTCGGAAGGACATCAAATATCTCATCCTTAGGTGCCTCAGAGAGGTTTTCACCTTCAGATACGTCTTTTCTTTTTACTTTTGTCGGTTCTGAGACTGCCACAAAGTGGTTTTCACCCTCAGAACTCTTTTTCTTTTTCTTTTTACTCTTGTTTTTCTGACTAAGATATTTGATGTCCGACTCGGTCATGCTGACGCTCGGTTCACTGATGGAAGTACTCATAGGCTCAACTGCATTGAGGTAGCAGGCAAGGGCATAGTCATTTGGGAAGGTATACATACCATGGTTTGGGTTTGTGGAAGTTTGGTCGATAAGATCAGGGCGTTGGATAGTCAAAGCGGGAAAGGCTTGGGATATGGCGTTCACGGATGTGGATATGTCATCATTGGTCCTAACCTGATGCTCAAGTTCAAAGGTGATATTACAGCTCAAAATGTTCAATTCATGAATAGGCTCAACGTCATCATGGGAGTCTTCTTCAGCCATAGGTGGATCAGACATGTTAAGTTCATTGTTTCGCTCTAGACTTACGTTGGGTTGAGAGACATATTGGTGAATAACATCAATAGATTTCTTTGTTATAAGCTCATCTTCTTCTGGAATGGCACCCCATTCATAATCATTTGACTCATCTTCTGATTCAGAATCTCTAGGAAATCTTAGAAAATGTGTGAAATCAGGATGAATACCCCAAGAAGGATTACCCTCAGTCTCTGACTTGAATTCATATTCATGGGAATCAGTGTCAGAATAACTACCTCCTGCTTCTTGATCAGTTTGATTGCCTTCGAGATTGGCTGGTTCTTGTGGTGCAACCATCTCTTGCGCTACAGTAGGTTCTTGTGTTTCTACTACATTACTTCTTCTGATAGGATCATCTATATCATCAAAAAGATCTTTGATCTCTTTAGGCAATTTTTCATAGGGGATAAGTTCAGAGCTATCTGAATCATCATCAGAGGGTTCTATGTCTTCTTTCTTAAGAAGGGGTTCTCCTGGTGCAATTTTTTCTATGACATGAGAACAACCACCTTTGAGATGATAGGGTTTCTTCTTAAACCCTATGCCACCAGTATCTTTTTTGGCTCGACCAATGTGTGAAATGGGGGTCACGAGACCCTTTCCCCTAATTCCTAGAGGTCCTTGACCGGAATATCCCATCTTGGCTATCAATTTGTTTCCTGGACCATATGAATTAGAAGGGACTGTAGGTGCTATAGATTCACTAGGTTGAACAATTTTAGATTCAGAATCCTCTTTATATAGCCATGCCAGCACAGCTTCATCCTCTTCAAATTCTTGTTTAGATACTTGCTCCACCACAAAATGTCTTTTGTATGCTTCCATAGGTTCCTTAGGTTCTGATTTAGACTGCTTCAAGGATTGGCCATATGACTTAGGTGAGATTGGGAGAGATGTCAGAGACAAGACTGGCTCTATAGTGTATTCTCCCATCCCATTTTCTTTGATATTGATCTCTTTAGCAATGTCGTCCATCTTAGATGTGGAAGCCACATTTTTTTGCTTGATGGAAGATTCTCTGTTATTGGGAACAAGTTTATCGGCACTTTCCTTCAATGTATTGCAAGTTGTACTCAGATCAGCTGGGATAGTAACCTCCACTCCTTCATAGGGAAATTTCAAGCATTGATGGTATGTCGAAGGAATAGCTTGCATTTCATGTATCCAGGGTCTCCCTAGAAGGATATTGTAAGTCAATGGTAGATCAAGCACCTGACATGTGGTATCTTTGATGACTGGACCCACCCGGATGGGCAAGACAATGGTGCCTTTAGAAGCTCTTTCTTGTTCATCATAGGCCTTTATGGTGATCTTCTTTCGAGGATCAATAGCCATCTCTGAGAATCCCAACTGTGTGATTAAGTTGTAAGAACAAATGTTGAGGCCTGCGCCCCCATCTATCAACACACGTTTGACTCGACGGTTCTGGATCAAGACTTCTATGTGCAAGGGCTGATTATGTGGGTGACTTAGGGAGTTGTCATCCTCTTCTGAAAAGGAGATATATTGTGGAGATGTTAGATGACCAACCATAGTCTGGAACCTGTCTAGATCTAGATCATCAGGAACATTAGAGCTGAGAAAAGCTTTGTCTAGGATATCTCTGTGAGCTGGAGATATTCGAAGTAACTCAAACATAGAGATTTTGGCATTGGTATTCTGGAGTTGTTGTACGATGCTGTAAGATGTAGGTCTGGTATCCTTTGGATTGGAAGATTTCGAGGCAACCTTCTGTTTAGAAGCAGATGTGAGATTGAAAGGTATCTTAGGGACATCAGATGAATTTGGTGTTTGTCCTTTCAGATGCATCTGAGCTTGTGATCTGGTAACTGCATTAGCTGAGGAATGATTTCTATCTCTTCGTACAATCGTGATGACATTACAGCTCTCAGAGAGGCATGGTTCCACCATATTGATGACAGCATCGTTTCCAGGGTAGGCATAGTTGACTTTTGCCCCCATGTTAGGCTGAGAAGTGGAAACTCCCTTGCCATGTTGTGGAAAAAGTTCTGTAAATGCTGTGTGATCATTATTGCTGGTAGGATTATCAATTGTGATGTCCCCTTGATCTATCAAGTCTTGAATGGTATGCTTCAAATGGAAGCATCCATTAGTTCTATGGCCTTTAGTCCGATGGAAAGCACAGAATTCATTATCTTTCCACCAATATGGTTTTGGATCCGGATCAGGTTTTCGGATTGGTGGTAAAGAGATCATGTTATCAGCTATCAGGGTCCTCAGAGCAGATTCCAAAGATTCTCCCAGGGGAGTAAACTTTCATTTATTATCCCATCATTTGAATGGCTTCTTTGGAGATGGTTCAGCAGATTTTTGCTCTGAAGCTTCAATGGCTTTGGTGGCAAGGGTGAGATTGTAGGCCGGTGCCTTTGATGGGGTGTGGATAGTGTCAACAACACCGTCAGAGATGATACCTTTGTTTCTATTCCAGCTCTTGTTTTTATCTTTTGAGCTAGATCCTGATTCAAACTTGTCCTTTTGAAGTGTGATTTCTCCTTTCTTGACAAGTACTTTCTCAATCTTGATTGCATTATCCACCATTTTATCAAAAGATACATGATCTTGCATTTGTAATGGATAGTTGAGCTCTGGAACAAGGTTATTGATAAAGATTTCAAGTTTCTCCATTTCGGGAATTGGTCTAGCATATAGAGAAAACTTCTTTCGCCACCTCTTGAGAAAAGTTAGGAATGATTCCCCTAGATATTGCTTGAGGTTACAGATATCGATCATGGTAATCGGATGTTGAATATTGTAGGAATATTGTTGATAAAACAATTTAATCAATTCCTCAAAACTTTTGATTGTAGAAGGTAATCTTGAAAACCACTGAATGGATGCTCCTCCCAAGGATCTAGGAAAAAGACGCATTAGATAAGTCGGTTCATGCATGAATTCCATGGATTACGTACAGAACTCTCTGACATGATCTTGAGGATCAGAGTGTCTGTCGTATTTGTCATACTTTGGTATCTCCACTCTTTTTGGGAATGGAGGCATATACAAGTCTTTGTCAAAAGGGAAAGGACAAAGGGCCTCCATGGAGAATTCCTTGGGTTCCTTCTCTTTCTCAATTTTATTCATTTTGACCTGCATAGCGTGCAGCTGGTTCATTATGGCCGTCATCGGAGTTTCTTCCTCATGCGTGATGATATCTTTGACATTGAAGTGAGGAGGAAGTTTAGCTCCTTCTTGGGCTAATTGCAAAAAGTATGCCTCTCTATCCATTTTCAAGAAATGCCTCATCATTCTTTTGAATTCATCATCATTCTGACACCGATGGATTTCAGAGGGTGTAGGTTCTTGGTCGGCATTATGTTGAGAATGGTGTCCCTGGGATCCTCCTCCTAGAGAACCATGGTTTGTCCTTGCTTGAGACATGGTAGGATTTTTTGGGCTCCCTGGAATAGATTGAGGAGGAGTTTGTGGATTACCTCTGTGAGTTGATAGAGGAGGTATGTAACCAGTTTTTAATCAAAAGTTACCGAGACCGTTGTCTTCGTAGATACTTGACTTGATGAGTTGTTCAAGAGTTGGACCCGGGGTATTGGTCAAAAGTAAGTTCTGAGATGTTTCTTCTAATTTCTCGTGTGAAGAAGCTCTGGTCTCCACCATTAACTTTGAATGAAACAGAAGAAAAGGATGAAGACAACTGAAGAACAATTTGATTCGAGAAAATTGGATGACGCAACCTTGTCAAGATTATGATAGTTTTGAAGATCTGATGAGATGTGGGTGAAGGAAACTGTGCCCTGGATGTATGGGATAGATCGCCCAAAAGATAGCGGACACGAGTTCTCAACACTTAGTTTGTTTTTGAAGATTGATTGATTGAAGATTGATAGTTATGACAAGGTTTTGACACGAGATAAAAAGGATTCAAATTGATCAAACAGAAGATTAGATCAGATTCAAAAGATCAAACTCGAAAAATGGTAGAATGCTCAATAGCTACTGCTCTGTTCCTGACACAATGATATTTTTGACAGATTCTGGAACTAGGCTGGAAACATTGGATATCTTGCAATTTGATAATTTCTGACAACTTTCTCAAATTTTTCCAAACGACACTCTGCAGACTCGTACGACAGTTGGGTATAAATGAAACGACAGTTGCGAAACTCGTACGATAGTTGGGTGGATATGAAACGACAGTTGACAAAACTCGTATGATAGTTGCTAACAATTTTTGGCTTCTTGAATTTTGCTGGTTTGAAAACTCGTACGACACTGGGTTCTTAATCATACGACATATGGGCTTTACTGAAACGACATTTGACAAAAAGTCATACGACTTTTGACTTCTTGAAATGACTTTTGACTCCAGAAAGAACTTTACGTCAATTTTTGCAAAATTTAAGGTTTTCAGTTTTGGATTGTTTGCAAATTGTACTATCCAGATTTTGAAGGTTATACCAGATTTGATCATTTTTAATAGCCAAGTAGATAAATAAGCACGTAGAACAGCAAGCAAGTGATTTGAAGCACGTCTGAAAACAATGAACAAGGGTAAAAGCAACCTTGCGCATGAACAATCAAGTGACCAAATTGTGCTAATCCCTGAGAGTACTAATTGTGTATGTTTTGAAAAAGTTTTGCAATAACGCACATATACCTGAAAGTGAAAAATTGGCCTCTCTAGGGTTTTTAGTAATGGTTTGACTCTACAACTTTTATGATTCAAAGGGGTGAACTCCAATCCCGGCGCACCAGGGTTTTGACACAGTCCGAGAACTTAATCTTCAAGAGCTACTAGGGAGATCTGACAACCCAACAATGAACCATACCCGTGGAGATTTCTTCCACAAGGACATTTATATAGCGGCTGTCACTACCATGGCGAAAATGGCTATTACCACTTGAGGTTTCGTCAATGCAGTTTGCCCTGTGAAGGGATTGTCCGCTACGGTTAACCCTCTCTAAAGATGACTCACAATAGTATACCACAAGGGGACTCGGCTCCAGATTCAAGGTTTTGACACCTCTTCACTTTTAACCCAAACAAAGCAAGCAGATTAATCCGACACGCTAAGACAAAGTTTTGTTCCACCAAGGTCTGTGATATCAACTCCACGTGATCTATCAACCTCTCCGGGGAGAGAATGTATCAATCAATAAGAGAAGACGCACTAACCAATTTTGATTCACCAAATCTCGTGATATCAACCCCACGTGATCTATCAACCTCTCCAGAGAGAGAATGTGTCGATCAATAAGAGAAGACTCACTAACCAAGTTGAATGTGAAACGCACTAAGTATCCTCCCTACCTACAAGGATTCCATCGTCAAGAAAGATTTCGCTAGGAATCCAATCTCTCAAGAATCACGAATAATGTTCATAGGGCCTAATTACTATGTGAGTACAGATATATGTTCCGAAAGTAAATCTACCAAAAGCATTCAAAAAGTAGAAAGAGGAACACTTAACGCTTAAAGAAAATATGAGATGAGTCCACAAGGTGGAACACTTAACACCTCACACAAGCTAAAAATGAGTCCCCAACTTAGAAAACAAGTGAGTTCCTAAAAGCACAAAAGGGTTGCCAAGTGGAACATTTAACGCTTCTGTCCTGTTGACCCCTCCCCTTTATGGCGCTGAGATTGCAACCACGGGGCGGAAATGAGGGGCCGGCGGATTAGCGAGTCTAATAACCCAAGATAGCAATCAAGATCAATCACAAGTATCCTAAGACTTCTTAATGAATCCTTAAGGGATCACAACCTAGTATCAAATTATGCAAGTGTGTAGAATAAAAGCATGAGAAGACGCACACAAGCTAGACACATAAGAGATTTATTTTAAGCCCAAATCAAAATGTTATTAGATGAAGGAGAATACCTGGTGATCCTCGCAATGCGTTTAGTAGATTTTACCTGATTTTTAGCAATTCTTGCATTTTTCCCAATCAAAACCAGCAGAGAGCAATCAAAAATAGAGAATTTCAATTGTCAAAATTAGCAGTTAGCCGAAATATAAAAATCAAATCTGATACTCTGCTCTGAAAAATGAAACGACAGTCAAAACTGGTACGGAAACTCGTACGATAGTGGGTATTCTCTCAGACGACAGTCCAGAAACTCGTACGACACTGGGTATGCTACCATATGACAGATTATCTCTCAAATGGCAGTGGGTATGAAATGAAACGTGTCGCGATCCGATAGACTGTCGTACGACAGTGGATAGAGTATCATACGACAGTGGGTATGCTCCCATACGACATTTGTCAGAAACTCGTACGACAAATGTACGGACAAAATTAAAAATCGCAGTTTTGCACAGATCCCGAGGATAAAAAGACAGAAATTGAAAGAATTGAATTGGAAACCCATTTTAGGGCCCCACAGTGGGCGCCAGAAATGTGTGTGTGAAAATTGTACCTGATCTGTAGACACAACACTCAGTAAAACATTAGAGGTTAGCAAAAATCGAAATCGTGCAAAATTGAAAACTAAACTAACCAAGCGATTTACTGCCTTCTAATAGGTGCGAGATTAATGTTCTCAGATTGTAATCAAGATTAGTGACCTAGACGACACCTAAATGAAGGATTTGAATGCAAAAGATGGATATGAAATATGAATGTAATTAAGCTATTTTTTTAAAATATTTTATGATGCAATAAGAATGATAAATTGATATGATATGAACGCTATTGAAAACTGATATGCTATGCTAATCTAGAAATGATATGAAATATGAATTCAAAAATAAGATTGATCTCACAAAAATGCCGATTCGCAAGAGCTTTGATTCTTCAATTCCAATTCTCCAGCGTGATTGTGCAAAATATGAGATGATTTGTGAAGAGCTGAAGCCTTAATTTATAGAAATCCAGGGCTTTGGAGGTGCATGGATAAAAGCCATAAATCACTCAAATAACTCAAGTTGATTTTTGAGTTATCTGATAATAACAGATAATTAAGTCACAAAAACATGCAAAAGCTAAGCTTTAACTCAAAAATAGAGTTTAGCTTTAATTGATAATTGATAGTTGTCTGCTTTTATGATTGTGCATGTTTTATTTATGAATTAATTTAATAATAAAGTGATTTATTTCCAACTTAACTGATTTTTGAAATAAAATAATTAATTTATGGGTTAATTAACTATTTAATCAAACTTTTATTAAAAATTATATTATTAAATAATGACAACATGTTTTAATTAATTAAATAAAAATTTAATCAATTATTCATATGATATTAGATTTATTGTCAAAATTAAATAATACAATTAATAATAGATATAATTAAATTTAATTACACAATTAAGTGGCAAATATTAAATCTAATTAATTAAATATGAAAATATTCAATTAATCAAACTTTAGGATAAATGTGATTTATTGCCAAATAACTATAAAATTAAAGATAATTAAGATAATTAGGAATATTACTAGGAATATTCCCCGATGCAAAATTTAAGATAATCAATTAAGATTCAATGATGTTTAGATGTGCCTTAGATTAGGACTTTGATGTCGATTTTGTTTGATTTGTCGATGTAGGAGGTTAATGAACATATAGCCCATTTTTGGGGTATTACAGAATCTTGTGGAGGATTAGGATCATGAGGGGAATTAGGAGGAATAATGGGATCTTGAGAAGGATTGGAATCATGACATTGAGATGAAGAGGTACTTTGATCTTGCCTTTGGGGAGGATTATGTGATGGAGTGCAATGGATGGAAAGATCTTGAGATGGAAAGATATCATGGAATGAAGTGGAGGGAATGCCTTGATCTTGATTAGGAATGGATTCATGAGGTGCATCAAGAGGGATAGGTGGATTTTGCAAAATAGGGGGATCAAGGAGTGGAGGAATCCTTGGATCTAGAGGATGAGAGGAATATTTGTTAGCATGCTTTGGGAAAATGTCTTGACATGTGTGGACTTGTGAGGGTGATGTGATGGAGGGGTGGGGATATTCAAATTAAATCTCTCCTTTGTCAATGAGTTCTTGGACAATTTTTTTTTAACTTTAAGCACTTCTTGATATCACGACCATTGATGCGATGATAATCACAATATTCATTTTCCTTATACCAAGTAGGTTTGGGTTCACTCTCATCAAAGGGAATAGTGTTTGGAAAAACCATCATGTTTTGGTCAACAATTAGGTGGAATATGGCATCAAGAGGGTTCGCAAGGGGAGTGTATTGTCTAGCTTTGGGTGATTGTGAAGCTTTGGAGGATAGGGATGATGTGGGTTTTGGAGGATTAGGATTGTGTGGAAGTTGAGGCTTAGGTAGGGGATTGGGGTTTGATGGTGGATGATGATTATGGATTTGGAGAAAGGGGGGACATATGTCTTCAAAGGTTTTCTTTTGATGCTCATTTTGCAAGATTAGAATGGTATTTATAAGTTCTTCAATCTCTTGGGAAAGAGTGGGTATGTTAGAGGCATGATGGGGGTGATGGAAGGAATTAGGTGTGGATGAATGATGATGAGGTGGATTTCCCTTGTAAAATGTAGAGGAAGGATAGGAAATAGAATATGGATTGGGATTAGATATGATGTATTGAGGATTGATTTGCTAAGTAGGTTGGATTGGAGGTATAGTTTGAAGATTAGGGTTTGGCACTTTGAAGTCCTCAACCATTTTGTGAAACCAATCCATGTTCATGATGTTTGAATTATAGATTTTGGATTGGATTAGAGGAAGATGATGTAGATGAATATTTTAATTAAGAATGGAAGATTTGATGATGGACGAAATATGAACTTAGGACAACAAGTTTGGACTTTTATTTAAAAGGGTAGGGCCTCAAGGATTTTGATATGATTGGATGATCGATTTGATTGATTTAGAGGGAAAGGCTCCAATAATTTTGATTGATTTGATTTGGTTTTTATTTTGGATTTGTGAGGGCAAGTCCTCAAAGTTGGATTTGATTTGATTTGATTTGATTTGGATGATGATTAAAGGCAAAAGATGATGATGGTGCTCCTAAGCAAAAAGTGGAAGATTAGAAGATGGTATGGATAAGACTTGGATTAAGAATGGATGAAGCGGAAGGATAGATTAGAGATGTTTGAAGAGAAGTTGAATGGATGATGAGATTGATTTGGATGATAGGGGATATATGGATTGAATTAGAACAAATAAAGCAATAGTGCAATGTGCATGTCCAAAATATTTACATGGGTTGAGCAACACAATCGAAGACACATCAAGCACACACTACCTAAGGTCAAAAAAGGAAGTGTTCCAACCTTTTCCCACAATTTGATGCTCTTAGCCCCATACTTAAGTGGTTGAATGGCCTTTCCTAGGACAATGAATGTTATGGATCAATTGGAAGAGATCAATGCTCGTAGCGCATGTCTTTCCACATTGCCACATTCAAGCTTTAGCATCCAAGGGAGAACATATGGTGAGTATTCTTGAGGTGATCCGAGTAAGTCCACTTGGATCAATCTTTGCACAAAGGAAGTCACACGGCTGAAATAGTTGGCCTCTAAATCCTTAGGTGTCTAGTAAGGTCCTCTGTTCATGACTATCCCCTATAGTTTCGCAAGTGGAATTAAGGCCTATAGCCCTACAAGCACCCAAAATGCATAGTCTCACAAGCAAGATTTAGACCTCTCGACCCTACACAAGTTGAATGTACTTCCTTTGTAAACAAGCACCTATCAAATGTAGTCTTTCTTAGCAAGATTTAGGCAACTAGGCCCTACAGATGAAGAATCATTAGAAGTAGAAACATCCATGTCTTACCTCTCTTTAGATTGAAAGAATCTTTTGATTATAGTGGGTTGGAGTAGCCGGGTTCGCTTGTTCCCCACTTGGATCGTTCCCAAAAGATTGCTCTCTTGGTAGGCCCTCTAAAGGTAAATGCAAGAAAAGTAAGATGGATAACTAATGGAGGTCAAAATTTTTGATTTTCCATAAGGAAAAGAGCATACTCTCATACTCCATAGTTTCTCCCAAACACATCAAACACATGTTCATTTACTCAAGATTCCTTTCTAATGACCAAATTAAGTAAGTCTAGATTTCTGATTTCCCCTTAAAGAGGAAAGAGAATACCCTCCTACTACCCAATTAAATCACAAGAAATGAACCTTCCTAATTAAAATAGGTGCCTATAAAAATCAACTTAAATTTGACACAATGTTTTCTTGAACCTCCAAAGCAACCTACAAAACCAATGAATTAGTAGTCTCAAATCTTTTCAAGATTTTCTTGAACAACGTCCTACAAAAACAATTAATTAGTTGTCTCAAAATGTCTTAATCTTGGTCAACCGTTCTGCAAAACCACTATTAGAAGATAGAAAATATCAAAAACGTACAAGAAAACTCAACCATGCATTAAACAATGTGCAAATAAAGTGCAAACACATCACAAAATTTTAATTTTTTTTGCATTTGACCTAGTCAATAAGATCTAATTTTTTTGATATGATTTCGGACACAAAAATCAAAATGCAAAAAAGATGCCCCTGCTACAAAATTGAGAACTTTCCAAAAATGTAAAAGTTTTGGAAAAAATCCTTAATTTGTGCCCTAGAGACCTAATTTATTAAAAAAGACCAGTTTTCAAAGATTGAAATTTTGAGCCATATTGGTGCATCAAAATAAAAAACATAAAGAATAATGTCATATGTAGAATTCTTAGAACTTTCCAAAAATGTAAAGTTTTCTAAAAAATATATTGATTTTTGACCATAAATTAATTTTCATTAAAAATAATAAAAAATTATAACACGTGGAAAATTGATCAGAAAATTTTGATTTTCGAACTGAGACATACTATGATGATCCCCCACCTGCAAAAACAAATTCTAACAAAAAATCCAAACTATTTGAAAGATATGATCAAATCTTTCAAAAAATCCTAGGGCTTTGTCTTCAACTCAACCTACACAAGCATTAGCATAGAAAAATCTTCAAAAGTGTAGATCTAATAGGGATGTGGGTCCCACTGGATATGCCAAAATGTATGCAATGAAAATATGAACATATTTGATATAAATGAAAAATACAAAAGCACCAAATAAAATCACATTAGATGTTAGTCATTTCAAATACAACAAAGTAAGTAACTTTCACTACAACCTCCGATGAGCTAAAACAAGGGCACCCAAAGGCTTGTTTGATTTTCTCTTTGAGATTATTTGTGGGTATGCTCTCCCAACACAAATAAAATACAATATAATGCAAAATTTTGGGATGCAAGCTAGATGATGGTGAAGGGATTGAGAACAAGTATAAGGAACTTGCCCCAAACTTCACAAATGATAAAGATTAAGATTGATGCAAAATTGATTCAAGACTATGATAATGATAATGCAACAAGATTAAGATCTAAGATGAATGTAACAATATTAAGAAACTATGGTAAAAATGCAACAAGATATAAATTAGAAATATGATTAGAATGCAAGGAAAGAACTAGAACTAGAATGATTAAGAATGCTAGAAGATGCATAAGAATTGAGAAGCATCGAAAATAATTTATCCTTGAAGAACATTAGAAGAATTATTTATTGAAAAACATGAGAAGAATTAGCCTAAAATGAGGAGTGAGACCTCTTTTTTATAGAAATGAAAAGAATTGGACGGTGGAGATTAAGAGGAAAAATAATGAGTGGCTAAGATTAAAGGTTGGGTAGGGTTTGGAAAAGATGAAGATGCAAAAGAAATGAGTGGCTAGGATTAAGAGGCAAAAGGATGTTAGGTAGGGTTTGAAAAAGGTGAAGTGGCAAAAGATGCAAAAGTCAAGCTTCACTTTTAGAGGAAAAAAAAAATTTAAAAATGATTAGTGGAGAAAAAAGATGGAGAGGTGGCTACCTTGGAAAAGGTGATTGTACACATGATTAGAGGTAATCCACCTCTTAATTAAGATTAGAGGAATATTAGAAAAATGTAAATTTAGAAAAAGGGGAAAAGGGGTTAAATTAAACACGAGTTTAATTTAAACATAGCTTAGAAGAATTTTAAGCTAGTGGACAAATAAAATAAATAAAATCTATTTTATAAGGGGAAATGAAGGGATAATATATTAAATTGAATTCAATATATTAAAGTATTTAAATAAAATTTAAATATAAAGGGAAAATAAATTTATTTAATTAAAATAAATTTAATTAAATAAATAGAAAAATATAATGATTATAGTTAATTAATAAAATTAACCATAATGTTAAGGGCAAATATTAATAAAAATTAACATTAGTGTGAATGAACAATTTTAGGTGTCTACAACAACAAATCTTTGAGCTTCCCTAATAGTTCTAGGATTTTTGTCCTTGAGAAGATAGCCCATCTTAGCATCAAAAGCATTTAAATATGTTGCTAGACATATCTTCTCATCCAATCTCATTACTTAGAAAAGCTTATGCATGGAATTCTTAAATCTTCCATTGAATTCAAGGACCTCTTCATTCTGGTTTTTCTTGATATTATTGAATTCATTTAACATTAAGCCTTCATTTATTTTGTCACCATATTGATCCTTGAAACAGTTAATAAAATCATCCCATGAACCTACACAATCATGTGGGAGTCCTCTAAACTAGTCTCTAGCATCCCTAGTTAATGATTGAACAAACAATTTCATAATTACATCCTCGTGTTCAATTTCATAATCATCTATCAAATCAATAAATTTCTTTAAGTGCTCTTCACATGTAACAACATTAATACTAGTAAATTTAGGAAGCTTTTCTCTAATTTCGTTATGAATTATATTGGGATAACTAGGAATACCATTAAAGAGAAGTTTCATATACCTTTCCACATAAAGTGGTCTTCTTTGGAGTGATCCATCATTTTGAGAAGTAGATGCTTTAGTATTTGATGTAGTAACAATGTTAGCACCGATCAGTGGTGAGATAATGGTTGTTTGCTTAGTAGAGTTCTTAGAGTTTCCACTAGGTGTTGAAGTAGAAACAACCACATTAGAAGGCCCTAAGGACTGCATGAGAAAATTAATTTTTTTCTTCATGTCACCAGTCATATGATATGAACAACCACTGTCTATAATCCATTCAGTTCTCTTTTCTACTTGAGAAACTAAAACTTTTTCTTCTCTAACTTCAGTTTCAGAGATTTCTTCTTTTATTCCTACAAATCCTATATCACCATTCTCATTATCACTTTCACTTAGGGATTTCTCCATACTAGCCTCAAATTCTTCATCATTAGCATAGTAACATTCTTTTATATCTTCTAGGTTTAAAATTCTTCTTATACTTCTTAACTCTCTTAGAACATTTACATGCAAAATGACCATATTCTTGACAAGTCCAACATTTAAAGATTTTCTTACCTTTTGGTTCTCTTTTCACAAGGAAGGTAATTCCTTCCTCAATCTTTCTATCTTCTTTAGTCTTAGATTTGTTGCCACTAGCATAGTCTCCATGCACACTAATGCTTCTTGATAAGGTAGGGTGAACACTAAGTGCGCTGAATGCTGTCTCAATTCTAGGTAGATCTCTCGACCGTCTCAAGCTTATCTTTGCCGCTTCTAGTCTTCCAAGAAGAGTTTCTCTGGTAAAGTTCTCAGTACAAGGTATAACTTGCTCAATCATCTGTGTTGTATGCTTAAATACAAAAGATAATGTCTTTAGAATCTTCCATATCACTTCATTCTTTGTCTTGTTTCCTTCACAAGATTTGATACCTGCAATAATCTCTGACATTCTACCAATATAACTTCTAACATATTCATCTTTCATCATTCTTATATCTTCAAATGCACATATCCAATCATGTAATCTGTCTCTCTTTGCATGTACATCACCTTCAAAAGTAGATTGTAAAGCTAACCAAATTTCATGAGATGTCCTTAGATATTTTACCTAACTGTATTCATTGTTCGGAAGGGCTGACAAGAGTGCTTCTCTGGAAAGTATGTTACACATGAACATATCTCTTTCTTTATTAGTACATTCTTCAATTTTATCTTCTTCAATGATAGTCTTCACATTCTTTGTGATTAACCAATACCCTGGTCCTAAACATAACAAATGTGTCTTCATCTTTTCTTTCCAGCTGTCATAGTTTACTCCATCAAACTTAGGGCTTTCTTTCCTGAAATGATTCGCCATGGATCTCCTCAAGTTGTTAAACATTTCCTTCAAGGACCTGCTGCTCTAATACCAATTATTAGAAAGTAAAGTCCACCAAGATAACTGAGAGGGGGGGTGAATCAGTTATTAGATAAATAAAAATTTTATCACCGTTAACAAATTAAATAACCATATAAGGGTGGCTGCAAGAAGTTGAGTCCCACTTTTGGGCAAAAAGTGGAAGTGTTTTCCCTTTTTTTCAAAATTCCTGTCAATTGATGTCTAAATTTGAGACACTTAGAGATTGAATCTCAAAAAAATTTAGTAATATAAAATGTAGTTCTTAGAGTCTACTTTTCAAATATGTAATTTATTTAAATACCCACATGGTATAAATTTCTTTTTAGTAGGAATGTTTAAAAACTATGTTTTCAAAATGCCTATTTCAGGACCATACCATATCCGTGTACAGACACCATATTTTGACGTAAATAAATGAATTTTTGTAAATCCTTTTGAAAAAATATACCTAAGACACCAAATATTGATTAGCATATTTTTCCTTATTTTTTTATTGAATATATTTTTTTTTATTAATTTTTAATTGACTATAAAATTCATTTTCAAAACCTCTGGTGTACGGACACCATAATTTGATGAGAATTTCATACTTTTTCAAAATTCTTTTTTTTTATCTTCAAAAGAATTGTATCTAGATTGATCTCATATAGTTTATTTTCCAAAAAACCTAAAAACAAAAAAGTTATTAACGTTTTAGTGAACCTCACTATTTTATGTTTAGGTACCACTTTTAACTAATAAATAATGCAAAAATAGTAAAAATAATCACATCACTATGAAATTTACATTTTTGAAATCAGGAGAGTGAGAACTCTAATGGGTTTTTTTTTTGTAAAATGATACGATCGGGAAGGCCCTCAAAAAATTATGGCAAGGCAGAAATCTGGCATTCCAGTGCCTTAACCAAAATTTTGGAGGTCAAGGCATAGGCTTGGTTCTACCAAGCCCAAACCAAACCGAATTTGGAATGAAATTCGAGGCAAATGTGTGCTTCCCACTCATGTCTTAAGAAACGAGCGCCCGTTTTTTGAATTCAAAAAAAAGGTGCCCGTTTTTTTAAAAAAAATTCAAAGTGTTAAAATGCATTTTAAAATCTTTATAAAAAATAAATAATTTTAGAAACGGGCACCCATTTTTTGAATTAAAAAACGGGCACCTGTTTTGAATTAAAAAACGGGCACTCGTTTTGAATTAAAAAATAGGCACCCATTTTTTGAATTTAGGAGCGGGTGCCCGAACCTAAAATAGGCACCCATTTTTTGAAAATGGGCACCCGTTTCGAGTGACATCTCTCATTTCTAAAAGACTTCTGCGAAATTGTCCCCCAACTCCAAACTCTTACCCATAAGCAACAACCATAGAAAGATAAACATACACAATAGTACAATAACACAAGATATGTTGACTAGGTAACCTCTTGATTAGAGAGTAAACACCGGTGGGAATGATGCCCACAAAAGATGTACCAATATAAAAATTCCTTGTGAGAGGATAGACTCTGTTAAGAGCCTTATGAAATACATTCAGTAGATATGAGTCCCTGTTAGGAGACTTTGAATCCCTGTTAAAAGATTCTAACCTTGTTAGGAGTTATGGAAAGTAGAAGGACCCACTGTCCAAACAGCTTCAAGGGCAAGATCACTGAACACACTGTCCAACTGATCTCTGTATAACTCAAACAAAATAATACCAAATAATTACTGATCTCGTCAACTAATCTTTGCTTTTTTGTCTGTGCCAAACTACACCAACTGCTTCTCTAGATCTCAATATTAGATCGCTGCAATTCACATATCCTCTTACAACATATATTGCTCAATTCCTCAATTCACCTCTATACCATACTTCGTACAATAAAGAAAACAATCCTTTCTTTATACCACACTCAAATAATTACAAATGAGTCGGCCAACAAGACTTAACCAATTAAAAAATATAAACTACCACATGTTACACAATATTTCACTATTAAATAAAACTGTCAACTTCCAAACAAAATAATTATTCACTCGTGCGACCTCTAACCTTGCTATCACGTCCACGTCACTATCATAATGTCTTCATCAACTGTACAACTTTGCATGCCTAGATTCTATCCCAATTAGGAGATATCATCTAGTTACCACAAACTGCTTCTCAGGAACAGTACTTGGATACTGCTTCCACTAAATTACACATAACTGTCATGAATAATTGAATTTTCATACGTGTTCTTGACCACGATCTCAAGACACAATATAGAGTAAGTCCTCAACTCCGCATAGCTTAATATTTAATACTCCACGTGTGCTAATTCAAACACTGTCCATTTCTCTGCTAATCTCTAGTAGATCACCGTGTTGACATCAATGACAACCACAATCATGAATGCAACATACAACTACTACAGAATGACTGCGAATACTCCCCCATAGGATATATTCAACATTCATTCCTAACAACCTCCATCACAACTTTGTTGGCCTGTATTTGTATCTACATAAGCACATTATTATATATACATGATTTAGTATACAAAGATACTTTAATATCTAGAAAGTTGTGTGTGAATAATACAACATTTCTATCCTTCCATAAAGTGAATAGAATTTCCATCTTGAAAGCATGCCATATCTGCGAGTACTTGAAATGAAGCCTAGGGGAATCACCCAACAAAACCATATGCCAAGAAAAAGACTCTGACCTAAATGGCCAAATAAATTATGAATCCAGCTCCAATATTGTTGAGCTCTTCTGCAGAACCAAAAAATATGGAGAAAAGACTCAGATTGCCTACAAAAAGGACACCTAGGGTCAAGAACTCCCAGATGCCCAAGTTTGGAACCCAAAGGTAAGCCTTAGAAAAGAATACACCAAGCAAAGTGGGCAATTTTAGGCTCAATAGTGGCATACCAAATAGTGAGAAATTTGTGTCTCCAGGGTTTCTAGGAAGGCTTCGAATGCCAATGTTGGTTAAGAATGGTGACCATTGGTAGATGGGGAACCAACCAGAGATAACCCATCTTGGATTTATAACTAGAAAGAGGAGTACAAGGATACCACTTCCAATCCTTCCACTAGGGCTTGACAAACTGGAAGCCAAGCTTATGAAGCATGTGTGGAGGCAATGTCGAGACCAGCTAGTCATAAGTCTGTTGATCTAGGTGAGATAGACGAAACTGGAGCTGAAGGTCTTCCCACGATCTGAGACTCATAGTAGCCTTGGAAAAGAGATCTTTAGGCGTTTTGATGCCGCTATTATGAAAACAAAGAGCCCTGAATGTTGGCAAGAGGAAGCTCCTAGGTATGAAACAACACTGACTACCAAATATTATGATGGTTGAAAGAAAGCCCATCCCGAAATCCATCTCCAGCCCAGCGAAGCCAAGGCTTAATGGCTTTCTAGGTTCTCCATATGCTTTTGGCAATAAAAGTTCCCAGGATTTGAACTGGGTCTTTCATAACAAGAAGGGTTTGAGAGCTAATCCTCTTCCAAGAGGACCTGTTAATGGGAAATTTTGAAGAAATACAATGCCTGAGAAGAATTTTCCATGCTTCACCGCTAGTAAGAGCTTTGATGACCCATTTGGCACAGAGAGCCAAACCCTGCTTCTGGGTAGACAATAGACTAAGCCCTCCAGAGTCCTTGGGAAGGCAACAATACTCCCAAGCAACTTAAAATTAATTTAGGAAACTACCTTTTCTGATAGTGCTTACCATTAAAAAATTTAAATAAAATGAAATAATGAACAAATATAATATTTTTTTGCTTACCATTAAAAAAATGAAATAAAATAATAAACAAATAAGATATCTTTAAATATACTTTACCCGTATTCTTCACATATAAAGGCTTCAACATAATTATAAATAATTTACTTTAAATTAATGGAAATAACCATACGACTTTTCAATAAATTTTATTATCGAAAATGAAACCACAAACTTTAGTCACCTCACGACCGTATTGGACGGCGGGAAATGAACAAAAATGCAGCACTCCAATTGAAGTATCAGAGCAATGTAGGTACTCACATAAATTCCAAACATCACTTTTGAGGATATTAATAGATCTGTTTCCACCGTAAAGAATAGGTGTAATAATCCACTGTCTAAGCTCAACAGACCAAAATAAATACCTACTTAATCTCGGAACGATTCTCATTCTTGGACATGTTTGGCTGTGATTAACACACAATCATTTATAAGAAAACGCTTTTCGACTTTGAAAAATTATTTAACAGTTAAACTGAAAACTTATGAACTAAAAATGCGAAATTTAATGGGTTTAGTAGGTAACTGCAAACTTTCAAATGCTGCATCACTAACACAGAGGCAACCCAAATAGTTGACAGTGTACAATTTGCTGATTTGATGTGTTGTGATCTTCCAAGAACTTTCATTTGTATTTCATATCTGCAATCAATCTTCATAGGCAGATAATTTGACATTTCTATGTACTTTCCTCCTCCGCTGCGTTCTTGGGCCCCACGACACTTCTCTTTCAATGCATTTTCGTAGACATTGTTCTGCCGCTTCTGAATTATTCTGTTTTTTGGTTTAAATAAGAGATTAAAAGAAAACCACCAAGTGGCCTTTTCCACAGAGCTTCCAAGGACTTTCTTTCTATTTTCTCTTTCCCAGGAATCTGTCCAATACTTTCTTCATACGCCAGAAAAATTGACATGACAAGACACTTCCTTTTAGATGCCTTGCCCTTCCATACATATCGTTTCTTAGATATTGCTCTTCTGCTTCCTTCCTATTGCTCTGTTGCTTCCTGATTTTATTTTATTTTCGTTTAAATAAGAGAGAGAGAGAAAAAAGACGACTATAAATGCGGTTACTGAGATAACTCAAATGCCTATGAAAGAACAATCTATAACTGCGCTATCTAATTCTGTTCTTTCTTGTTTTGTGGTGACGACAGCTGTTTATGTAATTTGATTGCTTCTATCAATTAAAAAAATAGCAGGCGACAAGCCATGGATTTACTTTCCACATACTCTCCACAGTAAGTTTTCATTTGGGTTACTAGTTTGAATACTTTTTTGGCCTGATGGTTTGAAGATTTTTACATCAGTTTATGTGAAATGTTTTTCAGTTGATGTTTCAGATAGTATTCTTATGACCCAAGTTTTTTCTTTCTTGATTTGGGTTACTAGTTTGAATACATTATTTTGCCTGTTGGTTTGAAGACTTTTACATCAGATTATGTGAAATGTTTTTCAGTTGATGATTCAGATAGTATTCTTATGAGCCGGTTTTTTTCTTTCTTGATATTAGATCATGGAGTGATCTGAAACATTTATGATGAAAAATGTCAACATAATCTTCTTTAATTTTCATGTCTTATTCTTTCCCCTGCTATTAATTTTAATTTTCATGTCTTGTTCTTTCCCCTGCTACTAATTAATTTGTATGAGAATGGGGACCTCATAAAACTAGGTGTAGTGGAAGTGTGAGATGAGTTTGATAAAAATCCATCAGAATGTCTATTGTCTGCTCAAAAAACAATAGAAACCTGAATAGTTTATTTTAGAAAACTGTAAGCTAGTTTAATCAGAAAATCATTAAGGAAAATTGATAAGTAGGAGATATTTTCTACAGCAAGTCATCTGCTCAAAAAACAATAGAAATCTGAATAGTTTATTTTAGAAAACTCTAAGCTAGTTTAAGCAGAAAATCATTAAGAAAAATTGGTAAGTAGGAGGTATTTTCCACAGCAAGTCAAATTGTGATATTGCAATTAGGATTCAACTGTGTAGTTTTTTGAGTCTAACTCATTGACCCATGTTTCATGAGTAGTGGTTCACACGAACCCATCTCTCATGAAGATTTTTACATCAGTTTATGTGAAATGTTTTTCAGTTGATGTTTCAGATAGTATTCTTATGATCCAAGTTTTTTCTTTCTTGATTTGGGTTACTAGTTTGAATACATTATTTTGCCTGTTGGTTTGAAGACTTTTACATCAGATTATGTGAAATGTTTTTCAGTTGATGATTCAGATAGTATTCTTATGACCCAGTTTTTTTCTTTGATCATGGAGTGATCTGAAACATTTATGATGAAAAATGTCAACATAATCTTCTTTAATTTTCATGTCTTATTCTTTCCCTTGCTATTAATTTTAATTTTCATGTCTTGTTCTTTCCCCTGCTACTAATTAATTTGTATGAGAATGGGGACCTCATAAAACTAGGTGTAGTGGAAGTGTGAGACAAGTTTGATAAAAATCCATCAGAATGTCTATTGTCTGCTCAAAAAACAATAGAAACCTGAATAGTTTATTTTAGAAAACTGTAAGCTAGTTTAATCAGAAAATCATTAAGGAAAATTGATAAGTAGGAGATATTTTCCACAGCAAGTCATCTGCTCAAAAAACAATAGAAATCTGTGTGTTGTGATATTGCTATCAGGATGATTCAACTGTGTAGTTTATTTTTTCCACAGCAAGTCAAATTGTGATATTGCTATTAGGATTCAACTGTGTAGTTTTTTGAGTCAAACTCATTGACCCATGTTTCATGAGTAGTGGTTCACATGAACCCATCTCTCATGAGGATGAATGGAACACTTAGCACTCATTGGATCTAGGTGATGCTCACAAAAGTGAAGCATTGGGACTTCCTAGGAGGTCGCCCATCCCAGTACTACTCCAGCTTGAGCGCGCTTAACTACGGAATTTCCTCCATGGTTAAACCCACTCTGCTTGTAACCCCATTTGCAAAACCTTCACCAAGTTGAAAGCTAAACCACTCATTAGAAAGCCCCTTAAGCTCATCAATTGAGTTTGACTCAAAAAACTACACAGTTGAATCCTGATAGCAATATCACAATTTGACTTGCTGTGGAAAATATCTCCTACTTATTAATTGATGAGCTTAAGGGACTTTCTAATGAGTGGTTTATAAGACACAACACTTGGTGAAGGTTTTGCAAATGGGGTTACAAGCAGAGTAGGTTTAACCATGGAGGAAACTCCGTAGTTAAGCGCGCTCAAGCTGGAGTAGTACTGGGATAGGTGACCTCCCGGGAAGTCCCGGTGCTTCACCTCTGTGAGCATCACCTAGATCCAATGAGGGCGAAGTGTTCCATTCATCCTCATGAGAGATGGGTTCGTGTGAACCACTACTCATGAAACATGGGTCAATGAGTTTGACTCAAAAAACTACACAGTTGAATCCTGATAGCAATATCACAATTAAGGAAAATTTCAAATAAATGAACCATTTCATTTAGGTTACAAGTTTGATGACATTTTTATGCCTGTTTGTTCGAGGATTTGTACATTAGATTATGTGAAATGTTTTTTAATTGATGTTGCAGATAGTATTCTTATGATCTACTAATTTTCTTTCTGAATGACATATCATGGAGTGATCTGAAACATAGAAATGTTCACATAATCTCCTCCAAAGATCTTAATTTTCATGTCTTAATTTTTCCCCTGCTATTAACTAAAATGTATGAGAAAGTAAACCTCAAATTTTTCCCTGCTGTTAACTAATTTGTATGAGAAAGTAAACCTCGAATTTTTCCCTGCTGTTAACTATTTTGTATGAGAGTGTAGACCTCACAAAACCAAGTGTAGTGGAAGTGAGAGATGAGTTTGATAATAATCGATCAGAATGTCTATTGTGTGTTCAAAAGACAATAGAAATCTGAATCATTTGAAAAAATCATAGCCAGTTTAACCAGAGAACCTTTAAGGGGGTTTAAACTAAATGAGCCTTGGTTTTTGTAATGCCCATGTGGTGCAAACTAGTAGATTTGATTTTTTTACAGGTTCACTGTTGGCCGGGAGCTTGCAACTTTGATTGCTACCTGTGGGATCCTGCCCAAGGCTTGGGAGGGGATCTGCAGTGTTTCCAACAATAAAGGAGACAGTTTTCTTCTGATAAAAGATGGAGTGGTAGCATATGTGATATTCCCTTCGTTTCATGAAGAAGATTTCATGGTCCCAGATAGTAAATATGGAGAGACCAATATCCAGAATGTGGAAATCTTCTCTCCTGGCCTGAAGGGCGATGATGCTAAACCGGCTCTTGTTCACAAGGGAGCTCTCAACCGATTTCTGCATATTCTGGAAAATTCAGATTTCAAGGCAAAGGTAAATAGACCCTTTAATCCATATTATAAGGCTGCTTTATGATGTAAGAACCCTGCTCTTGCATTCCAGAAACGAAGTCTAATCCACAAATAAATCGATCACTACCCACCTGCATTTGCAATCCAATGCACATTTTTTAACAAAATTAGTGAATGAGATATCTGATTGATCAGCCTAATACCTTTTTTAAAGTTTTGCCAATATATTATGATGGCTACTACACAGAATATTATACAACTCATCTGAAAGTGCAGCAAATCAGCCCAAAGCTTACAGATCTTAATCTTTAGTTAAAAAAACCATTGAATAAATCCCAAAGTATGATTATCATCAGCTTTTTGCATCGCATCTTTCACTTTGGAAACTGAAGCTCCAGATAGAAAAGGTTCACGAGCTTAAATTTCATCCTTCAGAAAAAGAATACTAGAAGCTTTGTATAGTACCTCAGGTTGCTTCGAAATCTGTCTATGATTTTATGACTATCAATGTTAGTATCATGCACTTCTGTATGCCTGCTCATTGTCGATCTTTCTATACAGAAATTTATGCAATCACAAATTGTGTAATTTACTGGGCATTTAATACATTTATTACTATAAATTTCCTTTATGCTGTTTTACTATTTTATTATTAGATAAACATTTTTTACTAGGGTTAGAAATCAGAAAAGAATTTTGAAAGGGCCCCAAAATCTTAGAGGTGCCCAAGAAATCACTGTCAGTTCACCGTCATACTTAGATTCAACATCTATGCCATATTAGTCTTCTGTTAATCTTCAGAATTTTATGATAACATTAGAGCTAGATTGGAATCTGGATGTGATTTCATTAATGGAGTGTCCAAGAAGATGAGAACATCTCGAAAGGTGATTCTTGTAGGATAAGAAAGAGAATCTGTTATAAAAAGAGTAGTATAAGTGTAATCGACTGTTTAAAGAGCTCAAATGTGTTGAAACCATTAAAGAGATTTATCGAACAAAAGTATATTTATTATCATTGAATGAAAATATCAAAGCATCTTTTGCAGTATGAAAGCCTCTGTTTGAATTTTGAAGGCTGTCACATATGGTATTCTGGTGTATTGACTACATGATAGGTAAGCTTTCCTTATTTGCTAAATATAGCAATTTCCTGTTCATATTATTTTTGCTCTTAATTTTCAAGAGTTTTATCATCACCTAGCCAAGAAAAAATATATGTTAGTGAAGGAAAAGAAAAATATTTGGTATTTTATAAGTACAGTTACAAATTAGTTGAGTAAAATGTTATATTTTTGGGGCAAGGTCAACTGGTTATGATGCTGAAGCCTATAGGTTCAAACCCTGGTGAGGACAGTCCTTAATATTGGTATCTTCTAGCGTGATTCCATGTTTTTTTTAACCAATATTTTTTACATTACAGAACTCCAATATTTTTACATTACAGAACTCCATTCCCGAAGTAGTGTGGTCCAATATTCGTAAGTTTCAGTACTCCATATTTTTATGGCTTAGACATTATTATCAAGCAATATTTAACTGGTTTGGTCAGCATTCATCAAGGGGTTACAGCAGATCTTTTTACATTACAGAACTCCATTCCCAATTAGTGTGTCCCCAATATTCGTAAATTTCAGTACTCCATATTTGTATGCCTTAGAGATTATTATCAAGCAATATTTAACTGGTTTGGCCAGCAAGGGGTTACAGCAGATCACTTGAATTTGTGGCCTGCTTTGTTGCAATCAGTCACACAGCGCTGCACAAATATCAATTATTGTCAAACAGATATTCCTCAATTGTTCAGTACCTATTGAAAGGGTCTATTATACTTTATTTAGTAGAGATCTAAGATTATAAGTAGAATGTAATTCCCTTTTTCGTTTGTTCCACAGGTACTAGGTTTAAAGGAACAAGCCATTATATTTGTGGGCCATTCCATAGGAGGTGCAGTTGCAGCCCTGGCCGCTATCTGGTTTCTAGAAAAGCGGTTAAGAGACTCCAATTCCTTTTGCATTACATTTGGGGCTCCTTTGTTTGTAAATGCCACAGTTCAGGAGGCAATTGGGCGCGAGGATTGGTTGGGAAGATTTTGTCATGTTGTCTGCAAGTATGATATTGTTCCTAGGATGTACCTTGCACCATATGAATCAATTGTCAAGCCCTTGGATGCAATTGTACCTCACTGGCGGAGCAAATGGGCATTGACTGTGTTGATGTATCACATCTTTCCGTTTCCGAAGCTGCCATGACTCTTCTTAACAATGTCCTGAAGTACACATCTACATTAGCAAAAAATTACCCTGGAGAATCTTGTGTTCGAAGCCCTTTTGTACCCATCGGCACTTACATGCTTTGTTCAAACCATGGTGCAGCTTGTTTTGAGGACTCTGAAGCTGTCCTTAAATTGCTGCATTTCAGTATGCAAAGCCAAGAAGGAACACCATTCGATCAAATTGCAGGCAGCTGTATTTCAGAGCACACGGATTATGGCCATATGTTGGAAGATATCGATGAAGCCTTTCTGAATGCAATGCAGTTTGCAAACTCTGTCTCAAATTCCTCCTTTGAAATGGGAATAGCCTTGGAATTGGAAGCGATCGATGTTGGAGATCAGGTAAACTCGTCGATTTTTCTTAACTTCTGTATGTTTCATAGTCGCATGATTCCTGCTCTTAAAATCAATGAAAACCCAAACCAGAGATACAAGGCCCAGGTGTAAGCCTCTGGCCGCTTTAGCCCACATCAAGATTTGTTGAAATGCATTTATTAGTCGTTCCATTTAACCATTGGTTTTTATAGCTCTAGTAGTTTCTTAGTTCTCTGCATTCTTCCCTCTTTATGTTGTTCCCTTCGTTTAGACACTGAGATGTCGACTTTTGATTTATAAGCAGGAAAATCATGCATTTCTTGCACTCAGAAAAGCTGGAGAAAAGAAAAATGAGAGAGAGATAAATATTGAGAAACTCAATATGGAGTTGAGCAAGAGCCAAAGCTATATGGCAGAGTTGGAATGGTATAAAACGCGTTGTAAGGACACAGGCCCTGGCTATTATGATGCTTTCAAAGAGATTGCTAACCAGAAAGATTTTTTTGTAAATTTGGCCAGAATAAAGTTAGGAAATTTCTGGGATGACATTGTTGACCAGGAAGAGAATCATGTATTGCCCAGTGACTTTCGAACCAGAAATAAATGGATTAATGCTGGTACTGCATATAGAAGGCTTGTAGAGCCTCTGGACATTGCAGAGTACTATCACATAAAGAAGGGAAACAAAAGCTATCTTTCAGATGGGGTCCGACCGCATCGTCACATAGTTCTGGAGAAATGGATGAGAGAAAAAGAGCAAACTCGCACTGGTAGAGAAAGAAAGGGCCGAACAAATTTTGCATCCTTAACAGAGGACTCAATATTTTGGGCTCGTTTAGAAGAGGCTTGTAAAGCGTTGATAAGTCTCCAACAAGAGCAAGACTTGAATACCCCTCTGAAAGAAAGTGTTGAGTTTGAAACATACGTTGGGAGCATGATCAAAGCTAAGAGCATTTCTGCTGAGCTATTTATGGAACAGAGTAGCTTCATGATTTGGTGGCAACAATACAGTAATTTCCAACTTCAATTCCCACAGTGGAGTTCAAGCTCTCCCTTGTTCAATGTCATGGCCAATAGGAGTTGGAATTAGAAAGTAGTTTAGAAGGGCTTTTGCTACACCAACAGAAATATCATGGAGCATATCTGATTAGCATCAGTTATGTGATATGGGAGTCAGATTTCTTATTTTCTGGTTCAGTTTGCTTGATTATCGGACACAAAACTTTTGCGTTAATTATATTGTTCCGCAAATGTATTTTCCATTTTGTTTTCAATTCCTATCAATTCTGTTTTCAACATTCCTATCAGATCTTTGGATTTGATGTATTGGTGGAATCAGTTGATTTAAAAGGTTTTCTGTCTGCATGTCTGTTACAATCGAAATGTGTTGAAAAAATGGGCTTCCACCGTTTTTTTTTAAAAGTTAAATGGGCTTCTTTATGTGGATGGAGAAATGGGTAAGTGTTGCGTTTGTGATATAGGATAAAGTAAGGGCAACTGGTTAGAAAGTGTAAATTAAGAATCATAATAGTGTTATTTCTAGCAATCTCATTTTAGTGTGTAATGGGTATGCTGAAGAGGTGTGGAAGGTGAAATAAAAAAAAATTTGGTCTATTTTTCACATATTTATGAATTGGAAGTTAACGAAGTGTTGGAAGATGGATTGATCTATATGTAATGAACTCAAAGTCAATACAAGCATGTCAATGACATCTACAAGAAAATTAATTGACAATGAGTCCGATGAATCTATGGTCTTTGTACATAAGCTATGCTTGGACATGATAGAGTAAATGAACGTGGAAGGAGTTATTGTTGATGGGTTGTAGAGGATTATAATAGAAGGGCTTGTGGAGGTACTATATATTGTGTTGGTTACTTTTATGCAACCATTAGAAATTGCATATAAATCATAAGAGTGAGTAACATGGCAAAACTCGTCAATATGTTCATTAAACCAAGTCACATGTATTGCACTTTGTCTAGGAAATTAAAACCAAAATCTTTCTTGTCATGTCCAACTTTTTAAAATTCATGGATTGGATTTTGAAAAGGTTCCATTTTTTGCAAGAACTATTTTGTAGATGGAGAAGATCCCAATAGGTCTTCAAATCTATTTGATAGAAGGTAGGTAGTAGCTTGGAGGAATGGAGTTGGAGATCCAAATATCACTACATTGTTTGAAATTATATTAGAGCTATTAACTGTGATCACCCTAAAATGGGCTAATAGAACCAAAGACCCTATTTGCCCTAATTCAAGACCAAGTCCCTAATTATGTTAGTTTGACTATCTGATTATTGACATAATTCATCAAAATCGTTGAAATCTCTAATCAAACATCAGATCATCATTAATTGATCAAAAATCCTATTGATTATCTTTGGTATGAATTAATTAAATTAATCCCACGTAAATGCATGGCTAAAGTAATTTATTAAAATCAATAAATAAAATACTCTAAAAATACATGTCACCCATCAAGGGACAACAAGGACAAATGCAACAAACCAGGAGTTAATCACAAGGATCAAGTGAGAGTGAATGGTAGCCCTTCATCTTAATTCAATCTCAACCGTCGAATTCATCAATCTTTACCATCAGATTCATCAATCTTTCTATCAAAGAGAAATTTACAAAGCTCATAAAATAGATTAATTGCATTCATACTTACATGCTGTAGATTTTAATTCTTAATTGTAAAGCTTAAATTCACTTTCAAATGAATAATGGAATTCAATAGCTTAGATTCAATTCTCATGTTTAGTTCTTAATTGTAAAGCTTAAATTCACTTTCAAATGAATAATGGTATTCAATAGCTTAGATTCAATTCTCATGTTTAGTTAATTCTATGCATTCAAATCTCTCATTTTAGAATTATAATGTCACTGATTAGGATCTAATTCTGAGGGCAATTCATTGATCTTAATTAGACTCTTTCTAGTTAGAGAGCAATATGATGCTCTTGTTAGTTTATTTTCTTATAATTTGAACCATTTTCTCATTATTGACTAACAAATTAATGTTCTATTAAAGTGTTGTGTTGCAGCTTGCAAGTACAATATTCACAAACACATTTATGGCGTCCACCATGGGGTCTAGCCCTAGATTTTTGACTATCTTCAACATTTTATAACTTTGTCTTGCAGGTCCAAAATTGCATCTGGTAAACAGGCTTACATCTGGGAAGAATAGTCACATTCGGTTGAAACAAGATCACATACTGAGTTTCTTGAATCATATCTGGGAAGAAATGCATATGGTAAATCCTTAATCATATTTGGTATCCTTAATCGCATTGGTAAATATTTGCTCGCATTTGGGAAAGCTCACATTTAGGGTCAATTTCTTAGTTGCATCTAGTATTTCAAATTGCAGAATTCAGTTTTCTAATGACTAATAGGAAAATTTGATGTGTTTGAGTGATTTAAATTGCCTAATTAGTGTATGTAAATTGATTTGTCCAAGTCTGAAAGCTCAACAAAGACTACAAATGGATTGTATGCAGGTTGCCTTAGAAGTGGGTTAAAAATGTTGTGCTTCTTAAATTTTCTTAGGCATTAAATTGGAAGTTGGATTTAGTCTCAAATTGATCAGAGGATTATGCTCTTTCTTCCATGTGGAGTAATCAGAAACTCAAAAGTCAATTTCAGTGGTTACTAAATTCAAACTTCTTGGGGAAAGAATTTTCTTGGTGTATTTGAGAAAAGTGAAGAGGTAGAGAAGTATGCTCTTCTCTCTTTGAGAGACAAAATCTCAAACCCTTGGATCTGATCTATTTCCTTGCTTTAATCTTTAGAGGACCTTCTATTTGAGATAAAAAGCTCTCAAGAATGACTCAAGTGAGGACAGGTAGAAGCCAACCCTTCCACCTCACTATAATCGAGATGCTTCCTTGATATGAAAATATTGGAAGACTTAATCAGTTTTGTTCTTGGAACATTGATTTGATCCTTCCTTGGACATGCTTCAATGTTGTGTAGAGTAGAGCTTCTTGAATCTTTCTTGCGAGACTACACACATCTAGGTACTCATAGGGCTATAGGCCTCAATCTTGTCTTGTACGAGACTATGGAAGACTGTTATGAACATATGCCTAAATTAGACACTTTACTTTAATGGCCATCGAGACTACCTCCAAAAGGTTGGTAATGCTTGTGCAAGGGAAATAGTATTTCCCTTGAGAAAATCACCATATCGAGCCTCCATTGACGTTACTACTAGGATATTATGGCTTCCATTCATCCATTGCGTGTTGATTGGTCTGTTATTTTCTAAGGAATCCTTGGGTGTGTTCCTAAGCTAGTGATCAAGTATTTCCAATCTCTATCAAGTTTATAGGGCAATTAAGTGTGCTTGGTGTCTAAACAACCCGTTTGATGTGCTTGAATTAACAATTATGATAAACTACCTCAAAGAACAACCTATCAGAGAGATACAAGTAGAAATCAGACAATCAAACCCACTGAAAGTTGACAGACAAATCCAAACAGTCAACAAAATTCCTCGAAATCCTGAACAAACTGGAAAAAATCAGACAAACCCCACAAAATATTGCATATGGTACAAAGAGTCACATTTGAACAATAGAGTCACATCTGGTAATTACAGTGTCACATTTGGTCAATCATGGGTCACATCAAGAAGAAATATTGCATCTAGTCTGTGTGTTATCGCATATGGTTTGTCTTTTCTCGTATTTGGTATAACTCTTAAGTATCACATCTAGAGTGTTGCATCTGGGACATTAGGTACTTGCACACATGTGAGAATCAATATCTCTACAATTTTGGACACCCTTTTGGATCCTCTGTCAAGTTCAATCATTATAGTTACTCAACTAGAAATAAGTTTGCATCATTGAATTCTTAATTGTACCCTACATATCTATTTGGTTTTTAATACTTGTCAAGTCATGTTGTCTTATAACAAATCAAATATACTTGGTTCCTAGCTCAATATCAGGGCACTCTAACCCTCTGACGCTGGAACTTATTAGTCACAATAACATTATCTTATCAAACCCACATTTGCAACCTTAGATGAACACACTTTGACATTATCAGAACTTTTTGACACATTAGAACACTTTGGCAATTATCCTATCATGCTTTCATGGTTAATACCAGACACAAAGCATATAATTTAAAACAATATCCTTTTTTAGAAGAGATCCCAAGATTGCTTACCTTTGGACAAGGAGAAACTTCAAGGAAAAATCCTTTATTTGGAACAAAGACTCCTACTCAAAATACTACTCACACAACAACCCCTAATACTACTAGCATGTCAAATCTTAACTATGACTGAGATGAAAGAAATAACAATCAGGATGATCAAGAAGATCAAGAGAATCAAGCGAACTAAGAAAATGAAGATAATCATAGACATCATTATAACTCCGATAGGGATGAAGAACCAACGGAAGAAGATTACCAGAAATGCCAAAGGTGTAAGAGGTTCCAAAAACTACATGAAAGAACCTTAGAGGAAAATAAAGAAAAATACTTTTTAGACTTGGCATCCTTGGGAGTAAAGTCACCTAAAGAATTTGATGTAAATTAATTAAAGAAAAGATAAATTGATACTCCTATATCCATATTGACCTGACCATTGCTTGCTATGCAAACCAAGATTCAAGACCTAAAGAAAGAGAGATAAACCGTCAAAACAATACTCCTTGGAACACATTTGTCATTTCCTATTCAATAAGGATGTACGTATGATTCTATTTCTGCAACATGTTGCAATTCCTAAATATGATAAGTATGCTGGAAACTTGGATCCACGAGATCATGTAAGAGAATTTTGCACCCTAAGTATGGAGTTTATGCATGAACAAACCCATTTAATGAGGTTATTTCCAAGAAGCTTGGGAGGACAAGCACTGGATTGGTTTTCTAAGCTACCCATAGGAATCAAAACATTCGAAGAGTTGGTCTATAAATTTAACCAACAATACTCCTATAACATACAACACACAATGACTATGTTGGATATGTGTACAACAAAATAAAAAAGTGGTGAATCATTCTGTCATTTTTACACAGATGGAGAAGAATCTTCACAAGATATTCAAGACAAATACTTGAAAGTGAAAATATGGATATATTCGTTAATAATCTGGTTCTTGAAATGAACTACCCAATACAACTACAAGGTCCACCAAGTTTTGATAAAATGATAGATAGTGCGCTCAAGATTGAGGAAGTGTTGATTAAAAGAGGAGAAATCACTATCTATAAAGAAAATAAAGACAAGTACTATTCTAATAACAATAGGGATAAGTACAAATATTGGAACAAGAATAAACATGTGGTCAATGATGGAGTTGTGGACACACCTAACATAAGGTCAAAACCCGAGGTGTTTAATCTTTCTACAAGTTTACAAGCAAGCAAGAGTTCCAATACAACAAAAATGACACCAACGACTCCTAAGACTTTCAACAAATCCATCAATCGGGATGAGCCTTGGTTATCAAAACCTAAATGTACATTTACACCTTTGGGAGATACACTTGAGGTTGTCCTAAAATCACTTCTAGACAACAAAATCATTACACTCCCTGAATCAAAGCCATGGGAGCCAAAAGTGAAACCAAAAAGGTGGAATGATAACGACTATTGTGATTTCCATCGGAATAAAGGACACAAGACTAATAATTATATGAAGTTTAGGCATGTCATTCATGATTTAATCAAAGATGGTAAGGTAAAAGTTGATGGACATCATACAAACAATGATCACAAAGCATTCCAACAACCATTACCTAACTACGAGAAATGTGAATCATCTAAAGGCAACAAGATCAATTACACATACACGGACAGTGATAATGTGATCAATATGTTGGAACCATGGGAATAATCTATCAATATGATTACTCTCAAGGGAATACAAGACAAATCAAAATCTTCTAACAATGTGACGAGTCAAGCTAAGCTCACACTTAAAGGAGCTTCCCCATCAAAGCAACCTACTACAACAACAGCTTCTAAACCAATGTCCATACAACTAACATCACCTCCAACATCAAATTATATCCTAGTGGATCAGTTACAATGTACCCTTGCTCAAATTTATATTTTGGAATTTCTAAAAATCTCTTTGGTCCATTGAGATATTCTTGATCAAGCATTTCTTGCAACTAATTCTCCAAAATACCTAGATATAGACAGATTCCAAGCTATGGTTGATCATTTGAATTCCTCGCATTACTTATCTTTCTCTGAAGAAGATGACAAATCCTTGAATCATCCACATAATCAGCCCTTGCATATAGAAGTCTTGATTCATAAACACCGAATTAAGCATGTTTTGATAGATGGAGGTGTTTGTTTGAACATATGCACATTTAATCTTGTGAAACAATTGGGATTCTCAGAGCATGCTATTGACCCAAGAAGGAATATTATAATAAAAGCCTATGATGAAGAAGAAATATGCTCCAAAGGATTAGTTGTTTTACCTATCCAAGTGGGGCCAGTGGAGAAAGATGTCATATGTCAAGTTCTTGATCTACCACTTTCTTATAATATTCTTCTTGGAAGGTCATGGATTCATACAATGCAAGCATTACCTTCTACATATCATCAATGCATAAAGTTCCCTCATAACGTAGTAGAAGTGACAATTCCAGCTGATACAACTTATCCTTTTATTACTATCAAGAAAGAAGAAAACATGATTCCACATAACAAATAGAGTTCTAAAGAGACTGAAACTTCCAAAGAGATGGTCTTAAGAAGTTTTGCAAAAAAGTTGAATATCCAAGATACAGAGATGGGAGAGTATAAAATAGACTTATTAATATCGATGACAGATTTACCTTTATCTCTTAGATCTTATGGAAGACCTTTATCAACCTTCACGCCATCCAATAATAAAGTATTAACCATTCATGCAAGAATAGGGATGGTCAAAGCCAAGGTGTCCTTATCAGAAGAAAATGAAGAAAAATTTGTCTTGCAATGGTTATACAAAGAAGATGAACATGATGGAAATGTTAAAAATGTGGAGATATCACCAAACAAATATGGAAAAGGATATGATATCATGAAACAAATGGGTTACAAAGGAAAATGACCACTTGGTAAAAATGAAGGACTCATAGAACCAATGCATTTAGAGTTTCATAACCCTAGAGATAAAATTGGTGTGAGTTTCAAACAAGAAGTATCTCATCTTGTGTCTAGAGTTGGTCCCGTATTTGATAGAGAATATGATTCATCCAATGATGAAGAATTAAAAGGAGATCAAATCTCATATGAAAGATTACTACTCTTGTAAGGAGATACACTATCAGACCTAAGTATCATTTCTACCATTCCTAAATTTGAACAAGAATTAGAAGATGAACAACAAGAAAGACATCCTAACTAGGGGCAGTTGGTTACTGTTACTCACATTCTTGATATGCCTCATTTTGAGAACCAATAGGATATATCCTTATCTCTGCAAACACCTTTACAAGAATGTGAGAAGCAACAGCAAGAAAACAATCCTAAAGAAGAAGGGATGCCAATGACTATAGCCCGTTTCTTGGGTATATGAGATGATAGTCAAACAAATTCACATGAATATGAATGGGACACATTCTCCAACTTTACAATGGATATAAAGATTGATGTGATACATAAATATTCTCCTAGAGTTCACTTTGAAGAAGGAGAAATTTCTAATGCTAGGTCAATTGGGTTAGACTCACATAGCACTAACGTGAACCCCGATAATGAAAATCATGACTTTAATATTCTTAATAATTCTTCAGAAGATAACTTGATAGAAATCATCTTTCCACTGGCTAGCATTGATAATAATGTGATGTTGTCTCTTGAACCACATGAATCCCTATCCTTGGTGAATCCCGAACTCATAGACTGGACCGAATCTGAATTCACAAGCCTATTATCCTTTGAAAATGACTATACTTTATCCTATTATCTTAATGCTTGTGAACCATTTACCTCTTCCACTAGTGCAAGGCATGTAAATATGAAAAAAAAGGGGATATCAAGTTTCTTAGTCTCAAAAAGAAAGATTTTTAAAAAAAGAGATCTAATGGTGAAAACCACATCATGGCAGTATCATAATCCAAAATAGTAAAAATAAAAGACATATCCAATGGTGAAAACCTCTTAGAGGCACCAAAGGATGAGACTCTTGATATTCTTCATGATCATTTCCAAGAAAGTTCTCCAATATTGATAGAACCAACACAACTAGTTAATCTAGGGACAACTAAAACTCCACAAATGGTTCATATTGCTCAATCCTTATTAGAAGAAGAGAAGACACAATTCACCAAATTCTTCAAGGAAAAGAAGATTAACTTTGCTTGGTCTTATTCTAACATGCCTGGATTAGACACCAACTTAATAATGCATCATTTATCTATTGCTCATGGAGTAAAAATTGTGAAGCAGAAAATGAGAAAAATGAATCCACATGTCGCATTACTGGTGAAAGAAGAACTAAAAAAACTTTTGAAAGCTAGATTTATAAGAGCCATTAATTATGTAGAATGAATATCCAACATAGTCCCTATTTCTAAAGTAGATAAATCCATAAGAGTTTGCACTGATTTCAGAGATTTAAATAAAGCTTGTTCGAAAGATGATTTTACACTTCCAAACATAGACATGAATGTCGATCTCACAACAAGATATGAAATGTACTCATTAATGGATGGATTCTCAGGCTATAATCAAATCAATATTTCTCCTTAAGATCAAGAGAAAACAAAATTCACATGTGCATGGGTTACATACTGTTAGAATGTCATGTTGTTAGGTCTCAAGAATGCAAGTGCAACCTATCAAAGAGAAATGACAACAATATTTCATGATATGATGCATAGGAATATGGAGTACTATGTTGATAATACTTTAGAAAAATCAAGAATCAGATTGACTCACATTGAGGACCTAATGACACGAAGTGAGTTGAGAAACAACACATGTTTGGTTTGTGAATTTGAGCCTAAAAATGTTAGAGATGCATTGGAAAATGATGAATGGATTAAGGAAATGAATGAAGAGATTGAGAAAATATAGAAAAACAAAACATGGACATTGGTACCAAGACCGAAAGACAAAAATGTGATTGGAACCAAATGGATATTTAGAAACAAATTGAATGAGACTGAAGATTTCATAAGAAACAAAGCAAGACTAGTATGCAAAGGTTATGCACAAGAAGAGGGAATTGATTATAGAGAAACTTTTTCACTTGTTGCTAGACTTGAAGGAGTAAGAATATTGCTTGCATATGTTGCTTACAAAGGATTTAAGGTATATTAGATGGATGTTAAATCTACATTTCTGAATGGGATACTTGAGGAAGAGGTATATAGTGAACAACCTAAAGGTTTTGTTGATCCTAATAAGAGGAATATGATATGTAAGTTGTACAAAGCATTATATGGATTGAAACAAACACTCAGAGCATGGTATGAAAGACAAAAATCATATCTCATTACAATTGGATTTGTTAGAACAAGTGAGAACAACAATTTGTATTTGAAATGTGAAACTGATGATAAGATTCTTATTGCTGAAATATTTTTTGATGATAGCATATTTGGAGGGCATGATAACCTATGCAAATCTTTTGTTGATGAAATGAGAAAAGAATTTGAAATGTCGATGTTTGGTGAGATTTTTTTTTTTTTGGATTGCAAATATTGCAACAGAAGGAAGGCATATACATCACTCAATCCAAATGCATCAAAGAAGTATTGAAGACATTTGGTATGGAAGATGAAAAACCAGTCGGTGCACCTATGGTCACCAGATGAATATTCACAAAGGATAACAAGTCAAATGAGGTAAATCAGACCTTGTATAGATCTATGATTGGAAAATTGATGTATGTTGTGCATAGTAGACCAAATATTGCACATGCAGTTGGAATTATAGTTAGATTTTTTTCTAATCCTAAAGAATCACACATGACTGTTGTGAAAAGAACTTTGAGATACTTGAAGAACACTGAAAACTATGGTTTCTGGTATAAGAAAGAAGACAATTTTGAACTAAAAGTTTATATTGATGCTGATTGGGCTGGAAACATTGATGATAGAAAAAACACTACTGATGGAGCATTCTTTTTGGGAGAAAGATTGGTTGCTTAGATAAGTAAGAAACAAGAATGCATTTCTCATTCCATTGCAGAAGCAAAATATGTTGTTGCTGCTACTAATTGTTCAAATATAGCATGGATAAAATAAGTTTTGGAAGGTATGAATGAGGAAATCATCGGCCCAGTGATAATCTATTGTCATAACACAAGTGAAATTAATATTTCTAAGAATCTAGTGATGCATGCAAAGAAAAAGCATATATCTATTAAGTATCACTACTTGAGGGAGCAAGTTCAGTAAAAGCATGTAAGATTGGAGTATGTGAAATCACAAGAGAAACTTGCTGATATATTCACTAAACCTTTACCGACGAACACATTTGAATACTTGAGAAGTAGACTAGGGGTCCATCCCTTGTCTATCAGTCACTAAGGTAATATGAGATTGCATCAACTTGTACCTTATCAGAATATCTAATGATGTTGATGCACGATGTTCACACTTTGAGATTCCCAAGGTTGTGAAAGATGGAAGACAAGATGAAATTGCATATCAGTACATGCAAGGTACTAGAATCTGAATTGAACAACAAAGATATTGATTTGGCTACTGAAGATGACGTAGTCAAGGAAGGATGATCCAATTAAGGACTTTTTGACCTTGTAGCCAAACTATAACACATTAGAATTACACCATAACAACACCAGATCTGACATAAAACTGGAATCTTTATTCACAAATTCACTGACTACATGCAATGTGTCAGGCTTTAAGGCCTTCCCGGTTACAGCCAAATATGATGCAAGAACCTGGTGCAAGAGGGGCCAAAGGATGGCACACCCTAATGATCCAAGCTTGCAACACACGTGCAAAAGCAACAAACAAAAAGAGTGAGAGAGAGAATGCTAGATCTTTCAATAACTTTCATCAATTTGAATTACACATGTCGGGCTGTAAGGCCTTCCTGGTTAGGGCCTGATATTACAATGAATTACAAAAGTCCTCAAACATGCGAGGATCTAACACCAATCTCTAATCTAATACCTTCTATCTTCTATCAAAAACTACCTCCTAAAACTACCACCAAACATCTACATTTATACAAGAAGCTACCGAGCTAAGTCAACCTTCAGATCCATAATTAACGGAAGTAATAGTCAAATCTGGGACCACACGCTTCCCAATGATAGATATGAACATTAATTCCATGATCCAATATAAATGCACAAGTCAACCACAATAGGAAACAAAACTAGACCCGTCGGTAAGCAAGATAACCGAGCAACAGACAGACAATGTCGAGCGCCAGTGAAATAACTGACTGCCCAGGAGAGAACTAACCATACTCGGTAACCAAAGGAAACTGACCAACTACCGACCAACTCATTCAAAGAAGAAATCGAGCAACACAAACAAAATCCAAATTCTTTTTGGTGACACAGGATTGCCAAGGATTTGAGATGCTCCTGCATCAGACACTTGGGGTTATTTTGAAATGATTCTCTAAATTATTTGGTAGGTCTGGTCTGAGCGGCATCCAACTCAGATTGTGAAATCCATGAACTATCTTCCATTGGTCTATTCTTCCACTTAACCAAATATTCCATATACTATTTTCCTCTTGTGCTCTTTCCAGCTCTTTCCTTTAGAATCTGTTCAACTTCATCATTCTGCTTCTTAGGATATTCTATCGGTATCATCATTTCTTCATCAGGTTCATGATACTCATATAAATCAGCAATATTGAAAATCAATGATATGTCCATCTCATCAGGTAACTCTATCTCATATGCATTTCCACTGTCAAATTTCCTCAAAATCTTGCAAGGTCCAAACTTCTTCATTTTCAGTTTTCCATATGTGCCAACAGGAAACTGGCCTTTCTTCAAATGAACCATCACTTCATCACCAATATCAAAAGTCTTTTGTCTTCTTGATCTATCAGCTCTGTCTTTATATTTCTGATTACTGTCTTCCAGCTTCAGCTTCACATCTTCATGCAATGTCTTCATGTATTTAGCAAATTTTACTCCTTTAGCACTTCTCTTATTCTCATTAACAATGTCTCTCAAATTAGATATTCCTCTTGATTGTGTGCCATTCACAATCTCAAATGGTGTATTTCCAGTACTCCTATTCATTGAATTATTATATGCAAACTCTACTTGTGCTAACACAGAATCCCAATTACTCGGTGTGTCCCCAACTAAACATCTCAAAAGATTTCCCAAATTTTTGTTCACAACTTCAGTCTATCCATCAGTTTGTGGGTGAAATGTAGAACTATATTTCAATTCAGTGCCAAATTTCTTCCAAAGTGTTTTCCAAAAGTATCCAACAAATTTACTGTCTCGGTCAGAGATAATACTCCTCGGTAATCCATGCAGTCTGACAATTTCCTTAAAGAAAAGATCTACTATATGTATTGCATCTGATGTCTTTCTACAAGGTATGAAATGTGCCATCTTAGAAAATCTATCCACAACAAAAAATATTGAATCATTACCTCTTACTGTCTTCGGTAAGCCAAGAACAAAATCCATACTGATATCAATCCAAGGTTTCTCAGGTACAACAATTGGTGTATACAATCCAGTATTCTGACTTACTCCTTTTGCAACTTGACAAATACCACAACTTTTCACAAATTTTTGAACATCTCTATACAATTGCGGCCAAAAGTACTTTTCCTTCAACAAATTCCATGTTTTATCAATGCCAAAGTGTCCAGCCAAACCACTACTATGTTTCTCCTTTATCAAATTAGATCTCATTACTCCTCTCAGTATACATAACTGAATACCTTTAAACAGCATACCTTCCTAAATGAAATATTCATCCCATTTAGTATCTTGTTGATCTTGAATGGGTGCTTTGCACTTTCTCCATGGCTCTAAAAAATCAGGATCATTTTCATACAAACCTCTCATCTCATCAAAACCAAGAACTTCAATTTTCATCTCGGTCATCAAAGATCTTCTTCTACTCAATGCATCAGCAACTCGGTTAGTGACTCCACTCTTATGCTTTATCACAAATGTATAACTCTGCAAATACTCAACCCACTTCATGTGTCTCTGATTCAACTTATTCTGACTACCCAAATATTGTAAAGCCTTATGATCAGTATACAACACAAATTCACTCAGTATCAAATAATGTCTCCATTTCTTTAGTGCTTGAACAATAGCATAGAATTCTTGATCATACACAGGATATTTCCTTCTAGCATCATTCAACTTTTCACTAAATAAAGCAACAGGTTTACATTCTTGACTCAACATAGCTCCAATTGCACTTCCACTTGCATCACATTCTACTTGAAATACTTTACTAAAATCAGGTAATGCCAAAATAGGTAATTCAGCAACCTTCTACTTCAGGGTCTCAAAACTTTTATCAGCTCCATGTGTTCACTTGAATTCTCTTTTGTCTCCTCTCATAGTCTCAGTCATAGCATTACAAATTGAACTAAAATTCCTTATGAACTTTTGGTAAAAACTTGCCAAACCATGAAATGATCTTACCTCAGTAGCATTCGAAGGTGTAGGCCAATTTAGAATAGCTTCAACCTTTTAAGGATCCATCTTCGAACCATCAGCTAAAATAACAAATCCCAAATACACAATCTCTTCTTGCATGAATGAACAGTTTTTCAGATTTATCAACAACTTTTCTTCTTTCATTCTCTACAAAACTTGTCTTACATGCAACAAATGTTCTTCTCTGGTCTTACTGAATATCAGAATATCATCAAGATAAAAAATCACAAACTTACCCAAGAATTTCTTCAAAACTTCATTCATCAACCTCATAAAAGTACTCGGTGCATTAGTTAAACCAAAAGGCATAACCAACCACTCATGCAAACCTTCCTTTGTCTTGAAAGAAGTCTTCCATTCATCACCTTCTCTAATTTTGATCTGATGATACTTTTCAAATCAATCTTTGTGAAATACTTTGCTCCAGTCAAACTGTCCATTATGTCATCCATTCTCAGTATAGGAAACCTATACTTCACTGTTATCTTATTGATTACTCTAGAATTAGTACACATTATCCATTCTCCATTCTTCTTCGGTGCCAATACAACAGGTATTGCACAAGGACTCAAACTTTCTCTGATAAAACCTTTCTCCAACAACTCTTGAATCTGTCGGTTCAATTCTTGATTCTCAATAGGTGTCAACTGATGAGGTGCCTTATTTGGTAAACTAGCTCCAGGGATTAGATCCATACAATGATCAATACTTCTTTTCGGTGGAAAACCATCAGGTACATTATCAAAAATGATATCACTATACTTGGTAACTTATCAATCTCCTCAGGGACATTATCTTCTATTTTCTTATTTGGTTTATTAGGAATCACAACAAAACATACATCATCCCTCTTCAAAGAGTTAACAAACTTCCTTCCTTCCATCAAGAAAACTTTCACAGATGTGCAAACATTACTAATAGGTTCTTCCATCAATGGTAACAAGATTTGTTTCTTTCCATCAGCTAGAATAGTATACTTATGCAATCTCCCATCATATATAGCATGTCTATCATATTGCCAAGGACTACCCAACAAAATATGACAACAATCCATAGGCATGATATCACATAACACCTTATCATAGCATTTTCCAATCTTCAAATTCACGTAACATTGTTCACTTACCAGGAGTGTATGCTCATCCTTGATCCATGAAATCTGATAGGGCTTCGGATGTACTAACCTTTTCAACTAAAAATTTGTGACCATCTCTTCAGATGCTAGGTTCTCCGAGCTACCACTGTCAATGATTACCTTCCAAACTTTGTCAGAAATTCTACATCTGGTCTTGAACAAACTTTTCCTTGTCGGATCTTCCTTCTTGCTTTCATTCCATAGTGCTCTTCTTACCATCAAGTTATTCTCCTTCTCAGGCTCATTCGGTGACTCTTCTTGCACCAAAGCATTTCTACTGCTACCAGCCTTCTTACTAGCTTGTGTACATTCAAAAGATCTATGTCCTTCTTCTCCACAATTATAACAAGTTCCTCGAAAACTTCCTTTGCTATAACCACCTCGGTAGTTACTACCTCTACCTCTAGAACTTTCACCTTTCCACTCGGTCTTGCCTTTGTCCAGATTTGTCTTTTCTGGTTCAGATCTACCATTTGCACCATTAGATCTACCTCTTCCTCTAGGGAATCTACCACCTCGACCTCTTTGTCTTTGCTCATGTCTTTTGTTCAATTTCTCCTTGGCTTTCAAAGAAAATTGATAAGCCTCCTTAATGTTCTCCAACTTGACCATGCTAATCTCCTCTTGGATGGAAACCCTCAAACCATTCAGGTATCTACCGATTCTTTCCACATCATCTTCATCATGTCCAAATCTGATATCTAACCTATAGAATTCCTCAGTATACTCCTTTACCAAGCTTTCCTTCTATCTCAGACTTTGCATTTTCCGAACTAGGCTAATCTGATAATCACAGGGTAAGAACTTTCCTTTCAATTTATTGACCATTTTACTCCATACCTTGATTTTGTCTTTGCGTTTCCTCTTCTGATCCAATTACAAATGTTCCCACCATAGGGATGCATGACTTTTCAACTTTGTGCTTGCAATCTTCACCTTCTTATCCTCAGGGATACTCTCATATTCAAAATACTTTTCCATCTCAATAATCCAGTCCACCAATTCATCAGAATCTAGCTTTCCACCATACTCAGGGGGATTAAAATGTGGTGTTGACTTCAGTCTTGTCAAAGCTTTCAAAAATCTTTCTTCACCTTGATCCATAATAGGAGCAGGTTCTGCATTCGCCTGTTCTTCTTCAATTTCATCATCACTAACATCTTCAAGATGTCTACCTCTTCTCTGGGCTATTTACATTGCTTCTAATCTAGTAGCATTCTACCTTAGCATATCTACCAATCCTGGATCTGCATCTTGCCTCCCACGAACCATCTTGACAACCTTCTGCAATTGTAGGTCAGATTGCAATCTGCTACCCCACAATAATTCAACCAAGGCTTCAAGAGGAACCTACAAACCTAGATCCACAGACCTAGATCAAGATCTAACCTTGCTCTGGTACCACTTGACACAAGGACTTGGTGAAGGAGGGGCCAAAGGATGGCACACCCTAATGATCCAAGCCTTCAACACACGTGTGGAAGCAACAAACAACAAGAGTGAGAGAGAGAATGCTAGATCTTTCATTAACTTTCATCAATTTGAATTACACATGCTAGGTTGTAAGGCCTTCCCAGTTAGGGCCTAATATTACAATGAATTACAGAAGTCCTCAAACATGCGAGGATCTACTACCAATCTCTAATCTAATACCTTCTATCTTCTATCAAAAACTACCTCCTAAAACTACCACCAAACATCTACATTTATACAAGAAGCTACCGAGCTGAGTCGGCCTTCAGATCCACAATTAATAGAAGTAACAGTCAAATCTAGGACCACATGCTTCCCAATGATGGATACCAACATTAATTCTATGATCCAATATAAATGCACAAGTCGGCCACAATAGGAAACAAAACTAGACCCGCCGGTAAGAAAGATAACTGAGCAACAGACATACAATGCCGAGCACCAGTGAAATAACTGACCGCCCAGGAGAGAACCAACCATACTCGGTAACCAAAGGAAACCAACCAACTACCGACCAACTCGGTCAAAGAAGAAACCAAGCAACATAGACAAACTCTAAATTCTTTTTGGTGACACAGGATTGCCAAGGATACGAGATGCTCCTGCATCAAAATACAAAGCAAGTAACAGTCTACAAGATCTCACAAGATCCAAATCTTTTCCACAACTTCACCACTCAGCTAGCCCATCTCTACAACACGCCAGGACACTGGTAGGTATCCCAGGAAAGATCTAAACTTGTACTCACAACTTCTAAGCAATCTTCCTGTACCTAAGCTCACAAGCTACTAACACTGCTTCTCATGTCATGATCCTTCTGCCCCTAAACAAATACTCTAACATCCTATAAATATTCATCCCTAGCCACAAGTCGGCTAGGTGAAACAATTAACTCCTACGAATAATTATTAAATGCCAAAACATCAGTTGGCTTACAAATAGCCTTACAATAAATAAATTCTTCAAGATGGCCCCAAATGGTCATTAGATCTACGTAGAAGAATGCAACACGCCAGATCTAGGTCCCCACACACCCAATGGTCAATTCATAACTCAAGGAATGTGACCCAAATTAAAAACACCAGTTGTCCAAGCCAAGAACACTAGTCGGTAAGACCAATTATAGAGCAACAGAGAAATAATCGAGCATCAGTTAACCGACCACGCCAAGCATCACTAAGCAACACAGTTATTGCCGAGTGCCAAGAATAACCGAAACCTTCAGTTACCGAGCATCCTTTAGAGACTGAGCAACCTGGTACACACTGAAACTGAGCAACCAAAAACCAAAACCGAGCAAAATACTTCACTAACTAAGATCAAATCAAACATATTTTTGGGTGATACAGGATTGCCAAGAATCCTAGGATGCTCCTGCACCAAAAGAGATGATTATTTTATTTTTTTTGCATTGTTGTCAAAGAGAGAGAAATGTACATGAAATCTTCAAGATAAATCTAAAGGGAGAGATGTGATTGAAGAAAGGGGGAGAATGATTCAAATAAAATATCTATTCACGGGGAGAGAATGAGAAAGACATTGATGATGTGTAGTGATTAAATATACTAAATGCATAAGCTAGGGAGAGCTTACCGATTCACAACATATATATATAGAGTTGTAGACAGATGTTTGGTATTCTATGACATGTTTCATATTGTGTTGGCATCAATGCCAAAGGGTGATGTAGGAGCATCTTGGGTGTAAGAGCAATCTTGCATCACCCAAAAAATATATTTCTGTCTTTGTATTCAATAAGGGCTATCTTGTGCAGAGCTGCTATTTATGGAAAATTGCTATTTTTAGTAAGTTGGTCATATGATCTCGGAATGTTCTGACTTTACATGTGGAGGTTCATCTCAGTCATATCAGCTTGCCTACAAAGTTTCATGGCTAGATCAAGTCTAGTTTTGAAGATATTGAAGATTTTCAGTATTGGTAGTAGGGTATAGAAACTTTGAACTCAGTTTTAAAGGCTTTACAGGCCCCGGATGAGGTCAAAAATTTGGGTGACGGGCGCTTGTCCAGGTCAAGCCTATAGAGCGCTTCGTGGCATTTCAGAAATGGGGTTATAATAGTCAATCGGGTCAACTGGTGATGACGTATGGTCTCTGAAACTCGGGCCACCTGAAATGGCGGAAAAATAATTTTTCTTCAAAATTTTTGTTTGGGTTTCAAAAGTTATTTTGAGCTGACTTTGATGTAATAAATTAAAAAATAAAATAATTCTAAGTTTGGTCGGCCCTTAGGGCTAAATTTATGGAACCTTCTCGGGCGGTGGAAATTGCCTATATAAAGAAGGCACGTAGTGTTGTCTAGGATAGTTCTGGGTAGTAGATCTAGGTATTGATTCGAGGCTTTGTCCTATAGAATATTGTAAGGGAATGCCCATGTGGCTTTGCATATTGTAATTCTAAAAGTTTGTAATTCCACATTTGTGGAGATAATAAGAAGCCAATTTTCTGTTCTTGCATATTGTTGTTGTTGTTTCTCTATTTCTGTTATGTGTTTGTGGTATTAAGGGGAGCACCCTTCATCAAGTGGTATCAGAGAAGGAGTTCTTGAGTGTGTAAATAGATCGCCAACTGTGAGGCAGTTTGCACTAGGACTGTGGTTAGGGTTTCAACATGCATCGCGAAAATGCCTCCATGAAGGGAACGTGGCGGAAGAGTTGGTGTTGTAACACTTGAGGTTAGAGCACTCCAGAGACAAGTGCAAGCATTGCAAGAAGAGATTCACAGAGGAATGAATCTTAATGTCAGAGATGAAAGCAAGGATGAAGCCGAAGAAGAAGATCAAGAAGGAGAAGTCAAAGTTGTGAACTCGGAGGAAGAAAGACTTTTTTAGGCCATTTCCAAGATCGAAAAAAGACCTAAGATTGAGGTTCCTGCATTTTCAGGAAATCTTAACCCAGAGGAGTTGATCGATTGGATTAATGAATGCGAAGAATATTTTAAGTATGAAGATATTGACGATCTTGATAGGGTCAAATTTGCGAAGGCCAGACTGAAAGGTCATGCCAAGATCTGGTGGCAAGAGATTCAATTAGAGCGAAATAGAAGAGGGAAAGATAAAATCACAAGATGGGATCGAATAGTGGATAAATTGAAGTGATAGTTCATTCCTGTTGATTATGAGCTTGACCTTCTGAAGAAGATGCAAAGTTTGAAGCAAGCAGGAAAATTTATTCAAGAGTATACAAAGGAGTTCTATTGAATCCTCATCAGAACAGGCCATGCAAAAGCTGATAAGGAGAAAGTTGCTCGTTACCTTAATGGGTTGAGGCCAAGCATTCAGGAGGAGCTGAATCTAGTTCGAATGAACAATATTGAAGAGGCATACCAGTTTTCCTTAAAAGTGGAGGAAAAGCTGAACAAGAAGTTCGAGAGTAGACAAAATGGAAGAGGTCATGGTGGACAATCTGGTGGACAGTCATAAGGAGGCCGAAATGAAGATCTGAAAAAGAAGGATGAAGCCAGTAGTAATCAAAATCAGAGAGGAAACAATTCCAATCATTTCCAAGATCATAATAATAGAGATCAGAGAGGAAGAGGAAGAGGACAAGGTTCAGGAAGAGGAGGCTTCTGTGGAACATGTTTTCACTGTGGAGAAGAAAGTCATAGGGCATTTGAATGTCCTCAACACCAAGGAAGGATGGATAGGAGGATTGAAGGCCAGGCCAGAGTGGCACATGTACATGAAGATGCCAGATCCTCAAATTCTAAAGATGCTAAAAGAGGAGAAGCGTTGATCAACAAAAGAGTCCTGTTGAGTAGTGAGAATGAACCTGAACAAAGGAGGAGCCTGTTTTGCACTAGATGCAAGTGTGAGGGAAAATGCTGTGATGTGATTATTGATAGTGGAAGCACTGACAATTTGGTGTCAGAAGAGATGGTGACAAAGTTGAAGCTCAAGAGATAGAAACACCCGCATCCATATTGGATTGCCTGGGTGCAGGATGACCACAAGGTCATGGTCAGTGAATAGTGCTTAGTAAAGTTCAAGATTGGTGGGTACCAAGATGAGGTACTATGCGATATCATATCTATGGATGAATGTCATATGTTGTTGGGTAGACCATGGCAGTTTGACAGATGTGTTGTACACGATGGTCGTGCGAATAACTATTCCCTAACAAAGGATGGAGTGTGACATAAACTAAAGCCATTGAAGGAGACCGAAGAAAAGGTATGTGGTAATGCAAGAATAACATTTGTTGATGGAAGAAAATTCCTAGATGGTATGAGGCATGAGCATGTGTGTTTTGCTTTAATTCTAAAAGCTGGTAAAGAAGTAGAGGATGTACTTGTAGAAGTTGCAGATTTGTTAAATGAGTTTCAGGATATTGTATCTAATAATGTACCTGATGGATTACCACTAGTAAGGAAGATCAGTCATCAGATATATTTGATTCCAAGAGCCAGTTTTCCAAACAAGGCAGCACACAGAATGACGCTAGCAGAAAGTGAAGAGTTGAACAGACAAGTACATGAGTTATTGCAGAAGGGGTTGATTCGAGAGAGTCTGAGTCTCTGTGCTATACCAGCGGTATTAGCACCAAAGAAGAATAGAGAATGGAGGATGTGTATAGATTCCAAAGCAATAAACAAGATCACAATCAAGTATAGGTTTCCATTGCCATGAATGGATGATATTATGGATTGTTTGAGTGGAGCTATGTATTTCTCAAAGATAGATCTAAAGAGTGGATATCACCAAATTCAGATCAGAGAAGGAGATGAATGGAAGACTACCTTCAAGATAAAGGAAGGACTGTATGAGTGGTTAGTCATGCCTTTTGGGCTAACCAATGCACCGAGCACTTTCATGCGGCTCATGAACGAGGTTCTGAAATTTTTTTTGGGTAAGTTTGTCATTGTTTACCTAGATGATATTTTGATCTTTAGTAAGACATTGGAAGAGCATATGATGCACATTCGTATGGTGTTTGAAAAGCTAAGAGATGAGAAATTGTTGATTAGTTTGAAGAAGTGTAGTTTTGTGAAGAAAGAGTTAGTGTATTTGGGATTTGTAGTTTCAACAGAAGGTCTAAAAATGGACCTAGAGAAGGTACAGGCTATCCTTGAATGGCCTACTCCAAGGAGTGCTACCGAGGTAAGATCTTTTCATGGTCTAGCTAGTTTTTACAGAAAGTTTATTAGAAATTTTTGCAGTATTTGTGGTCCCTTAACTGAAACAATGAGAGGGGATAGAAAAAAGTTCAAGTGGACTAATGGGGCGGATAAGAGTTTTCAATTGTTGAAACAAAAAGTTATAGAACAACTTGTTTTAGCACTTCCAGATTTTAATAAGGTGTTTCAAGTAGATTGTGATGCTAGTGGTACTGCAATAGGAGCTGTTATGAGCCAAGAAGGTAAACTTGTTGCTTATTTCAGTGAGAAGTTAAATGATGCTAAGAGAAAATATTCTATTTATGATAAAAAATTTTATGCTATAGTTCAGGCATTGAAGAAGTGGAGACACTATCTGCTTCCTAAGAAGTTTTTTTTGTATACTTATCATCAAGCTTTGCAATATTTGAATAGTCAAGGAAAGTTGAATCAAAGGCATTTAAAATGGGTTGAGTTTTTACAGAGTTATACATTTATTTTGAAACACAGAAGTGGAAAGCCTAATAGGGTTGCAGATGCTCTTAGCAGAAGGCAACTATTGCTGACAGAGATCTAGAATGAGGTGGTTGGGTTCAGGGAACTCAAGAATTTGTATGCAGAGGATCTTGATTTGGTTGAAGCTTGGAAAGCTTGTAAAGAACCTGTTACTCTAGACAGGATGAAATGGCTGGATTTTATCATCCAGAATGATATGCTATTCAGAGGGAGTCAGTTGTGCATTCCACAAAGTTCTATGAGGGTGAATCTCATCAAGGAGAAGCATAGTGGAGGATTGGCTAGACATTTTGGTTGCGATAAAACCCTTGCTTTGGTTAGTGAGAATTATTATTGGCCACAGTTGCAGCAAGATGTCAAGAAGTTTGTACAAAGTTGCAGAGTATGTCAGATGGTGAAGGGAGTGAAGCAAAATACAGGGTTGTATCAGCCGTTACCTGTACTAGAGAAGCCTTGGGAGGATATCAGTATGGACTTTGTTCTTGGTTTACCAAGGACATAGTGGGGACATGATTCAATTTTTGTGGTGGTTGATAGATTTTTGAAGATGGTACATTTCATTCCCTGCAAGAAGACTAATGATGATGTTCATATAGCAGAATTGTTTTTCAGAGAAGTAGTGAGACTACATGGTTTGCCAAAGACCATAGTTTCAGATAGAGACACTAAGTTCGTTGGATATTTCTGGCGTACATTCTGGAAGAAGTTGAAGATAGATTTGAAGTTTAGTTATCACATCATCCACAGACTGATGGACAGACAGAGGTGGTGAATAGGAGTTTGGGAAATTTGCTGAGATGTTTGGTTGGAGATAAGCCAACAGGATGGGATTTGATTTTACCACAGGCAGAATTTGCATACAATAATTCTGTCAACAGGAGCACTGGTAAATCACCATTCTAGATTGTATATGGGAGTAGTCCCATAAATGCATATGAGTTGAGAAAGATAGATAAAGAAGAAATAAGCAGTGCTGAAGCTGAGGATTTTGCAGAACATTTGAAGAACATCCATGAGGAGGTGAGGAAGCACATTATCAAGATGAATGCACAGTATAAGGCTAAGGTAGATGAGAAAAGGAGGCATAAAGATTTTCAGGTTGGAGATGAAGTCATGGTTCATTTGTGGAAGGAGCGATTTCCAGTTGGTACATATAACAAGTTGAAAATGAAGAAGTTTGGGCTATGTAAGATACTAAAGAAGCATGATTCAGGAAATGCAAATGAGGTAGAATTGCCTACTGAGCTGAACATTTCACTAGTGTTTAATATTTCAGATTTGACAGAGTATCATGAAGGAGGTGTTGAAGATGAGGTTACAGCAGCACAGTGGAGTATTCCAACAACTAGTTCAGATATCAAGGAGATTAAAGACATACTGGACAGTTGTATTGGTAGAAGCACAAGGAATAGGACATATGAAGAATATCTGGTCAAGTGGAAAGGATGATCTATTGAAGATTCATCATGGCTGACAAAGGAGGAGGTTAACCATCTTGGTTTTCCTCTACACACTTGAGACGTGATGGGGTCACTTCTCAAATTACCCCAGGTGTCTGATGCAGGAGCATCTTGGGTGTAAGAGCAATCTTGCATCACCCAAAAAAAATATTTCTGTCTTTGTATTCATTAAGGGCTATCTTGTGCAGTGCTGCTATTTATGGAAACTTTCTATTTTTAGTAATTTGGTCATATGATCTCAGAATCTTCTAATTTTACATGTAGAGGTTCATCTCAGTCATATCAGCCTGCCTACAAAGTTTCATGGCTAGATCAGGTCTAGTTTTGAAGATATTGAAGATTTTTGGTATTGGTAGCAGGGTACAGAAACTTTAAACTCAGTTTTGAAGGCTTTAGAGGCCCCAGATGAGGTTGAAAATTTGGGTGATGGGCACTTGTGCGGGTCCAGCCTGTAGAGCGCTTCGTGGCATTTCCAAAATGGGGTTATAATAGTCAATCAGGTCAACTGGTGATGACATATGGTCTCCGAAAGTCGGGCCACCTGAAATGGTGAAAAAGTAATTTTCCTTCAAAATTTTTGTTTGGGTTTCAAAAGTTATTTTGAGCTGACTTTGATGTAATAAATTGAAAAATAAAATAATTCTAAGTTTGGTCGGCCCTTAGGGCTAAATTTCTGAAACTTTCTCGGGTGGTGGAAATTGTCTATATAAAGAAGGCCCATAGTGTTGTCTAGGACAGTTCTGGGTAGTAGATCTGGGTATTGATTCGAGGCTTTGTCCTACAGAATATTGTAAGGGAATGCCCATGTGGCTTTGCATATTGTAATTATGAAAGTTTGTAATTCCACATTTGTGGAGATAATAAGAAGCCAATTTTCTATTCTTGCATATTGTTGTTGTTGTTTCTCTGTTTCTGTTATGTGTTTGTGGTATTAAGGGAAGCACCCTTCATCAAAGGGAGAGATTGATAGACTACAAATAATTGAATATATTAAGGATGAGTTTGACAACTGATTGGATACTTCAAAGATATTGATTGATGATCACCAAGATAAAAAGGTATATGTGACACATTAAATTAGCTATATTATATTGTCGTTGATGTCAACTAGTTTTGACTGTACTTATCATGATGGTTAAAAACATCTGAAGAAGGAGATAGTGGTGAAGGAATGACATATTAACATGAAGATGAGATGTATGAGAAAGATATGGATATGGTATTCATTGGGTAACTTATTGATGAGTCTATGACATTATGTTAGTGATTTGATTGTATTACATAATTCTGTTATGGATTGAAGATCAAAATTGTACAAGTTTATGTGGTCGGTAAATGAAGAACTTAGTATACACCGAGTTAAAATTGTGTACACCGAGAAAGTGTAGTGTATACCAAGTATAGTGTTAACTGAGTTAGAAGACACCGACACATCATAGTATTGATCAAGTGAAAGAAATAAATGAAACATATGACTGTCGACTAAAGATAATGAGCTGGACAATTATGAATGATTCTGAAGTTAAAGATAAAGTTTATTATGATGATAAAATTCAAGGATGATTGGATGAAGCAGAATGAAACATGTTATAAACACAAGTTCTGAGGAAGGTTAAAGCGAAAAAATCAACGGTAAAGATTAAGAGACAAAATCTATGGTTGGAAATAAAATGGTTTATTATGTCTATAATAGGAGATAAGAGATTCATTATTAATTTTGGAATGTGTGTGAGAAGATTGAATTCATGCAAAGCTGGTCAAACCGGTTCAAGACAGAATCGAGAAAATCTGTAGACAACACCAAGCGTTAGAGAAAGGAATTAACTAAGCATAACAGAGTTGGAGGATACGAAGAAATTGAATTGAGTATATTGGCCAGAGGTATTTTGAGCTTAGCATAGATCTGAAAATATGCAAGGAAAGTTGTATTTGAATAAGATCATTTACTATTGCATTCTAACCATTGTTGTAAAGATAAATCTCTTAATCTAGTGGGACTTAACCGTCTTTATATTTCATTACGACATTCAATGAATGTTGACCCCATAGTGAATGTTTGGTCACGGAGAACTGTTAGTGATAAATCCTCTAACTAGGTCACACCTTACAGTGTGTTATTATAAACTTTAACAGGTTTGACTCTTAACCAAGCTCACTTCAGAAGAGTGAAATTATTTTAGATTACTGGTCCTAGGTGGGTTTTCCCCTAACAGGGTTTCCATGTTAAAAATTAAAGTGTTATATGTGTATGGATGTGATGAATTGTTATTTTTCTTTACACATTACATATACTACTTTGATCGATATATTCACTAGTTAATTACTGGTATTCAGTAACTGAACACAAAGGCACAGTTAAAGTTTTATTGAGTTGATTAATTGATTAGAAAGATTTGTTTATACACCAGCCAATGTTTGGGGTTGTAGGATAGTTGGAATTAATTGATTCACCCCTCGTCTCAGTTATCTAACAACCATTGGACCTCTTTAGATGTACCAGTAAATAATTTTATTAAAAAAAAGAAGAAATGTTATATTTAAGTCGATAGGCTTTTTTGTGGGCATATCCTCACTGATGGGAAAGTGTCAGCTGACGGAAAAGTGTCAATTGACAGGAAACTTATCTACGGTGGTGAACGATACAAAAGTCGTGCATTCAAAGAAGGAATAAAAAATATTACAATACAAAAGTCATGCATTCAAAGAAGGAATAAGCATTACAATACTAAAGTGTTGAAAATAAATAAACATTACTTACATCCTAACAGGGGAAATTTTATTGACCACCGGTGTAATGTTGGGCTCATTTTTCTAACACAATGTGGTACCACTTCTTCGTATTGGAAAATGCATAATGTGTAATATTTTCAGTATGCCAACATTGTTGACTGTGTTCTATTCCCTTATAACTCAAACTGGCTCACGTCCTATATTCTTGTGTCCACTCAACACTTAGTTGAAACAAATGAATGAGGAGTGGACAGGTAAATGTGGCGGATGTTGAAAACTGTTTTCATTATGAACAACTCAACAAATTTCCATTATCTACAAACTTTCTTTTATGTGCTTGAATCAATTGCAAGCTTTCATTATTAGAATTTTCAAATGGCGTACTCACCATTGGTCTGGTCAATCCTTTTTGAAGATCGAGTAGTGTGGTTTGTTGTTAGAGGTAGAAAACATTACTTGTCCTTTCATGATTATGCATATTCAATAAACTCAGTTTGGAATGACTTCATTTGCAACTAAACTATGTAGCTATTGTACACTTACAACAATGGCAGAGGTCATCGAATAATCCAATATTGAAGATGACTTGTTTAGGTAGCCGTGCATGGTGAGAAACAACCATTGGAGAATTCGGGAGCTGTAGAAGTTAATTACAGTGAATTTCTTTAGGAATTGTTTATGTAACTATTTTTCAAAAAAGATATTTAGCTTGTTGTTTATTGTCAAAAATATTGTTCTCTACAATTTGTAGTTTATTAAAATGCATTTTCTTGCGGAAGCAACAATTATACATTTTGAACAATGCACATTTGATAGGTATTGAAAATTGTATAGCAAAACATATTTTGCAACTATTCCTTCGTGAATGAAATGAGTGAGAGTTTATAGAGCTCAGTATTTTTTCATTTTCAATTTAGGTTTTTTATACAAATGTGAATCTATCACCCTTAATACAACTCTAAATTGTGAGTTTTAGAATAGAAATTTTTAGTCAATGCAATGTACATTCCTACTACATGGGTTTTACTATTCATCAACACAATCACCCCATACTATGTGACTCCTTAGTTTGATTCCATGTAATTGAAATACATTTACAATGGCTATAACATTGATGCAGTTAAAGAATCAAGGAAAAAGAACTTGAGTTTTGATGTGATCAAGAATAAAAGCATCGCTTAGAGAGAACATGATGATAAAATAGATATTTTTTATCTTCGATTGATTGGTCAAGGGTCTACATCTGATCTTGTCATTGGATTGGGATCCCTGGTGATTGTTAATTTTTGGTTAAATCAATTCTTTTTTATACTTAAACAAATTTTATACATTTACCTCTATTTTTTCTATGTTCTAACATGCAAACTATTTTAAATGGAAATGGCAACTGACAATCATAGTTTCCTGATGCATCTCATAGTTTAGGAAAAACTTTGTAGAATCACCAAATGATCAATAAATACTAGAATCCATTTGATGCATCACTTTCTTTTAAGGTTCCTGATGTGTTTCTCATATGCAATTCACACGTTACTTTAAATAAATTGTTGCTAAGGTTACGCATGGAACCAAAAACACACCAGTATTGAGAGACATTCTCTACGCTGTAACAATGATAGTAGGCATGTGAACTGACGCATGGTAAATTATTTAGTATACTTCCAATGAAAAATCATTATGTAGAACATGCACATCATTTTATAAAATGTGTACTTTGGGATTAGTTGATAAATAAAGACAAGCCATTCCTGTATCTTAGAAAACCTCACATTGAGTTTTCTTTTACTTCAAAATCAACTTTATATCAACATCAAAATCAAGTCTAACAATGCCACTTATATTCCATCCAATAGATATTTAAATATAAACCAAGTCCACTATACATATGAGTTGTTAAATAATAGAGTAGAGAACATTTTGAAGGATATAGTTTAATCTATGGATGTGCATGATTACATGAACATGAATAATTAAAAATGCTAGCCATCTTTTGTTTACATTTTTTGACAACCTATCATGTCTTGTAAGAAAGGAAAAAGAATTGCATTGGGCCATTGAGGAGAGTCGGATGGTCTTGATGTAAGAAATTATAGACAACAGTTCAACTCTACCAAATAACAAGCTGATCACGGTTGTCCGTAAAGACACTTAAAAGGTTTTAATTCAGATCACTTCTTTACATAAATGGTCTTCATAACACAAACTAAGGGGTATTATAAATTAGCATGCTTTGGCCATTTCATTGGTACTTATAAGTTTGGAGTGGAGCCCAAATCAAACAAAACAACATGGTCTCATTCTGTCCAATCTTCTACCTACATTAAATTAAAAATAATAATGGTATATGATAATCTATATCAGATCAAACGTTAGCATCTAATAATGCGTGGGCCTTCCCATTTGATTCATATTTCTCACTTTGCCTTTGTTCATTTCTTTCATTGGATTTTGAACTCATTCCCCTTGTTATATCAGCAATAATATGAGAAAAACAAACATGTGAATGAGATTTTTTATGATTGGAATGTGTTTTAGACTATGGAGCTAGAGAAATGGAGGATGGCATATGTAGGAAACTATTCTTGATCCTCATCCCACTGTTCACATAGTTTCACCTTGTGCTTAATGTATCCGTTAATGCCTTGATAGACTTTTCATACTTTTATCGCCTTATGGAGTGACTAGTTTCTAGCTATGTGACATTTAGCTCAACAATTTTGTATCCTTTTCTTTTATTATTTTAAATGGTGCCTAGTTTTTTATGGATATTTGATGCATTCAAGGTAGGTGGATCCAATGAAGAACAGTCCAAACCTTGCAGCCAACAGAATTACATAGTGGAATACTCAACAATGCAACACCAATTAATTGTTTGACATTGATTTTCATTAACATGCCTAGTTGTAAGGCCTTTCAGGTTAGGGCCAATTACAATCAGAAACAATTCTGCAAGATCCACAACTAGATCCAATACAATCTCAGCTAGTTCAGCTCTGAAGACAATCAGAAGCTGATGAAAACCCTAAGGTGGATCTAAACTTGAGCTCGCAAGCCTCCAAGTAATCTCCTTGTTCCCAAGTATGCAAACCCCTAGCTCTGCTACAAAAAACTATCAGATTACAATCCAATCTGCAAGATCATCAAAAACTTTTCCACAACTTTGCTCTCAATCTTCACATCTGATACTCAAATATGTGGTGTTGTCTAAGTCATCCAAATCTACCCCCCAAATTCCCTTCCTAAACATCTACCCAAGTACTCCTTAAATACTAATCGTTAGCCACAAGTCGGCAAGATGAAACCCTTAACTCCCAAAAAATAATGATTAAATGCCATACAAGTTGGCTTACAAATGTATACAAACATTTAATTCAGCATGTCAGCCCATAACAATGGCTACCAACAATAAATGCACCAAGTCAGCTCAACAAATCACACAGAACTCTAGCCGGTAAGCCAGAACTACTGAGCGACACTAAAATCACCAAGCATGCCAGGCATCACCGAGCACCGCAGGCATGGCTGAGTAACACTTTCACCAAGCGCCAGAGACTACCAAGTTCCTTCAGTGACCGAGCTTCCTTCAATGACCGAGACCGTCGGTCAAGGCTACAATCGGGTAACACTGGCCAAAATACAAATACTCCATGTAGTTTCACCGAGGACACAGAATGCCCCTGCCTTAACCTTGGATGCCCCTGCCTCAGACACCCCGGGTTCCAAAAGATGTTCATATGTGAGAAGAACATCTTTCAAGATTCAGCACATAAATCCTGAATTGGTTCTTCACATACAAGTCCTCCACCTTTTCTGCTTGCAAATTCTTCCACTTCAATTTCCTCTATCTCTTCAAGTCTTTTCTTGACAATGTACAAGTCGGTTCTCCATATTGATCATTCATTTTCTCTAGATCCACAATCTCAACTTGTCTACCTATACTTAGGCTTCTCCTACTGAGCGTTGTATCCATCAAAGGCATCAGTGAAAACTTCCTGTCATTCTTCTCAATAGTAAACACATTCCGAACACAGTCATAAATAGCTCTGCAATCATATTGCCAAGGTCTACTGAGAAATATATCAAAACTATTCATCTTCACAATGTCACATAACACAAGATCCTTGTACTAGCCAATTTGAACATCAATGAAGCATTGTTCTCTAACTTCCAAAGTGTGAACATCTTGTAACCAGCCAAGCCTATAAGGACAAGGATGCTTCATTCTACTCAAATCAAGTTTCTGAACTAGGTCCTCAACAACAAGGTTATCAGTACTACCACTATCAACAATAACATCACAGAGTTTACCTTCAGTCTTGCATCGGGTCCTAAACAAGTTACTCCTCTGACAAGGTTCATCCTTTGTACCGAGAAATGTTTGCCAAAGCAACAAGTTCTCTGATTCAAGTTCATTTTGAATGTTCTCATTCATCAAAGCAGTTCGTTGGTCAACCTTTTTTTGTGTACACTCAAAAGAACGGTGTCCTTCTTCTCCACAGTTATAGAAAGTACCCTTAAAGATAACTCTACATGTCTTCTTCTTCGGCTGCACAGGTTTCTATTCATCTTCTGCATCAGTCGGTTTATCCTTCACCGAGTGATCAATCTTTGCCTTCCCTTGGGAGTTACTAGGTTGTTTCCTCTTCAACTTATCTTCTACCTTTAGAGCATACTGATAAGCATCTTCAACAAAATCAATCTTCAGCATACCAAGCTCATCTTGAATATTGAATCTTAGACCATTCACATACTGAGCTAGCTTTTCCTTACCAAGCTCTTGGTGTCCAGACTGAATAGTAAGTTTGTAGAATTCCTCGGTATAATCTTCAATAGGAAAATCCTTCTATTTCAAATTCTACAGCTTCTTAAACAAGTCAAGCTCATAGTCAGCCAGTATGAACTTAGCTTTCAACTTAGTCACCATCAATCTCCACCGATTGATCTTTGTTTCACCTTCATCTTCTCGGTCTTTCTGTAGTTCCTTCCACCAAAGAGAAACATGTCCTTTCAACTTTGTCTGTGCTAATCTCACTTGAAGAGGATCTTCAATTTCTTCCAGCTCAAAGAAATCTTCAAGTTCACCAATCCAATCAATCAGATTGTCAGGCTTCAAAGTACCGGAGAAAGTAGAAACTTCCATTCAGTAATTACTAAACCAAGCAGTAGATCTAGGCAACCGAGTAGTTTTGTCTTCACTAGATCTGTTCATCTGGTCATCACCACTAGATCCAGTAGTTTCAAATTCTCAAGCAGCTTCTTCATAGCCATCCTCAGTACCAACATTATGAGGTATACCAACAATAGTTCTCATGATCTCGATGACCATATCATTCTTCATCAATTCCATCTCAGATCTGAAATCTAATTTCACTTTCTCTATGATCAGGGATTCCACAGTATTAGAAAGATATGAAATAACTCTAGGGTCCAATCTTCTTGGAGGCATCCTTAAAGATAAGACAAACCCTCTGCAACAAACCCTCACCGACCACCTTGTGACAATTTCCAAGTTGCAACAAGTCAGATCTCAACCTGCAATCTTGCAAACAACTAGGGCATAATTTCACAAGTTTAGTGCTTCAGATCTGCAATCCAGATTGCACACGACATTTTTTCCAACAAGATCAACTTCACAAGATCAGCCTTGCTAGGTCAACCTTCAGCTTAACAAGATCAACTTCTTGCTCTGATACCACCTGATACAGTCAAGGTAGGTGGATCCAATGAAGGACAATCCAAACCTTGCAGCCAACAAAATTACATAGTGGATTACTCAACAATGCAACACCAATTAATTGTTTGACACTAATTTTCATTAACATGCCCAACTGTAAGGCCTTCCGGGTTAGGACCAATTATAATCAGAAACAATTCTGCAAGATCCACAACCATATCTAATACAATATCAGCTAGTTCAGCTCTGAAGACAATTAGAAGCTGATGGAAACCCTAAGGTAGATCTAAACTTGAGCTCGCAAGCCTCCAAGAAATCTCCTTGTTCCCAAGTATGCAAACCCCTAGCTCTGCTACAAATAACTATCAGATTACAATCTGATCTGCAAGATCATCAAGAAATTTTCCACAACTTCACTCTCAATCTTCACATCTAATATTTAGATCTGTTCTATCCTCCAAATCTACCCCCCAAATTCCCTTCCTAAACATCTACCCAAGCACTCCTTAAATACTAATCATCAGCTACAAGTCGGCAAGATGAAACCCTTAACTCCCCAAAACAAATAATTAAATGTCATACAAGTCGGCTTACAAATGTATACAAACATTTAATTCAGCATGTTGACCCATAACAATGGCTACCAACAATAAATGCACCAAGTTGGCTCAACAAATCACACATAACTCTATTTGGTAAGCCAGAACTACTAAGCGAAAGTAAAATCATCAAGCACGCCAAGCATCGCTGAGCACCAATGTTGACCAAGCACCGTAGGCATGACCGAGTAACACTTTCACCAAGTGCCAAAGACTACTAAGTTCCTTTAGTGACTGAGCTTCCATCAATGACTGAGACCATTGGTCAAGGCTGCAACTGAGTAACACTAGCCAAAATACAAACACTCCATGCAGTTTCACCGAGGAGACAGAATGCCCCTACCTTAACCTTGGATGCTCCTGCATTAATGTTAGTCACCCTTATTAATATAGTGTGATTTTTATATGAGATTTGGTGCCTTTTAACTACATAAAAATTGTCAATCATTATTGTAAAATTTCTTCCAACTTACCTCATCATGTCATCGTTAATAGACATCAACTATTAAGTAGAGAGTAAATGATGCAGGAGCATCTCGGGTCCTTGGCAATCCTGTGTCAACAAAAAGATGTTTGTAGTTTTTCAGTGTTGCTCGGTTCCTTCTTTGACCAAGTTGGTTCGGTGTTGCTTAGTTTCCTTTGTTTGTCGGTGTTGGTCGGTTATCTCTTTGGCACTCAGTCAATTCCCTGGTGCTCAGCGATGCTTATCTGGTGCTCGGTTTCCTTGCTTACCGAGTTGTTTATTTTGGATTTCTTTTGAGGTTGACTTGTGCATTTAATTATGGTTGTGGATTTAATGTTGGTATCTATCATTGGGAAGCATGTGGACCTAGATCTGGTTGTCCCTTTCATTGATTGTGGATCTGAAGGCTGACTTGGCTCGGTAGCCTCTTGTATAAATGTAGTTGTTTGGTTAGAGTTTAGGGAGTCAGTTTTTAGGATAGAAGGTAGAAGATAGAAAATTAGAGATTGTTGGCAGATCCTCACATGTTGGAGGACTTATATACTTGATTGTAGTATCTAGCCTAAACTGGGAAGGCCTTACAACCCGACATGTATGAATCAATTTGAAGATAATATATGAAAGTATCTGCATTCTCTCTCTCACTGTTGTGTGTTGTTGCTTTCGCATGTTGTTTTGCAAGGTGGATCTGGTTAGGGTGCACCTGTGGCCCCTCTCCCCATCTTACCCTTGTGTTAGGTGGTATCAGAGAAAGGTAGGATCTGGATCTAGGTTTGCAGGTTCCTTCTTGTGAAGCCCTAGTTGATTTATTGTGGGGTAGTGGATTGCGATTTGACCTGCAATTGCAAAGGGTTTTCAAGATGGTTTGTGGGAGGCGAGATGCAGATCCAAGATTGGTAGACATGTTGAGACAACTTGCTGCGAGTTTAGAAGCTGTTGAAATAGCCCAGAGAAGGGGAAGACATCTTGAAGATGTTAGTGATGATGAAATTGAGGTAGAACAAGGTGATGTAGAACCTGCACCTGTGATGGATCAAGGTGAGGAAACATTCTTGAAGGCTTTGACAAGTCTGAAGTCTACACCACACTTTAATCCTCCTGAGTATGGTGGAAAATTGGATTCTGATGAATTAGTGGATTGGATCACTGAGATGAAAAAATGAACCCAAGGAAAAGAAGATGAAAATTGCAAGCAAAAAGTTGAAAAGTCATGCATCCTTGTGGTGGGAACATCTATAGCTGGACAGAAAGAGGAAGGGCAAAGACAAAATCAAGGTATGGAATAAAATGGTGAATAAGTTGAAAGGAAAGTTCCTACCTTGTGATTATCAGATTAACCTAGTTAGGCGAATGCAAAGTTTAAGGCATAAAGATAGCTTGGTAAAGGAATATACTGAGGAATTCTATAGATTAGATATCAGATTTGGACATGATGAAGATGATGTGGAAATAATTGCTAGATACCTGAATGGTTTGAGAGTTTCCATCCAAGAAGAAATCAGTTTGGTCAAATTGGAGAAAATTGAAGAGGCTTATCAATTTGGATTGAAAGATGAGGAGAAATTGAACAAGAGACATGAGCAAAGACAAAGAGGTAGAGGTGGTAGATTTCCTAGAGGAAGAGGTAGATCTCATGGTGAAAATAGTAGATTTGAACCTGAAAAGATAAATCTCGATAAAGGCAAGACTGAGTGGAAAGGTGAAAGTTCATCTAGAGGCAAAGATAGTAACTACGGAGGCGGTTATAATAGAGGTGGTTTTCGAGGAACTTGTTACAATTGTGGAGAAGGACATAGATCATTTGAGTGTACACATGGAAGTAAGAAGGCTGGTAGCAATAGAAATGCTTTGATGCAAGAAGAGTCACCGAATGAACCTGAGAAGGAAAACAACTTGATGGTGAGGAGAGCACTTTGGAATGAAAGTAAGAAGGAAGATCCGGTAAGAAAAAGTTTGTTCAAGACCAGATGTAGAGTTTCTAATAAATTTTGGAAGGTAATCATTGATAATGGTAGCTCGGAGAATTTGACATTTGAGGAAATGGTCACAAAGTGGTTGGAACATCCAAAGCCCTATCAGATTTCATGGATCAAGGATGAGGATACACTCTTGGTAAGTGAACAATGTTATGTGAATTTGAAAATTGGAAAGTACCTGTGTGTGTGAATTTTGTACCTGTCTGTAGACACAACACTTCAGTAAAACATTAGAGGTAAGTAGAAATCAAAATCGTGCAATGAATTGAAAAAATAAACTAACCAGACGATTTACTGCCTTCTAGTAGATGCGAGTGTGAATTCTCAGATTGTACTGAGATCAGTGACCTTGACGACACCTAAACGAAGGATTTGAATGTAAAAGATGGATATGGGATGAATGCAAAGTAATCTATTTTTTTGAGTTTTCTATGCAATAACAATGAAAAATTGATATGAATCTATTCTATATGAAAATTGATATGCTATGAATTGATCTAACAATGATATGCAATATGAAGCTAAAATGAATGTAAAAACAAGATTGATCTCACAATAATGTTGATTCACAAAGCTTTGATTCTTCCCAATTTCAATTCTCCAGCGTGATTGTGCAACTCTTGAATCGATTTTGGTAGCGTAAGTATGCAAACTTGTGAGATGATTTGAGATGAGCTGAAGCCTTAATTTATAGAAATCTAGGGCTTTGGAGGTGCATGAATAAAAGCCATAAATCACTCAAATAACTCAGGTTGATTTTTGAGTTATTTTTAAATAAAGGATAATTAACTCACAAAAAAATACAAAAGCGAGTTTAACTCAAAATAGAGTTTAGATTTAATTGATAATTGATAGTTGTCTACTTTTCTGATTGTGCATGTTTTATTTATGAATTAATTTAATAATAGAGTGATTTATTTCCAACTTAACTAATTTTTTTAAGAAAAATAAAATAATTGATTTATGGGTTAATCAATTATTAAATCAAACTTTTATTCTAAAATAATATCATTAAATATGACAACTTGCTTTAATTAATTAAATAAGAATTTAATCAATTAATGATAGAAATTTTGATTTATTGTCAAATTTAAATAATAATAATTAGGAATAAATATAATTAAATTCAATTAAATAATTAAGTGGCAGTATTAAATCTAATTAATTAAATATTCAGAATATTCAATTAATCAAACTTTAGGATAAATAGGATTTATTGCCAAATAATTATTAAATTAAAGATAATTATGATGATTAGGAATATTCCCCAATACAAAAGTTGATATAATCAATTTAGATTCGATGATGTTTAGATGTGCCTTGGGTTAGGACTTCGATGTCGATTTCATTCGATGTGTCGATGTAGGAGGTTAATGAACTTGTAGCCCATTTTTGGGGTATTACATTTTGCCCCTCTTTGAATTGCTGTGCGAAGCACAGTGGTTCAAAGACAATCTGTGTATGATGTTGAAACTGATGTTTGAAATTGAAATTGATATGAAGTAGAAACTGATTGAAAGATTTGATATGAAGATAACAGGTCCTGAATGACCAAAGATAATGTTAACTATAACAGCAAATGAACTGATGATTGCGAAAAAGTGTCAAAACACCTAATTCTGAACCTTATGATTGCAAAGAAGTGAGTGACCAATTCCAAACCCAATTGTCCTTGTATTGAATCACATTGGTATCACATCTGAACCTTTCAGTTTTTGAAGAACCAAGGAAATAACACAATTGAACTGATAGTTACAAAAATTGATACAATTTACAAGATTAAGATAATACCAGATTGATATGGATCTTAATGAATCTGATATGCCCTGAGCGATGATTGATTTGCCCCAAGCGATGAGGTATTTTTGATGAATTAGTAACTAGACGTGGTTGTTGTCTTGATTACTGAGGAAAGATATGATTTCAGCTTTAGATTACAGACTTTGAATGATGTACAACACCATGCCCCCTTCAAGATTAAAATTGAAATTTGACAAGAAAAGTCAGCGTTGAATAGTTTAGAAGCATGTTAATTGATTTGAAAAGTGGTTACACACATCTGAGAATGCATTCTGCATCGTTGGAGGGTCAAAAAGACCAAGTTTGACTAGGTTAAACCATGAGTTGACCATAGTTGACCAAGTTGAAATTTTGATAGTTTGATGTAAGATAATTAGTTAAGTTGAATTCTAGATTTGTGTGATGATAGAAGGTTGGTTATGCAAGCAGTTAATAATATAAATGATCTCAGATTTTGATTTTGATCCCGAAAAAGAATTCTACTTACTGTTTCATTGGACGAACCTTCTTGTAGGATTCAACTCTCTATTAGATTTGAAGTAGGTGATAGAAGAATCATTTAATTGTTTGAAGTTTAGCCAACCATTGTGAGATCATGCAATCATGCAAAATGTAAAGAGACATGCAAAATGAAATGCAACCTAAGACCTAGGACCTAGTCACTGATCATGTGTCGGTCATTCTCATCATTGATTTTTTAGGTAACCGGATAAATCAATACAATGCCCACTAGTTACGAAACCATAGACATATGAATATTGATTTGTATGCGCAGGAATCAATACAACATCCACTGATTAGGAAACCATGGATATATGAATATTGATTTTGTTTTCAGAATGTCGAATTAGATATAAGCACCAAGGCACAAACGCCAGGATGACCTGAATATCATGTCCATTTTGATATAGCAATTTGTATAAGCATCAAAACATAGACGTTGTGATTACCTGAATACACCTTGCATTAAAACACATCAAACAATCAAGAGATTATTCTAAATCCAATGTGAATTACCCATAGTGACCCTTTATCGTTCACATCCTTAGGTAAGATCGCATTTCACAGTAGGAGAAAGAACTCACTCAAAAAGACAATAGTTAGATCAAACTTCCTTGAATTTTATGGGTATCAATGGTTAAGGTACGCATGGCCATCTAATTCGAGATAGAGGCTCTTACAGTCGGACACCATTTCAATCTAGAATTTCCAAAGTTGTTCAATTTTCACATACAAGAAGAAAACAAAGAAAAGATTATGCCCCCAGTCATTACTCTGTAAATCCTGTAAAGGACATCATCAAAGAGCTTGAAGGGACATAATATGCAAAAATCTCAATGCGAATCAGTAAGCATACAAGGAGATAAAAGCATGTAAAAACCATAGATTGTTTTTAGTTTGTGTTTGATGTTTGATTGCATTGTTGTAGATGCAAAATCCTTTCTGGAGACAAGACTGACTGACTGACCCAAATAAAGCTTCAAAGGACTTTGACTACATATGATACGTCTAAGATACATTGGAGGCCATAGGATATGACATTGATTGCCCCCAAGTTTTACCATTGATAGAATACCGACACTGGAGCTGATTGGTGTACACACTGACTTATTGAAAACAGGAATGCAAAAACAAACCGGGAGATAGGTACAAACTAAAGCAAGACTGAAAGCTAGGAAAGACCAAGATTGCATTGATAGATGGAGCATTTTGACACAAGTGGCACCCGTTTGCCGAGTTTTCACCATCTTGGCAGAGATTCTATTTTTGCCACCAAGGCGCCTATTTCCAGGTTTTTACCAAGGCACTTTTTTTCTTTTTCTCATTTTTTTGTTGTATTTTTCATTTTTTCAATTTTTTTGTACTTTTGATATTTTTTGATTTTTTTGTGAATCATCAAGGTGCCCATTGCTAGGTTTTCACCAAGATGTTCATTTTTTTAGGACTTTTTCATATTTTTATAATTTTTTCAGGACATTTTACCATACACTAAATGCCTTAGGCATAGAATTTCTTCAGATGGAGAATGTTGATTGGTTCTTAGAGCTATTCTCCTTTAGTCATTGAGAGTTGATAGGCACTAGAGCCAAAAGTAGTAATTATTACAAAGGGACCCAGCCAATTGGGTTCAAACTTCCCCTTGCGTTCTCGATGTGATTGATTTTTAGGATTTTCTGTCAAGACTAGATCACCAACCTAAAATTCTCTATGTCTGACTTTCTTGTTTAACCTCTAGACATTCTCTTCTGATATACTCTGAGATGATCATACGCTACTTGTCTGCACTCATCTAGTAGTTCAAGTTCTTGCAACCTAGACACCCTGTAGTCATCATCAGTTACTAGACCATGCATTTTGATTCTTAGTGATGAGATTTCAACCTCAAAAGGCAGTACTACTTTAGACCCATAAACTAAAGAAAAAGGTGTAGCCCCAGTGGGTGTTCCGATACTTGTTCTGTAGGCCCAGAGAGCTAGATTGATCATGAGATGCCAGTCTCTTCCTATTTTATTAATTGTATGGTGCAAGATTTTCAATAAATTCTTGTTAGAAGCCTCTGCTTGTCCATTCCCCTGAGGATAGTAGATAGATGACAAATGTTGTGTAATCTTGAATTTAGCACATAAATCATCTAGATCTTTGTTCTTGAATTGTCCACCATTATCTATGATTATAGAATGAGGTATCCCATATCTGCATATGATATAGTTTAATATGAACATAGAGATTTGTTTTCCAGTTGCTTGTGTCAAAGGGACTGCTTCTACCCATTTTGTAAAATAATTTGTAGCTGGGATTATATGGGTATGCCCATTGGAAGAACAAGGATGTATAGCTCCTATAAGATCAAATGCCCATTGGTGAAAAGGCCATTGTGTAGTAAAGGGAATTAGATCCCTCCCTGGAGCATGAATTAAGTTTCCATGCACTTGGCACTTTTGACAATTCTTAGCAAACTTGATAGCCTCTTTCTCCATTTCAGGCCAATAGTACCCAACCCTAATAAGTTTTCGAGCTAGTGTTAAACCATTTGAGTGTGACCCACAAATACCATCATGAACTTCCTCTAACACGCATTGAGACTCTTCCTGTTCTAAACATCTAAGTAGTGTACCATCTAGACCTCATTTGTATAGATCATGACCAATGATGACATATCAGGAGGCATTTTGGATAAGGTATCTCTTTTCATGGTGGTTGAAGGTATCGAGAATGATTTGGTCTTGGAGATAGGAAAATATGTTTTTGTATCTGGATGAATCATGACCAACAATTGTGCAGATCATGCAGGTTTCAGGGGAATCATATGCAAGATAAGATAGTGCTTCCACCAGGAACTCATAGCGTAGCTCATGTTCAGGCTGCTATAATAAAGTAGATAATGTTGCCATGGCATCGGCAGCCTTGTTCTCTATTCTAGGTATTTGCTCAAATGTGATAGATATGAAATACTTCTTTAGATCATCTACCATTCTCTTGTAAGGAATGAGCTTTTCATCTTTAGTTTGGTACACATCATTGACTTGATGGATAACAATTTGTGAGTCTCCATGAATGTGTACTTCTGTTACTCTCCATTCGATTGCTATTTTCATACCATTCAAAAGGCTTCATATTCAAAAATATTATTTGTGCAAGGGAACTTTAATCTGAATGCATTTGGGATTGAGTAGCCTTGAGGAGTTATGAACAATATGTCTGTGCCTGATCCATTCTGTGTATAGGATCCATCAAAGAATAACTACCATTCTCTAGAAGAAAGAGTCATGATAGAGGAATCTAGAAATTCCATTTGCATTGGTGTATCATCAATCATAGGTGCATTTGCTAATTGATCAGCAATAACCTGTCCTTTGATAGCTTTTCATTCCACATATTCAATGTCAAATTCACTTAAGAGCATGACCCATTTAGCTAATCTACCTGTGAGGGCAGCTTTGTTTAGTAGGTACTTTAGTGGATCAATCTTAGCTACCAAATGTGTGGTATGAGCTAACATATAGTGTCTTAGTTTCTATGATGAAAAGATCACAGCTAGACAAGCTTTCTCAATCATTGAATAGTTCTTCTCATATGCCACAATTGTTTTACTAATATAGTATATAGCTCTTTCCTTTTTGTTCTCATCATGTTGTGCTAGCAATGCCCCCAGTGATGTATCTGTTGCAGAGACATATAAGATCAATGGCTTCCCATGAATAGGAGGCATCAAGATAGGAGGATTTGATAGATATTGTTTGATATGATCAAATTTTTTCTCACATTCTTCATTCCATGCAAAGGTCACACCTTTATGTAATGTTTTTGTAAAAGGTTGTGATATGTCTGCAAGCTGTGATATGAATCTTCTGATAGATTGAACTCTTCCTTGAAATTTCCTCATTTGACTAATATTCTTTGGAGGTTGCATTTCCATGATAGCCTTTACTTTAGCAGGATCAACTTCAATGCCCTTCTTTGAGACTATGTATCCTAAGAGCTTTCCAAAAGTGACACCAAAAGCACACTTCTTAGGATTTAGTCTAAGACTAAATTTTTCCATTCTGTCTAGTATCTTGCTCAAGTCATTTAGATGTTTAGCTCTAATCATATATTTTTCTAAAGTATCATCAACATAATCCTCCATAGTCCTATGCATCATGTCATGAAAAATAGAAGTCATGGCTCTTTGATATGTAGCACCAGCATTTTTAAGCCCAAATGGCATAACATTCCAACAGAAGGTACCCCATGCACATGTGAAAGTAGTTTTCTCTTCATCCTCTGGAGCAATTTTTATTTGATTATATCCAGAAAAACCATCCATTAGAGAATACATCTCAAAGCCCGCAGTCATGTCCACTATCATATCAATGTTAAGTAGTGGAAAATCATCCTTAGGGCATGCTCGATTTACATCTCTAAAATACTCTAATTGATTTATCTGGTTTTGAAATAGGTACAATATTAGAGATCCATTCTGCATAATCAATAACTCAGATGAATCCAGCTTTTAGGAGCTTCTCTAATTCAACTTTTACCAAGAGTGCAACATGAGGATGCATCTTTCTCAATTTTTTCTTGACAAGTTTGACATTTGGAGCAATAGATAAATGATGCATTATAAGATTGGGATCCAACCCTGGCATATCTGAATATTTCCATGCAAAGTTGATCTTCTTTTCTATTAAGAATGTTGTAAATTTTTGCTTGTCTTCTTCTAATAAAGATTGTGCTACATGGATCAATTGTGTTTCCTCTGTTGTTCCCAAGTTGATGGATTGAGTGGGCTCAATTAGAACTGGAGATCTGTCCTGTAAATGACTCGGAAGGACATCAAATATCTCATCCTTAGGCACCTCAGAGAGGTTTTCACCTTCAAATACATCTTTTATTTTTACTTTTGTAGGTTCTGAGATTGCCACAAAGTGGTTTTCACCCTCAGAACTCTTTTTCTTTTTATTCTTATTTTTTTGACTAAGATATTTGATGTTTGACTCCTTCATGCTAATGCTCAGTTCATTGATGGAAGTACTCATAGGCTCAACTACATTGAGGTAGCAAGCAAGGGCATAGTCATTTGGGAAAGTATAAATAGCATGGCTCGGATTGGTGGAGGTTTGATCAATAAGTTCTAGATATTGGATAGTCAAAGTGGGGAAAGATTGGGAAATAGTGTTTACGGATATGGATCTGTCATCATTGGTCCTAACATGATGCTCGAGTTCAAAGGTGATATTACAACTTAAGACATTCAATTCATGAATAGGATCAATGTCATTGTGGGAGTCCAATTCAGCCATAGGTGGATCAAACTCGATAGGTTCATCATTTCACTCTAGATTCACATTGTGATTAGGCACATATTGGTGAATAACATCAACATGTTTCTCTATAATAAGCTCATCTAGTTCTGGAATGGCTCCCAATTCATAGTCATTAGATTCTTCATCTATGCCTCTAGGAAATCTAAGAACATGAGTAAATTCAGGATGAATGCCCCAAGAAGGGTTACCCTCATATTCTGATTTGAATTCATACTAATGGGAATCTGTCTCAGAATCACTACCGGCTTCCTCTTCTTGATTGTTTTTGAGATTAGCTGGTTCTTGTGTTTCTACTACATTAATTCTTTTGATTGGATCATCGTTATCATCAAGAAGGTCTTTAATCTCTTTAGGAAACCTTTCAGAGGGGATGAGTTCATACTGTCTGAGTCACTATCTAATGGTTCTATTTCTTCTTTCTTAAGAAGAGGTTCTCCTGGTGCGATCTACTCTATGACATGAGAACAATTACCTTTGAGGTGAAAGGGTTTCTTTTTAAATCCTAAGCCAACTTTGTCTTTATTTTCTATACCAGTATGTGGGAGAGGTGCCTCAAGACCTTTTCCTCTAACTCCTAGAGGTCCTTTACTTGAATATCCCATCTTAGCTATTAATTTATCTCCTGGGCCATATGACTTAGAAGGATCTTTTGGTACCACTGAGTTACTAGTTTGAATATCATGGGATTCAGATTCATCTTTGTATAGCCATGCAAGCACAACTTCATCCTCTTCAAATTCTTGCTTGGAGACTTGTTCTGCTACAAAATTCTTTTTATAGGCCTCAAGAGGTTCTTTTGAATCTGGTTTGGATTGTTCCAAAGATTGTCTATAAGACTTAGGTGAGATAGGGAGAGATGTCAAAGATAAGACTGGCTCCATAGTATATTCTCCCATACTATTTTCTTTGATATTAACCTCTTTTGAGAGATCTTCCATTTTAGATGTGGATGCTTCTTCGGTTGGCTCAACGGAAGATTCCCTGTTATTAGGCACAAGTTTATCTGCACTTTCCTTCAATGTATTGCAAGTGGTGGATATGTCTGCTAGAATAGTGACCTCTACTCCTTCATAAGGAAATTTCAAACATTGGTGGAATGTAGAAGGAATAGCCTTCATCTCATGTATCCATGGTCTCCCTAGAAGAATGTTGTAAGCCAAAGGTAGATCAAGGACTTGACATATAGTATCTCTAATAACTAGACCTACTCTGATAGGTAAGACAATGGTGCCTTTAGAAGATCTTTCTTGTTCATCATAGGCTTTTATAGTTATTTTCTTTCTAGGATCAATAGCCATTTCTGAAAATCCCAATTATATAACCAAGCTTTAAGAACAAATGTTTAGGCCAGTGCCCCCATCTATCAGCACACGTTTGACTGTACGATTTTGGATCAAGACTTCTATATGCAAGGGCTGATTATGTGGGTGACTCAAGGAGTTGTCATATTCCTCTGAAAAGGAGATATATTATGGAGATGTAAGATGTCCAACCATAGTCTGGAACCTGTCTAAATCAAGGTCATCAGGAACATTGGATCCGAGCAAAGCTTTGTCTAGAATAGCTCTATGAGCTGGAGATATTCAAAGCAACTCAAACATGGAGATTTTTGTGTTAGTGTGTTGGAGTTGTTGAATAATGCTAGAATATGTTGGCCTCGTATCTTTAGGATTGGAAGACTTAGAAAGAGCCTTCTATTTTGAAGTGAAAGAAAGATTGAAGGGCATCTTAGGGACATTTGATGAATCTGGTATTTGTCCGTTCAGATGTGCCTGAGCTTGTCATCGAGTAACTGCATTAACTGAGGTATGATCTCTATCTCTTTGCACAATTGTGATGACATTGCAATGCTTAGAGAGACAAGGTTCACCCATATTGATAACAACATTATTTCCAGGGTAAGCATAATTGACCTTTGCCCCCATATTAGGCTGAGAAGATGAAACTTCTTGACCATGTTTCAGAAATTATTCTGTGAATGCTGTATGATCATTATTGCTCTTATGATTATCAATGGTGATATCTCCCTTATCAATCAGATCTTGAATAGTATGTTTCAAGCATAAGTAGTTATTAGTTTTGTGACCTTTACCCTGATGGAATCACAGAATTCATTCTCTCTCCACCATTTTGGTTTAGGCTCAGAATCATGTGGTTGGATCTTAGGCAAAGAGATGATTATTGGCCAGTAGAGTTCTCATAGCTAATTCTAAAGGTTCTCCAAGAGGAGTGAACGTTCATTTATTATCAGCGGACCACTTTTTATACTCTGGCTTCTTTTGAAATGATTCAGACACCTTTTGTTTTGAAGCTTTGATGGCTTGGGTACCAATAGTTACATTAAAAGCTGGTGCCTTTGATGGGGCATAGATAGTATCAACAACACCATATGTGACAATGCCTTTATTCTTGTCTTTAGAACTGGATCCTGATTTGTACTTGTCTTTTTGAAGTGTGATTTCTCCTTTTTTTACAAGTACTTTTTCAATTTTGATAGCATTGTCTACCATCTTATCAAAAGATGTATGATCTTACATTTGTAAAGGATAGTGGATCTTTGGGACAAGATTATTGATGAAGATTTCCAATTTTTCAGTTTCTGGAATAGGCCTAGCGTATAAAGAGAATTTTTTCCTCCATCTTTTGAGAAATGTCAAGAATGGTTCCCCTCAATATTGCTTGAGATTACAGATATCAATCATGGTGACTGGATGTTGAATATTATAGGAGTATTGCTGATAGAATAATTTGATCAACTCCTCAAAAGTTTTGATAGTAGAAGGCAATCTAGAGAACCAATGAATGGATGCTCCTCCTAGAGATTGAGGGAAGAGATGCATCAGATAGGTTGGTTCATGCATGAACTCCATAGATTGTGTACAGAATTCTCTGACATGATCTTGAGGATCAGAGTGTCCATCATACTTATCATATTTTGGCATCTCCACTCTTTTTGGAAATGGTGGCATGTACAAGTCTTTGTCAAATGGAAAAGGAAATAGGGCCTCCATGGAGAACTCCTTGGGTTCCTTTTGTTTCTCAAGGTTATTAAGTTTGACTTGCATGGCATGCATTTGTTTCATCATAGTTGTAAGTGGAGTTTCTTTCTCATGCCTAATGATATTTTCAATGTTAAAGTTGGAAGGAAGTTTAGCTCCTTGATGAGCTAATTGCAAAAAGTATGCTTCTCTATCTTCCTTCAAGAAATGCTTCATCATTCATTTGAAGTTATCGTCATTTTGATATTGAGCAATTTCTTCAGGTGTGGGTTCTTGATCTACACCATGTTGAGATTGAGCTCTTTGCGAGCCAAAGTTTGTCCCTGCTTGAGACATGGTGGGAGTTCTACCTAGGATAGATTGAGGAGGAGTTTTTTTATTACCTCCGTGAGTTGATGAAGGAGGAATGTAAGGGTATGTGCAAGATCATGAAGGGCCAAAAAGTGGCGATGTGAAAAACATTCACTTTTCACTCATCCGAAAGCACATGAAAGTGCTTGTTGACTTTTTAGTAGGCCTGGGTGTCAGTACACCTAGGCAAACCTGCCACCAAAGCACAGGCCTAATTGGGTACCCGATAACTTTGGCATAAATCGAAAACCCACGAGCCCTTTTCCTCATTTCCTTGCACGATTTTCTTCAAGTTCTTTTCATGATTTTTAGATACTCGATATATTTTCAGATACCTGATATTAGAAATAATAAATTCAACTCCAAGCATATTCGGTAAGTAGTTATTTATATAATTTTTATTAATTTATTTCATTTTCATGCTAAATGTAGCATTTTTTTTTTAAAATAGGGTTTTGTATTTATATTTGTAATAATATATGAAATTAGATTGAAATTTAGATTTTTTTTTTATTTAATCAGGCATGGCTGACAACAATGAAGAAAATAACCCTCCCGCACCAAATAATGATCCCCAAAACAATCCCCCGCTTCAAAACCCTCCATCTTTACAAGATTTGATACAAGAAAATTTGAACACAATATGGGGTTTCCAAAACACGTATCAAAATATACCTACATTAGGTCCCATGCTTGCCACACTAAATACAATTGTTGGAAACATTGACACACTCATGCATCAACATAATGCTGCTCTTCATTGGCGTGATGATATGCATGTGCAATTTGATGACGAGCTTGACCATGATGGGATTGCATCCCTTAATATAAGTAAGATATAGCCGCCCTTTTTGTCGATCCTAAAACTAGAATACCAGTTGACCCCAAAAAGCCCAAATTATCAATAAAATGGTGCACAAATGAAGCAATGCGCACAAACTTTTGGGATCGTTGGTGGATGGTTTTTGATAAACCACCCCATAGCAATTTGGAGGTCCCATTTTATTTCCTTAAAAAATTGTATGCTGAGTTTGTGCTTGGTCACCATGTTGATTATTGGAGTATGAGGCCCAACATGGGCGTAGGCATAGGAGCTCCTCAGACTAGGCCATCTTCCCAGTGCCGAAAGGCCACTACCTTTGTCCCCCCCACTGATGTTGCAACCCCTCCTCCAGTGCAGCATCCTGATATCATTAGAGAGGCTGCTGAATAGACTATTAGGGCCATTCATTTACTGAGTGATTAGTTGATCACACAGACTAGGTCAGTGTTGCCTCCTATGGATGCTACTGGCGCATCGACATCTCATTGGAGTTGACATGTATGCGAGCCCCATATGTGCATAATGTGCAGGCATATGTGCCTCAGACAACTTACTGATTCTGATATATATTAGTTTCATGATATTGATGAGGGAGATACAGGAGAGGTTGCTACAGAGGTTGCAACACCTCATGGAGCATCTACATCTAATGAGAGTGCTCAGAAGGTGCACATAGAGCCATTGACTCATGTTGATCACTCAGACTAGGTCAGTGTTGCCTCCTTTGGATGCTACTGGTGCATCGACAGCTCGTCGGAGTTCACATGTATGCGAGCCCCATATGTGCATTACGTGCAGGCATATGTGCCTCGGACTGCTTACTGATTCTGATATATATCAGTTTCATTATATTGATGAGGGGGATACAGGAGATGCAGCTGCAGAGGCTGCAACACGTCATGGAGCATCTACATCTCATGAGAGTGCCCAAGAGGTGCAGGTAGAGCCATTAACTCCTGTTGATACAATAAGAGTAAACATTATAAATAAATTTGTCACATGACTTATTTAATTTTAAAATAATTTATTTATTTAGATTAGTTTTAATGATTGCATGCACTTATGTATATATATTTTTTCCATTTATGTTCAGTCAATGACATAGGAGGAGGTGAGACAGGTGGATGAGTCCACACTTTTGGCCATTTCATTTGGCCTTGATGACTATATAGTATATTATAAATTATGTACCCATTAGTTTTTTTTTATATCATTTGGTGTACATGCTTAAATCTCTATCAATTAGAGCAATAAAATTCAAACATTTACTAATATATATTGTCATCTTATTGTGTTCTTGCAGGCTACAACCGATGTCAGTGGGGGGCATGAGGGGGTTCCTTCATCAGGTGTTGACAAAGGAAAGGTAGTTAATTGTTTAAGATTGATTATGCATGCATATATATGCCACTTGTGTGCAGTAATAAATATTTACTTGCACTTTATTGTATAGGCTGTGGCTATCGATGATGTCCTGACACTGGTTCGAAAGTGTAGGGTTATAGGCATCTCGATTTGGAGTGATAGCCCAATTGTACGTAGACTTTTACATATTGTTATTTGTATTTTGTAACTAGGTTTGCTATGATGAAGTACATTGATATATAATTGACAATCCTTTTTACTCTCATAGGTTACTCCGACTTTGAGGGAGGGCCCACGAGAATCCTTCATTTCTTTGTTGACCCAATCCACTATTCCAGAGGAGGGATCACCAGATGTAAGTTTTAATTTTAGTTCAATCAATTTGTAATTTTATTATGCTATCATCCTATTTTGTAGATTTATTACTCTATGTTGCACCACTCTACTAATCTCATTATTGCAAATATATATTTATAGGTCAGAGTTGGTATTGCTGGCATGGACGTCCCTTCGCTACCCAGGACTTATGCTAGGACACCTACTCATGGTAGGCAATCGAGAGACCAGGTACAAATATTTGTATTCAATTATAATTTTAATTAAATTAGTGTTTCAAAATTATGAATTATATATATATATATATATATATATATATATATATATATATATATATATATATATATATATATATATATATATATATATATATATATATATATATATATATATATATATATATATATATATATATATATATATATATATATGTACAAATCATATAAAGTAAGCAATCTAACTTTGGTTTGAACTCATTTTTTATGCAGGATCAATCAAAGCCCAACACTTCTTCAAAGAGGCTACATTTTGATGATCCCCCTACAGCATAGGATGTAGTTTTAGTTTTGTGGTCATTTAGAGATGACACTTGACACATTTTGAGATGGCATATATGCCACATTGTACACCTTAAAACATTGATTTTGTAGACATTTTGAAATGGCATGTGCCATATTTGTATATGGACATACTTTTGATACATTTGATACATATATAGAACATGTTCATTTATATGTTATATTTGTGTCATCTTTTGTATATACATATTTATTATTCATGTTTATCGAATTGAATGGTGAAGTTATATCTTGACTATGATTATCATTATGATTTAAATTATATCTTGTTGAAGTTACATTTATTTTTCTTTACTCTAGAATACCATGTTCATGGAGCTTATTATGCTTACAAAATGACCCTTAAAGCCCAAACAAAAAGACTCAACCAACACTAACAGTTGGGTCACTTCACTATTGAGAAGCATAAGCACCCTCTGAATTATCCAGGTACAGCTCCCCATGCAGGATTTACAATGAATCAACTAAACTATAAATGATAATGCTTTTAACTTGAAAGCAATAAAGGCTTACAAACATCTATTCATAAACACAAGATAGACGTAAAGGGACTAATTTACTGAAAAGAAAAGGATAGTAAACGCTACAAATTTCATTTTCCTAAACAATGCATTACAGAAAGAAACTAAGAGAGAAAGACAAATGGTTCTTTCCAAATACATGAAAAACTATAGCACAAAGTCCATAGATGATCGTGTTGATGATCAGACGTAACAGATACGCATTCAAAAGAAACCAATATCATTCAAAGATGAATATCAATTAGAAAGTGAGCATCTAAAATCAAAGTTTTAATATGCTGACATATCCTTCTTTGAACACAGCAAAACAACAAAGATTCTGTTATTCCTGTACATCAATCATTATCTGAAAATAAAATCCCTCTTTCCCTGCATTACAATAAAAATCCTAATCTATCCCTCCCTTGGCACAAAGTCTCTCAGGTCAGGCGGAATCCAGAACCCCCAAAATCTCCTCTACGAGCCTTATTTATTTTCTCCTTTCGGTCAGTTTCTTTCCTGTTATAATAACTAATTCTTGAGGACATGTCTATCCACATCTTCTTTCTCGAATACATTAAAGTCTCCCTTTGTGAGTGCCTTAGTAATATTTTGTTATGAAAGTCCATGTTACTTAGCGCTCTACATCTTTCAAAATGGATCTATTCCTATAGAATAGTGCCATCTGGATCTTATTGCAACACAAGTGTTAATGCCTCTGTGTTTTGATTGGACGCTTGGTGCTACAACTAGAGCGTGTCATTTTTGGCTCTCCACACACACACCACTTCATGCAACTGACATTAAGAAACATTTTGTCGAAGCCATCATACATACGTATTTTGGGATTCAATTGCAAGAACGTCCTCCTCAATTTTCCCACCCTGTAAACCTGAAGCCAACATCTCTGAATCATGACTGATGTCAACACAAAGAACTGCATTATCATGCATCATGAAGGCATCATCAGCTTGGTATTGAAAATCACTCCTAAGTTTCCCACTGATATAGTCCCAGACCTCTATGAATCCAACAACCGAGCATGAAACAAGGTTCTGTCCATCAGGGAAGATGTCGGGTCCTCCTTGACATTCGGTGTTGGGGCATTCTCAGGAAATGATAATGTCTTAATATTGAAATTGTGTTATAGATTATCATGTTCTCGAATGCCAATACTGTCGATGTGCAAAACCAATTCTCATTGTCATCAACCAGTCTAACCTTACAAAGCTTTGGAAACTTCATTTTTGGATACCTTTTACTAGTTCTACTACTCCTATCTGTAATTCCATATGTCATGCTCTTCTTGCAAGCATTCTGTCGAACAATTTACATATACGAGCCCCTAATGCAGAGGTTACAGCAAGAAAGTGGAGTGCCCTTCTACTACCTCCCACAACTCACCAACCAACCACAAAGGCTTAAGGGTAATCCAAAACTCTTTTGATGGTATAACACAACCAAACAAATGTATTTCTATCCCAATAAACTCCCTTTGCAAAGTTACACACTCAATCAAACTTCAATGCCTTTTTGGCTTTAGGGACACTAGGCCTAAAACTAACTTATTGATAGAACTCTTCACCAGTGGACTTCCTGACTGCTCCCAAGTATTTATATGGCCCTCATATGACCTAAGGCCTCTAAAATAACACTTGGTTTATTCCCACCAAAACCGTACCATGGCAAACTAGACCTACACGCCAATTTCCTTGTAGCCTTCTCAATAGAGGTTTTCTACTCTAACTTTTGTACAACTGAGTATCTTGATACAATCAGGGAATTTTCAGACACCCATTTGGAATTTATTTAAGATCCCAAAGCCTTGCCTTCCAACTCCACTCCAGCGCCACCTAACACCCACCTTGGACACAGACCTAATTGGCCTAATTAAGCTTGGTTTACAAAGAAAGTATGAGGTATAGGGTTCATGGAATTGGTACAGTGCTTCAGATATTCTTCTCCAACCCCAAATGACTCAAAACCTCCTTTACTTCACTCACTTATCTATTCTATGCACTTCTTTACAACTTTCTTCTACTTTCTAGACTGAATCCTCTCAAAAATTCAGACTAGGGCCTGATGCATGAAGGCCTTTCCCTTCAAGCCACTACATGAGCCTTTAGAATCCATTGATACATAGACCTAACTTGCATTTTCAAAATTCTTAGGTTAAACCCATGGCTAGAATGCAAGTTAGGCCTCCATTAGTGTTCGGGGCCCTAGAAAAGCTTGCTTCCTGGACTGTTTTGAAAAGAATTGAAATAACTTTAACAAATAAAACTAAAACTTCTTCAAATCAATGAAAATATTCACTAACATGCAATACAGTATTCCCACATTCAAATCATGACCCTGTAAGTCCGTACACGCCCATACAACTCTGAGAAATGGCTCAAAAATGGTTTGTATTCCTCCTTTATGGCATCAGTTTACAAAAATCAACTTCTTACCATTATGGTTCAAAGTGATGACCATATATAACCTTCAAAATGAAGGTATATCAATTGGAGAACCCATTTGACTCTTGGGTTTCAAATTTCAATCTCTCAAAAATTTTTAGAAAGTTGCAACAACAATTTTTATTGCATTTTTGCAATTTTGCAAAATATGCCATTTTATGAACTCGATAGAGTTTATGATTTATTTTTGAGATCAAAACCTATCAACATGATTTTTCAAGTGAAAATAATCTAAAATCAACCTTTAAGACTCCATAAGCCTAACCTAGCAAATTATCACTAACTAGGTGAACCCCATGACCTAAGGTATCTTAGGCTTATAACATTGTGAAAAGATCCTTGATCACACATTAGGGATTCCAAACCAAAATTAGGATGATCTATTTAGATCCCTCCTATTTATTACAAACATAACAATGCAATTCATATTCCTACTAGTGGAGGGTGCCCTACACCAGCCTCGAAAGATCGCTGCCCAATTGTGCTTAGTGCACCTTGGGGTCACTTGGGTCGAGCGTGGTCACGAGCGTTCCGCTAACTCTATGGGAAGAATGGGGTTGTCACTAGCATTTACCCAGCGAACTTGAGCTGATGGAGTAGATCGTTTGATGCCAGGTGAGACAGTTTGAAAGATATGTTGCTGAGCCACTTTCAACTGACCCTCACTGCAAGTTTTGGCATCGACTAAGATCGCCTTTCCAAATTAAAAATGAAGTCAACTCACCCAAAATTGAGAGAGGTTATTGTAGACCTCAAAAACATAATCCCGTAGCACCTGACAGTTTGTCGATACCTCTCACAAAGTTCAAGATACGAGCCCCGAAAGATCGCTGCCCAATCGTGCTTAGTGCACCTTGGGGTCACTTGGATCGAGCGTGGTCGCGAGCATTCCGGTGAATCTATGGGTAGAATAGGGTTGTCACTGGCATTTACCTGGCCAACCAGAGCCGATGGAGTAGATGGTTCAATGCCAGGTCAGACAATTTGAAAGATACACTGCTGAGCCACTTTCAATTGACCCTTACTGCAAGTTTTGGCATCGACTGAGATCGCCTTGACAAATGAAAATGAAGTCGAATCACCCAAAATTGAGAGAGGTTATTGTAGACCTCAAAAACAAAATCCCATATCACTTGATTATTTTCTCACGAAGTCTGAGATACAAGCCCCGGAAGATCGCTGCCCAATCGTGCTTAGTGCACCTTGGGGTCACTTGGGTCGAGTGTGGTCGCAAGCATTCTGGTGACTCTATGGGTAGAACGGGGTTGTGATTGGCATTTACCCAGCCAACCAGAGCTGATGGAGTAGATGGTTTGATGCTAGGTCAGATGGTTTGAAAGATACACTGCTAAGCCACTTTCAACTGACCCTCACTACAAGTTTTGGCATCGATTGAGATCGCCTTGCCAAATGTAAATGAAGTTGAATCGCCCAAAATGGAGAGAGGTTATTGTAGACCTCAAAAAAATGATCCTATAGTACTTGACAATTTGTTGATACCTCTCACGAAGTCAGAGATATGAGCCCCGAAAGATCGCTGCCCAATCATGCTTAGTGCACCTTGGGGTCACTTGGGTCGAGCGTGGTCGCGAGTGTTCTGGTGACTTTGTGGGCAGAACAGGGTTGTCACTAGCATTTACGCAACCAACTGGAGCTAATGGAGCATACAGTTTGATGCCAGGTTAGACGGTTTGAAAGATACACTGCTGAGCCACTTTCAACTGACCCTCACTGCATGTTTTGGCATCGACTGAGATCGCCTTGCCAAATGCAAACGAAGTTGAATCGCCCAAAATGGAGAGAGGTTATTGTAGACCTTGAAAACATGACTCTGTAGCACCTAACAATTTTTTGATACCTCTCATGAATTTTGAGATACGAGCCCCAGAAGATTGCTGCCCAATTGTGCTTAGTGCACCTTGGGGTCACTTGGGTCAAGCGTGGTCGCGAGCGTTCCGGTGAATCTGTGGGTAGAATGGGGTTGTCACTAGCATTTACCTAGCCAACCAAAGCTGATGGAGTAGAAGGTTTGATGCCAGGTCAGACGGTTTGAAAGATACGCTGCTGAGCCACTTTCAACTGACCCTCATTGCAAGTTTTGGCATCGACTGAGATCGCCTTGCCAAATGTAAACAAAGTCGAATCACCCAAAACTAAGAGAGGTTATTGTAGATCTCAAAAACATGATCCTGTAGGACCTGATGGTTTGTCGATATCTCTCATGAAGTTTGAGATACGAGCCTTGGAAGATCGCTGCCTAATCGTGCTTAGTGCACCTTGGGGTCACTTGGGTCGAGCGTGGTCGCAAGCGTTTCGGTGACTCTGTGGGTAGAATGGGGTTGTCACTGGCATTTACCCAGCCAACCGAAGCTGATGGAGCAAATAGTTCAATGCCAGGTCAGACAGTTTGAAAGATACGCTGTTGAGCCACTTTCAACTGACCCTCACTGCAAGTTTTGGCATCGACTGAGATCGCCTTGCCAAATGCAAAAAAAGTTGAATCGCCCAAAACTAAGAGAGGTTATTGTAGATCTCAAAAACATGATCCTGTAGGACTTGATGGTTTGTCGATATCTCTCTTGAAGTTTGAGATACGAGCCTTGGAAGATCGCTGCCTAATCGTGCTTAGTGCACCTTGGGGTCACTTGGGTTGAGCGTGGTCGTCACCATTCCGGTGACTCTGTGGGTAGAATAGAGTTGTCACTAGCATCTACCTGGCAAACTAGAGCCGATGGAGTAGATGGTTCGATGCCATGTCAGATGGTTTGAAAGATATGCTGCTGAGCCACTTTCAACTAACCCTCACTGCAAGTTTTGGCTTCGACTGAGATCGCCTTGCCAAATGCAAATGGAGTTCGCTTAAGACACACTTGAGCATTCCTAACACATGATAAGGCATACTAGGACCCCTAGGGAGTCCCCGTGACCCCTTTTGACACATTAGAATGCTCAACTATGTCTTAAGGGGTCCTAAGACACCTTGAGACACACTTGAGCATTCCAATGTGTCAAAAAGGGTCACGGGGACTCCCTAGGGGTCCTAACGCATGATAAGGCATACTAGGACCCCTAGGGAGTCCCTGTGACCCTTTTTGACACATTGGAACACTCAAGTGTTTCTTAAGGGGTCCTAAAATCCCTTAAGATGCACTTGAGCATTCCAATGTGTCAAAAGGGGTCACAACGACTCCCTAGGGGTCCTAACACATGATAAGGCACACTAGGACCCCTAGGGAGTTTTCGTGACCCCTTTTGACACATTGGAATGCTCAAGTGTGTCTCAAGGGATCTTAGGACCCCTTGAGACACACTTGAGCATTCCAATGTGTCAAAAGGGGTCACGGGGACTCCGTAGGGGTCCTAACGCGTGATAAGGTGTACTAGGACCCCTAGGGAATCCCTGTGACCCCTTTTGAGACATTGGAATGCTCAAGTGTGTCTTAAGAAGTCCTAAGACCCCTTGAGACACACTTGAGCATTCTAATGTGTCAAAAGGGGTCACGAAAACTCCCTAGGGGTCCTAACATGTGATAAGGTGTACTAGGACCCCTAGGGAGTCCTCGTGACCCCTTTTGACATTGGAATGCTCAAGTGAGTCTCAAGGGGTCTTAGGACCCCTTGAGACACACTTGAGCATTACAATGTGTCAAAAGGGGTCAGGACCCCTTGAGACACACTTGAGCATTTCGATATGTCAAAAGGGGTCACGGGGAGTCCCTAGGGGTCCTAATGCGTGATAAGGCACACTAGGACCCCTAGGGAGTGCCCGTGATCCCTTTTGACACATTGGAATGCTCAAGTGTGTATTAAGGGGTCCTAAGACCCCTTAAGACACACTTGAGCATTCCAATGTGTCAAAAGGGGTCACGGGGACTCCCTAGGGGTCAAAAGGGGTCATGGGGACTCCCTAGGGGTCCTAATGCATGATAAGGCATACTAGGACCCCTAGGGAGTCCCCGTAACCCCTTTTGACACATTGGAATGCTCAAGTGTGTCCTAAGGGGTCTTATGACCCCTTAAGACACACTTGAGCATTCCAATGTGTCAAAAGGGGTCACGAGGACTCCCTAGGGGTCCTAGTATGCCTTATCATGCATTAGGACCCCTAGGGAGTCCCCATGACCCCTTTTGACATAGTGGAATACTCAAGTGTGTCTTAAGGGGTCTTATGACCCCTTAAGACACACTTGAGTGTTCTAATGTGTCAAAAGGGGTCACAAGGACTCCCTAGGGGTCCTAGTATGCCTTATCACGTGTTAAGACCCCTAGGGAGTCCTCATGACCCCTTTTGACACATTGGAATGCTCAAGTGTGTCTCAAGGGGTCTTAGGACCCCTTAAGACACACTTGAGTGTTCCAATGTCTCAAAAGGGTTCACAGGGACTCCCTAGGGGTCCTAGTACGCATTATCACATGTTAGGACCCCTATTGATTCCCCGTGACCCCTTTTGACACATTGGAATGCTCAAGTGTGTCTCAAGGGGTCTTAGGACCCCTTAAGACACACTTGAGCATTCCAATGTCTCAAAAGGGGTCACAGGGACTCCCTAGGGGTCCTAGTATGCGTTATCACGTGTTAGGATCCCTAGGGAGTCCCCATGACCCCTTTTGACACATTGGAATGCTCAAGTCTATTGACACATTGGAATGCTCAAATGTGTCTTAAGGGATTTTAGGACCCCTTAAGACACACTTGAGCATTCCAATGTATCAAAAGGGGTCACGGGGACTCCCTAGAGGTCCTAGGATGCCTTATCACATGTTAGGACCCCTAGGGAGTCCCCGTGACCCCTTTTGACACATTGAAACACTCAAGTGTGTCTCAAGGGGTCCTAACACATGATAAGGCATACTAGGATCCCTAGGGAGTCCCCATGACCCCTTTTGACACATTGGAATGCTCAAGTGTGTCTTAACGGGTTTTAGGATCCCTTAAGACACACTTGAGCATTCCAATGTGTCAAAAGGGGTCACGGGGACTCCCTAGGGTTTCTAGTACGCCTTATCACACATTAGGACCTCTAGGGAGTCCCCATGACCCCTTATGAGACATTGGAATGCTCAAGTGTGTCTTAAGGTGTCTTAGGACCCCTTAAGACACACTTGAGCATTCCAATGTCTCAAAAGGGGTCACGAGGACTCCCTAGGGGTCCTAGTACACCTCACACATTAGGATCCCTAGGAAGTCCCGGTGACCCCTTTTGACACATTGGAATCCTCAAGTGTGTCTTAAGGGGTCTTAGGACCCTGTAGGATCCCTTTAGACACACTTGAGTATTCCAATCTATCAAAAGGTGTCATGGGGACTCCCTAGGGGTCCTAGTACACCTTCTCATGCATTAGAGCCCCTAGGGAGTCCCTGTGACCCCTCGTGACCCCATAAAATAGACTTGAGCATTCCAATGTGTCAAAAGGGGTCTAGGGGACTCCCTAGGGGTCCTACTACACCTTATCATGCGTTAGGACCCGTAGGGAGTCCCCATGACCCCTTTTGACACATTAGAACACTCAAGTGTGTCTTAAGGGGTCTTAAGACCCTTTAAGACACACATGAGCATTCCAATGTGTCAAAAGGGGTCTAGAGGACTCCCTAGGGGTCCTAGTATGCCTTATCACGTGTTACGACCCCTAGGGAGTCCCCGTGACCTATTTTGAGACATTAGAATGCTCAAGTGTGTCTTAAGGGGTCCTAAGACCCCTTAAGACACACTTGAGCATTCCAATGTCTCAAAAGGGGTCATGGGGACTCCCTAGGGGTCCTAGTATGCCTTATCATGTGTTAGGACCCCTAGGGAGTCCTCATGACCCCTTTTGACACATTGGAAGGCTCAAGTGTTTCTCAAGGGGTCTTAGGACCCTTTAAGACACACTTGAGAATTCCAGTGTCTCAAAAGGGGTCACGGGGACTCCCTAGGGGTCCTAGTACTCCTTATCATGTGTTAGGACCCCTAAGGAGTCCCTGTGACCCCTTTTGACATATTGGAATGCTCAAGTGTATCTCAAGGGGTCTTCGGACCCCCTAAGACACACTTGAGCTTTCCAATGTCTCAAAAGGTGTCATGGGGACTCCCTAGGGGTCCTAGTACACATTATCATGTGTTAGGACCCCTAGGGAGTCCCCGTGACCCCTTTTGACACATTGGAATGCTCAAGTGTGTCTTAAGGGGTCTTAGGACCCCTTAAGACACACTTGAGCATTCCAATGTGTCAAAAGGGGTCACCGGGACTCTGTAGGGGTCCTAGTATGGCTTATCACATGTTAGGACCCCTAGAGAGTCCCTGTGACCCCTTTTGAGACATTGGAATGCTCAAGTGTGTCTTAAGGGGTCCTAAGACCCCTTAAGACACACTTGAGCATTCCAATGTCTCAAAAGGGGTCACAGGGACTCCCTAGGGGTCCTAGTACACCTTATCACAAATTAGGACCCCTAGGGAGTCCCTGTGACCCCTTTTGACACATTGGAATGCTCAAGTGTGTCTTAAGGGGTCTTAGGACCCCTTAAGACACACTTGAGCATTCCAATGTCTTAAAAGGGGTCACGGGGACTCCCTAGGGGTCCTAGTACACCTTATCATGCGTTAGGACCCCTAGGGAGTCCGCCGGTGACCCCTTTTGACACATTGGAATGCTCAAGTGTGTCTTAAGGGGTCTTAGGACCCTGTAGGACCCCTTAAGATACACTTGAGCATTCCAATCTATCAAAAGGGGTCATGGGGACTCCCTAGGGGTCCTAGTATGCCTTATCACACGTTAGAACCCCTACGGAGTCCCCGTGACCCCTTTTGACACATTGAAATGCTCAAGTGTGTCTTAAGGGGTCCTAAGACCCCTTAAGATGCACTTGAGCATTCCAATGTGTCAAAAGGGGTCTAGGGGACTCCCTAGGGTTCCTAGTACACCTTATCACGCGTTAGGACCCCTAGGGAGTCCTCGTGACTCCTTTTGACACATTGGAACGCTCAAGTGTGTCTTAAGAGGTCCTAAGACCCCATGACCCCTTTTGAGACATTGGAACACTCAAGTGTGTCTTAAGGGGTCCTAAGACACCTTAAGACACACATGAGCATTCCAATGTGTCAAAAGGGGTCACAGGGAGTCCCTAGGGGTCCTAGTATGCCTTATCACACATTAGGACCCCTAGGGAGTCCTCATGACCCTTTTTGACACATTGGAACACTCAAATGTGTATTAAGGGGTCTTAGGATGACCCCTTAAGACACACTTGAGCATTCCAATGTGTCAAAAGGGGTCACGGGGACTCCCTAGGGGTCAAAAGGGGTCATGGGGACTCCATAGGGGTCCTAACGTGTGATAAGGCATAATAGGACCCCTAGGGAGTCCCCTAGACCCCTTTTGACACATTGGAATGCTCAATTGTGTTTTAAGGGGTCCTAAGACCCCTTAAGACACACTTGAGTGTTCTAATGTGTCAAAAGGGCTCACAGGGACTCCCTAGGGGTCCTAACGTGTGATAAGGTGTACTAGGACTGCTAGGGAGTTCCCGTGACCCCTTTTGACACATTGAAATGCTCATGTGTGTCTTAAGGGGTCCTAAGACCCCTTTTGACACATTGGAACACTCATGTGTGTCTTAAGGGGTCCTAAGACCCCTTAAGACACACATGAGCGTTCCAATGTGTCAAAAGGGGTCACGGGGACTCCCTAGGGGTCCTAGTATGCCTTATCACGCGTTAGGACCCCTAGGGAGTCCCCGTGACCTCTTTTGACACATTGGAACATATAATATATAATTGATATTATATAATATTTAATATATCTAATATATATCTAATATATAACTAAAATATAGTTTATGAAGGATGGAGAAATGGGAGGGAGAAAGTGGAGGCAAAGTTAAAATTCAAAAGTCTGTCGTCATATTCGTGTACCCGAAAATATCAGGTACCTGAAAATATCGGGTACCCGATTAGGCTCGGTATTGCCTTGTGCACCAAACCTACATGGTCAACTATTGGAATGTCTCAAATACGTGTTTTTCACTTGTTTCTCTGTGTTCCAGACTTTGACAATGTAGCTGACAACTTTTTTTTCACCTAAATTTGATAAAATGAAAAGGGTATCTTAAGGAGATTATCACCTTTCTATCGATATAATTGCTATCAAATTTTGAATTCGGTAAGTAATTATTAGTTATTTTCTAATTGAGCTAGCTCTAAAGTGCTGATTTATATACTGATTGAAAAATGACTATAACTTTAAAATGGTATAACATTTTTGAAATCCGAAAAATGCGTCACATTCTATGCTTCGCCTACTATAAGAAAAAAAAAATTTGAATTTTGTAAAGTTTTGAATGAGTTAAGGTGGTCAGACATGGGAGTTTTTTTGTTCTGAAAATGTTGTAGCAGAAAATTCATAATTAATTATTTTTTTGGAATAAAATTACAAAAAAATATGCGTCACATATGGACATGAGTCTAATAATTATATATAAAATCTTATAATAAAATATTATCATTTGAATATGATTAAGGTGGTCAGACATACACCTACTTCTTATTTTTTTCATAAAATTTTTGTACTGCTGCATTGAAATCTATACTTTTCACCAATCATACTAATTTTTTCTCAAAAAATTCCTAGTAGTTTAGAAACTACATTCAATTTTCTACAGATTCTATTCTTACAAATTTTTTATATTAGGTTCATAGCTAGTTGAAATTTTCACGTCAAGTTGACTAACCCTGATTTGCTGATTTTTCATTGCCACTTAAGGGCATAGTTTGGCCCCTCATGATCTTGCACATACTCGTAACCAGCTTTTAATCAAAGGTTGCCAAGACCGTCATCTTCGTAAAGACCAGAATTGAAGAGTTGCTCAAAAGTTGGACCTATGTGAGTCAAAGGTAAGGTATGAGATATTTCTCCAGATTTCTTGTGAGAGGAAGCTCTAGTCTCCACCATTAACCTTGGGTGAATCGAAAGAATATGATGAAGACAACTGAAGAAGGAATTGAATCAAGATGATCAGATGACGCAACCTTGTCAAGGTTTGGTTGATCAAAGCATAGATTTGACTTAGATGAGGGATACTGTGCCCTGGATGTATGGGTAGATGCCCAAAAGATAGCAGACAAGATATCACAACACTTAGTCGTTTTGATGATTGATTGAAGATTGATAGCTATGACAAGGTTTTGACACAAGATGAAAAAGAGTCAAATTGATTAAATAGAAAGCTAGATTAGATTCAAAAGACCACTTTGGGATAATGATTGGATTCTCAATAACTTACTGCTCTGTTCCTAACACAGTGATTTATTTGACAGATTCTGGAAATAGGTTGAAAAAGCTAGATATCTCACAATTTTGACAACTTTCTGGCAATTTTTCAAAACTTCTCAAATGACTTTTTGTAAACTCATACGACAATGGGTATGGAATGAAATGACAATTGCTAAACTCGTACAACAGTTGACAACATAAAATTGATTTTTGAAAAAGACTGGCAGAAACACTCGTACAATAATGTACCTAGTATCATACGACACTAAGGGGTGAGTGAAATGACTCTTTCCAAAACTCGTACGACTCTCTGACTGACTGAGATGATAGTGGACTCCAGAAAAGAATTTTACTTTAGATTTTGCAAATTTTGAGTTTTCAGATTTGGTTTCTTTGCAAATTTCAATGTCTAGATTTGAGGATTGTAACAAATTTATTCATTTTCAGTAAACAGATAGATAAGCAAGCACGCAAAATAGCAAGCAAGTGATTTCAAGCATGTCTGAAAACAATGAACAAGGGCAAAAGAAACCTTGTGCATGAAAAATCAAGTGACTTATTTGTGCTAATCCTTAGAAGTGCTAATTGTGTATGTTCTAAAAAGTTTTGAAATAATGCACATATACCCTAGAAAAATGAAAATTTGGCCTCACTAGGGTTTTTGGTAATGGTTTGACTCTGCAACTTTTATGATCCAAAGGGGTGAACTCCAATCCCGGCGCACCAGGGTTTTGACATAGTCTGAGAATTTAATCAATCAGGAGCTGCTAGGGAGATCTGACAACCCAACAGTGAACCACACCTGTGAAGATTTCTTCCACAAGGACATTTATATAGTGGCTGTCACTACCATGGTGAAAATGGCTATTACCGCTTGAGGTTTTGTCAACGTGGTTGACCCAATTAAGGGAATGTCCACTACGGTTAACCCTCTCTAAAGGTGACTCACAAAATATACCACATGGGGACTAGATCAGATTCAAGGATCTGGGTTTCTGGTACTATCCAAAAAGGAAGTAGAGCATAATCCCCTAGCCTCTTCACTTCACCAAAACAAAGCAGATAGATAAATCCGACGTGCTAAGACTAAGATTATCTCACAAAGATCTATAACGTCAACCCCTTATGATCTATCAACCTCTCTGGAGAGAGAATGCATCGATCAAAAGTTGAAGATACACGGATCTAGTAGAATGTGAGATGCCCTCAGTATCCTCCCTACCTACACGGTTCCTTCATTGAGAAGAGTTTTTCTAGAAACTCACTCTCTCAAGAGCCACGAATAATGTTCATAGGGCCTATTTACTATGTGTAACAAAGATGCTGAAAGCAAATCTATGTTCATTTTTAGAGCCCAAATGAAATGTGTGATATGGAAAAGAAAGGCACTCAAGCTAGACACGCAAGATGTTTGTTTTAATCCAAATCAAAATGTTATCAGCTGAAAAGGTTACTTGAATTCCTCACAATGCGCTTAGTAGATTCTTACCTATTTTTAGCAATTCTTGCACTTTCCCCAATCCAAAACTAGTGAAAATCAATCAAAAATAGAGAATTTCAATTATTAGGGTTAGTTGTTAGTCGAAATCTGAAAATCAAATCTGACAAACTGCCCTAAAAAATGAAATGACAATTAAAACCTGGTGCCAAAACTTGTACAATAGTGGGTGTGCTTCCAGACGACAGTCCAAAAACTCGTACGACACTGGGTGTCAGATCATACAACTTTCTAACTTTAAAATGATAGTGTGTACAGTCTGAAATGATCCTCAATAAAATAAACTATTGTACGATAGTGGGTCTAGTTTGGTACAACTTTTGTCAGAAACTCGTACGAAAATTATACAGACAAAATTTAAAAATTGCAGCTTTGGCTCAAAAAATGACAAGAAAAGATAGAAATTGATAGAATTGAATTGGAAACCCGTATCAAGGCCCCACGGTGGGCACCAAAAATGTGTGTGTGAATTTTGTACCTGATCTATAGACACAACACTTCAGTAAAACATTAGAGGTTAGCAAAAATCAAAATCGTGCAATGAATTGAAAAACTAAACTAACCAGGCGATTTACTGCCTTCTAGTAGATGCGAATGTGAATTCTCAGATTGTATCAAGATTAGTGACCTTGACGACACCTAAACAAAGGATTTGAATGTAAAAAATGGATATGGGATGAATGCAAAGTAATCTATTTTTTTGAGTTTTCTATGCAATAACAATGAAAAATTGATATGAATCTATTCTATATGAAAATTGATATGCTATGAATTGATCTAACAATGATATGCAATATGAAGCTGAAATGAATGTAAAAACAAGATTGATCTCACAACAATGTTGATTCGCAAAGCTTTGATTCTTTCCAATTTCAATTCTCTAGCGTGATTGTGCAACTCTTGAATTGATTTTGGCAGCATAAGTATGCAAACTTGTGAGATGATTTGAGATGAGTTGAAGCCTTAATTTATAGAAATCCATGGCTTTGGAGGTGCATGAATAAAAGCCATAAATCACTCAAATAACTTAGGTTGATTTTTGAGTTATTTTTAAATAAAGGATAATTAACTCACAAAAACATGCAAAAGCAGAGTTTAACTCAAAATAGAGTTTAGATTTAATTGATAATTGATAGTTGTCTGCTTTTTTGATTGTGCATGTTTTATTTATTAATTAATTTAATAATAGAGTGATTTATTTCCAACTTAACTGAATTTTTTTTTTAAAAAAAAATAATTGATTTATGGGTTAATCAATTATTAAATCAAACTTTTATTCCAAAATAATATCATTAAATATGACAACTTGCTTTAATTAATTAAATAAGAATTTAATCAATTAATGATAGGAATTTTGATTTATTGTCAAATTTAAATAATAGTAATTAGAAATAAATATAATTAAATTCAATTAAATAATTAAGTGGCAATATTAAATCTAATTAATTAAATATTCAGAATATTCAATTAATCAAACTTTAGGATAAATAGGATTTATCGCCAAATAATTATTAAATTAAAGGTAATTATGATGATTAGGAATATTACTAGGAATATTCCCCGATACAGAATTTGAGATAATCAATTTAGATTCGATGATGTTTAGATGTGCCTTGGGTTAGGACTTCGATGTCGATTTCATTCGATGTGTCGATGTAGGAGGTTAATGAACCTATAGCCCATTATTGGGGTATTACAGTACCATGATAAGGTGTTATGTGATATCATGCCCATGGATTGTTGTCATCTTTTGTTGGGTAGACCTTGGCAATATGATAGACATGCTATATATGATGGGAGATTGCATAAATATACTATTTGAGCTGATAGGAGAAGACAAATCTTGTTACCTTTGATTGAAGAACCTATTAGTAATGTTTGCACATTTGTGAAAGTTTGGTTAATGGAAGGAAGAAAGTTTGTTAAGGATTTGAAGAAGACTGATGTATGTTTTGTTGTGATTCCTAACAAACCAAGCAAGAAAATAGAGGATAGTATCCCTGAGGATATTGATAAGTTAATCACCGAATACAGAGTTATCATTTCTGATAATGTACCTTATGGTTTTCCACTGAAGAGAAGCATCGATCATTGTATGGATCTAATTCCTGGAGCTAGTTTACCAAATAAGGCACCTCATCAGTTCACACCTACCGAGAATTAAGAATTGAATCAATAGATTCAAGAGTTGTTGGAGAAAGGTTTGATTAGAGAAAGTTTGAGTCCTTGCTCGGTATCTATTGTATTGGCACCTAAGAAGTATGGAGAATGGAAAATGTGTACAGATTCCAAAGCAATCAACAAGATAATCATGAAATATAGGTTTCTTATACTGAGAATGGATGATATAATGGACAGTTTCATTGGAGCAAATTATTTTACCAAAATTGATTTGAAAAGTGTGTATCATCATATCAGAATCAAAGAAGGTGATGAATGGAAGACTGCTTTCAAGACAAAAGAAGGTTTGTATGAGTGGTTGGTTATGTGATGTAACTACAGACCTTGCTCACCTTTGTCCTAGGCTCTCCTAGAATCAAGAAGGCTAATCATCTAGCCTTTAGGGTACTATCTTAGTTCCCCTCCTAAGAGACACAACTCTCTCTGCTCCTATTCAATACGAGACATCAAGGTTTGATATGAACTCACTTCCCTAAGAACTTCCTTTGTTTTCTTCTAGGACTGATCATCCCTAAATGAAATAGAAATGAAGTCTATTCTCATCCTCAAGTGGAGAGGAGGATTGTTGCATAATCTAGAATGATTTCAATTCACCCAAAACCCCATCTCAATCAAAATCAATCCTATTGCTAATAGGATTTCTTGTTGTTGGCCTAAAAAGGCTACTAGGATTTGTAGGCCTAATTGACCTCTTCCTGCTAATAACTTCCAATTTCCTTGAACAAGGCATCCAGCTAATCATGGATTCGAGTACCCTTTTGGAAGGGCTTCAAGATTCTGTAGGTCTTCCTTCCCCACACTATCTGTATAGGGCCTGCTAAAAATGAGGCTATTTTTAAGGGTTTTGGAATTCACTGTCTGAACCAGTGATGGTTTTGTGTTTCTCATTGCATTCACATCCCTCTAAGGCTTCTCAACATTGGAGATGTTTGGCAAGACACTTGGCCTCCTCTCCACACATTTTGATTGAAGCAAAGAGTGCTTTCAATCACTCCATCTATCTGCAATAGCACACTGATCCCTAACCAAACACTAGTAGCTTTCCTAGGGCATCAGTTTAAAATTAGCTCCTAAGCTTTTTAGGGCCCCTCCTTCCAACATTATATGTTACAAGGATTCTATTCATAGGTCCCAAGGACCTATACAGGTTGTATGGTGGGAGAGTGATCTAGCACTCCATTATTCAATGCACTGTCAAGACCAACTCGAGACAGGCCAAAAAAGAAGATGAATGAAAACTAACTCTAAAACTGAAATGAAATACAAAGCAACTATCCTAGGAATCTAAATACATCAAAAACCATCACATGAAACTATTACAGTTGGGTATTCAATCCATTTCTAAGCTCTGTCCAACATAAAAATGAATTCACTGTCAAAGATTTACACAGTCTAACTCCTAGTAGTGTTTGATCTTTGTACTGCACACATCCCAATGCCTACAATTAGGGTTTTCAAAGCTTAAATACCCCCTCCTTGGTTTTAGGGCCCATGGATAGGGCTAGACATCTTCTAGAGCCGGTTACAAGCTAGGAAATAAAGATTGTCATGACAACTTTCAAAGTTGTTATGACAACTTTCAAATTTGTCAAGCAATTTTTGGTGGATAAACAAACCACCTTCTCATACCTCAAAGGCACTCAATCCCTGACTGAGTTAGGGTCCTAAAGACCATTTTTAATCCTCTAAAACATTAAAGAGGCCATTTGGACATCTTTTACAACATTGTCCCATGCTTGGAAACTTAGCAAAGTTAGCCAAATCTGTCTCACCTTGGCTCAAAAGACACACCTAGGACTTAGGAAAGAACAAAACAAGATAAAACACTAACTAACAGACTAGAGAGACCAATTAGTCTTCTCTCTACACTAGTGGCTTGGCTAAGGCCACTACAAGCCAAAATTTAGGAACACTAGGTACCAAACAACCCTACCTAGGTGCCCTCACCATACTCCCCCACAAATAAAGAGCTTTAGTCACTCCTGTGACTAGTAGGTCCTCTGAGATGCCCAAGATCTTGAAGTCTACTACCTCCACCCAGGTAGCCTCAGATTCAGGCATGTTCTTTCATTGAATAAGGTGTTCCATGTACACCTTATGCCGAGTAGTCTTCTTGACTCTTGATTCTAAGACCTTGGCTACCTCAAGTTGTTCCTTGGGAGGCAGGGCCTAATGTTCTACATCAGTACACATGTCCTCATTATTTGTATGCACCTCAATGAGAGGACCTTTATACTTGATCAAATCAGAGACATTAAAGATGTGGGAGATGTTCAGTCCACTTGGCAAATCTAGTTTGTAGGCATTAGCCCCATACTTGGCTAAGACTTGGCAAGGACCTATCCTCTTCATCTGCGGCTTAGTAGACATACCCTTCTTCAACCTTGATTTTTTTAGATGAACCATGAAACTATCACCTAACTCAAACTAAATATTCTTTCTCTTCTCATCAATCTTGGCCTTTAACTTTTGGGTTGAATATAGGATGTTCTTCCTCACTTGTTCCTAGATCTCTTTCATTGTTTGAGTGAAGTCTTCAACATGACCACTCCTATATTCCATGGCTCCAAGGTCTCTAAGTTCACATACACCTCTTGGGTGCATCCCATAAATGATCTCACAGGGACTCTTGTTTGTAGTCTTGTTCATACTATCATTTTATGCATACTCTTCTTGAGGAAGAACCGCATTCCATGTCTTCCCATATTCTTTAGTTAAACACCTCAACAAATTTCCCAACACTCTATTAACCACCTCAGTTTGGCCATTAGTCTGAGGGTGGTAATCTAATCCAAATGAGAGATTGGTACCCAATCTACTCCACAATGTTTTCCAAAAGTGACTCATGAACTTAACATCCCTGTCTGAAACAATACTGAGGGGTAGTCCATGGATCCTTACAATTTCTTTAAAGAACAAATGAGAAATGTTGCTAGCATCATGTGTATTCCTACAAGGTATGAAGTGTCCCATCTTACTAAATCTATCTACCACAACATAAATATTGTCATGGCCATGCGTAGTCTTTGGTAAGCCCACAATGAAATCCATACTCACACACTTCTATGGTCTGTTTGGCACTGGTAGAGGTTGGTATAAACCTGCATTACTGGATCCTCCTTTTACCTTCATGCATAATACACATTGCTCCACATACTTGGTGACATCTCTAACCAACTTGGGCCAATGATAGAATCTTTGCACAAGATCTATGTTTTTTTTAACCCCAAAATGACCACTCAAGTTGCCATTATGCTTCTCTTGTATGAGGTTTTCCCTCATGGATCCCTTGGGAACACACAATTGATTCCCCCTAAACAACAAACCACTTTGCAAGGTAAAATAAAAAAACTTACTATGGAAATGATTCTGAAAATTAGAGCGTACCTTGTAGGCTTCACCAAAATCATCATCATCTTTATAGAGGTCTTTGAAACTCTCTATTCCAGTGCTACTTAGCTGCACTTCTTGAATAGTTAGTAGCCTTCTACTAAGTGCATCTGCAACCTTGTTTAATTACCCTTTCTTATGCTTGATTGTGAAAGTGAATGCTTGAAGATACTCCATCCACTTTAGGTGTCTATTATTCAACTTCTCTTGTGTGTTTATGTAGCTAAGGGCTTGATTGTCAGTAAATAGTACAAACTCCTTTGGCAGCAAGTAGTGCCTCCATTTTCTCAAAGATTGTACAAAGGCATATAGCTCCAAGTCATACGAAGAGTATTTCTTCTTAGCTTCATTTAGTTTCTCACTAAAGAAGGCTACTAGTCTACCTTCTTCTCTTAACACACCCCCTACTACCAATCCACTAGCATCACACTCTATAGTGAATAGTTTGTCAAAACTAGGTAGTCTAAGGATAGGCTATGTTGCTACTTGTTCCTTCAACCTTTTGAATTCCTGATCTACTACAGGAGTCCATTTGAACTTGGTCTTGAGACCTCCTTTAATGGTATCCACCATTGGTGCACAAATACCACTAAACTGCCTTATAAAATTCCTATAAAATTGAGCCAAACCATGAAAGCTCCTCACCTCTGTTGTTGCTATTGGTGTAGGCTAGTTCAAGATAGCTTCCACCTTACTTGGATCCATTTTTAATGATCCATAGGATACTAAAATCCCTAAATAAACATGCTCCTATTTGAATAATTCACATTTTTCAAGATTTATGGAGAGCTTCTCCTCTTGCAATCTCTTTAGGACCATCTCCACATGTTTCAAATGCTTTGCTGCTATCTTACTGAATATGAGTATATCATCTAGATACACTACCAAAAATACACCTGTGAAGTCCTTCAACACTTCATTCATGAGCCTCATGAATGTGATAGGTGCATTTGAGAGGCCAAATGGCATAACTCTCCACTCATACAACCCATCTATGGTCTTAAAGGTTTTCTTCCACTCATCTCCATCCTTGATTCTAATCTGATGGTATCCACTTTTAAGGTCCAATTTGGTGAAGTACATTGCTCCTCCAAGACAGTCCATTAAATCTTCAATCTTAGGTATTGGGAATCTATACCAGATTGTAATCCTATTTATGGCTCTTGAATCTATACACAACCTCCACTTGCCACCTTTCTTGGATGCTAAAACAACCAGGATTGCATAAGGGTTTATGCTCTTCCTAATCAGCCCTTGATCTAATAATTCTTGTACTTGTCTAGCCACTTCAAAGTTTTGTTCTGGAGTGAGCTTGTAGGCTTCCTTATTAGGCAATGATGCACCTGATACAAAGTCTATTTGATGACTTATTACTATTCTAGGAGGTAAGGTTGTTGGGGTACCATCACTAACTATCTCCTTGTACTTTTCCAACAATTCTTGAATGGCTAGTGGAAATGGCTCTGTTTTGGCTTTCTCCTCCTCCTTGGGCTTGAGTAAAATAACATACTCATCACTCTTTTTGTCCTTAAGAGCTTTGCTGAACTCCTTCTTACCACTCATTAAAATGCTTGGATTCTTGGACTAAGATTAATCCTCTTCCAACAAAGACTAAATCTTGAAATTTTTGTTATCCTTCTTGAAGGATATGGAGTTCTCCTTGCCATCATACACTGAACTCCTATCAAATTTCTAAGGCCTGCCTAATAGAAAGTGTTAGAAATAGGGAATGCTGAGAGGGGGGGGGGTGAATCAGTATTCTACAAACTTTAACTTTTTCCCAATTATGGATATAACAGATTATCTTAACACATGCATAACATAGGAAGCTAAACAACATGCATAGTAATAAAACTAAAGAACTCATAACACATTATTTTTTCTCAAGGAAACCCTGGCCAAGGGAAAACCCTAGTGGGGATGGTACCCACAAAGATCCACTAATCAAAAGTATCCTATTAAGGATGTTGACCCTATTAGGAGTCTATTACATGCATATAGTGTCTCGGTCCTGATTAAGGGACTATAGGCCTTGTTAGAAACCTCAACCCTGTTAGGAGTTGACAGTACAAAATGTGATTACCAGATGAGCCCACTGCCCAAACAAGTAATATACAATATTCAATGATTAGAAAAATAGGTCAAGGTACATAACCTTATACTACTTGCATCAATATCTCTTTGCTACTCTTCACTTTTGCTATTACATTCGCATATTCATTACACACTTTTACAATTACATCCTTACATATCTTTATACAAGCTATTAAGATTAATAACTTTCCAGTCAGCTATCATATTACAAATATCTTTATCCAAGGGTTAACATCTAGGATTTCATCCCTGTATATTGTTAAGTCATTATTTTGATAAACAAAATAATCCCTTAACTCTTTATCAATTCTGTCTTCATATTCTGTCATGTCAGCTTAACACTATCTTTAGTAAAACTATCATAACTTCTTCCGTACATGCTATACTAACTTGTTCTCTAAGGTGATTCTTCAATATTCACCATAGAGTCTATGTTCAAGTGCACAAGCACTGAAATTACTCCAATCAACATCACAAATCAAAACTATCTTCATGTTCACTGGCAAAAACACATTGTCTCATACTTAGACAATTTGCATTGCGCTCTGACATACTAGCTCTCTGACTTGTGTGATCTTCATGTAGATAATATGTTGCCATAATGGAAACATCTATGTAACCAGCTCAGCCAAATTTCCAGCAGAAAGTGGCATCATCCATGGGCAGTACATCACAAAGTAGCTTATCTTTATACCCTAAAATAGAGAACTCCACCCAAGCCGACTCATTCACCAATACACTCTACCCTTTTTTTAGCCATGTCACCTTGTATGGGTTGACATGAGGGATCTTTTCTAGTTTCAACTTGTTCAGAGCCTCCTTTGCTATGATATTGTCAACGGAACCTGAATCCACAATCACCTTGTAGACCTTACCAAGAATTTTACACCTCATCCTAAACAATGCTCTCCTATGCTTGGGCTCATCCTTAATCAGCTGTTTTATCAAAACCCTCTTGAACATTAGATTTTCTCCTATTTCTGATTCAATATGGTCCACCTCAAGTGTTTTTCTGCTTGTTGTTTCCTCATGGACATAGGCAACTATTTTCCCATTATTTGATGAAGAAGGTTTATCAGGGCATCTATAAGCCGAGTGACCCAATTGGCCACAGTTGTAACATTTCATAATTGTAAAGTAAGAATTGCTCCTACCTGTACCTCTTCCTCTATTTGGACCTCCTTGTGTACCTCTACCTCTAGAATGGCCCCCTCTTGGATTGGTCTCACTGCTATGCTTAATCAACTTGGATTCTCCTTGGTTCCTCTGCTCATTACCCCTGCCTTGGTAACCACCTCTGTGACTCATTTGGTCTCTACCTTTGCCTCTAACCTTGTTATTGGATTCTCCCTTCTTTTTGTTTCTTTCTTCAACCTTGGTAGCTAACTGATGACATTTTTGGACTATGGTAGGAGTCCACTAACTTATCTCCTCCTGGATGTTCCATTTTAGACCACTTAGATATCTGGCCACCTTAATAGATTCTTCTTCTTGGATCTTGGACCTAAGGCATAGCTTTTGAAACTCCTCTATATAAGAGGCCACATCTAGGTCCTTTTGTTTCAATCCCTGTCTCTTTTTATGAAGTTGAACTTCATAGAATTCTAGAAAGTAATTTTCCTTTACCTTATTCACCATGGCTTTCCAATTTGCTATAGGTAACTTACCCATGCTGACCCTCTCATCTTGTAGATATTTCCACCATGTCAAGGCTGCTCCTCTCAATCTAGATTTGGCAACCTTAATCTTTTGGGCTTTTGTCAAACCCTCACATTCAAAATGATTTTCCATTCCTTCAATCCACTCCATGATTGTGTCAATGTCCATTTTCCCACTAAAAAGTGGTGGTCCTTCAAAAGCCTTTGCATTCAAAGCGTTGATGGCCTTTAAGAATGGTTCTTCACTAGTTAAGGCCTTTGGTTCAGGTATAATGTCATCTACATCAATAGTTTTATTTCCCCTATCACTGGTTTCAGCACCCCTATTTAGTTCTTATGCCCTTTCATCAACCACTTCTTGTAGCTTGGTCCTCATCTCATCCATAGTATTCTCAAGGAGTCTATTTCTCTCCTTTTTCTCTTCTACCTCTTTAGCTAGCTTTGCATTTTTGACCATTGTATTCTCCCCTACTGATTCACTAGTATATAGAGACATGCACTATCCTCCAAACCTTTAACCTACTCTGATACCAATTTGATGTAGCTATAGACCTTGCTCACCTTTGTCCTAGGTTCTCCTAGAATCAAGAAGGCTAATCATCTAGCCTTTAGGGTACTATCTTAGTTCCCCTCCAAAGAGACACAACTCTCTCTACTCCTATTTAGTCTGAGACATCAAGGTTTGATATGAACTCACTTCCCTAAGAACTTCCTCTATTTTCTTCTAGCACTGATCATCCCTAAATGAAATAGAAATGAAGTCTATTCTCATCCTTAAGTGCAGAAGAGGATTGTTGCATAATCCAAAATGATTCCAATTCACCCATAACCCCATCTCAATCAAAACCAGTCCTATCGCTAATAGGATTTTCTTGTTGTTTGGCCTAAACAAGCTACTAGGATTTGTAGGCCTAATTGACTTCTTCCTGCTAATAACTTCCAATTTCCCTAAACAAGGCATCCAACTAATCATGGATTTGAATACCCTTTTGTAAGGGCTTCAAGATTCTATAGGTCTTCCTTCCCCACACTGTCTGTACAGGGCCTTCTAAAAATGAGGCTATTTTTAAGGGTTTTAGAACTCACTGTTTGAACCAGTGAGGGTTTTGTGTTTCTCATTGCATTCACATCCCTCTGAGACTTCTTGGCATTGGAGATGTTTGGAAAGACACTTTCCTCCTCTCCACACATTTTGATTGAAGCAAAGAGTGCTTTCAATCACTCTGGACATCTGCTCTGTAACAACACACTGATTCCTAACCAAACACTAGTAGCTTGCCTAGGGCATCAGTTTAAAATTAGCTCCTGAGTATTTAGGGCCCCTCCTTACAACATTATATGTTACAAGGAGTCTAGTCATAGGTCCCAAGGACCCGTACAAGTTTTACAGTGGGAGAGTGATCTAGCACTCCATTATTCAATGCACTGTCAGGACCAACCCAAGACAGGCCAAAAAAAAAGATGAATGAAAACTAACTCTAAAACTAAAATGAAATACAAAGCAACTATCCTAGGAATCTAAATACATCAAAAACCATCACATGCAACTATTACAATCAGGTATTCAATCCATTTCTAAGCTCTGTCCAACATAAAAATGAATTCACTGTCAAAGATTTACATAGTCTAACTCCTGCCAGTGTTTGATCTCTGTACTACACACATCCCAATGAAAACAATTAGGGTTTTCAAAGCTTAAATACACCCTCCTTTGTGTTAGGGCCCATGGATTGGGCTAGACATCTTCTAGAGCTAGTTACAAGCTAGGAAAGAAAGATTGTCATGATAACTTTAAAAGTTGTCAAGCAATTTTTGGTGGATAAAAAAACCACCTACTCACACCTCAAAGGAACTCAAACCCTGATTGAGTTAGGGTCCTAAAGACCATTTGAAATCTTCTAAAACATTAAATAGGCCATTTGGACATCTTTTACAACATTGTCCCATGCTTGGCAACTTAGCAAAGTTAGCCAAATCTATCTCACCTTAGCTCAAAAGACACACCTAGGACTTAGGAAAGAACAAAATGAGATCAAACACTCATTAACACACTAGAGAGACCAAGTAGGCTTCTCCCTACACTAGTGGCTTGGCTAAGGCCACTACAAGCCAAAATTTATGAACAATAGGTACCAAACAGCCCTACCTAGGTGCCCTCACCGTTATGCCTTTTGGTTTAACTAATGCACCGAGTACTTTCATGAGATTGATGAATGAAGTTTTGAAGAAATTCTTGGGTAAGTTTGTGATTGTATATCTAGATGATATTTTGATATTCAATAAGACCAGAGAAGAACATTTGTTGCATGTTAGACAAGTTTTGTAGAGGTTGAAAGAAGAAAAATTGCTGATAAACCTGAAAAAGTGTTCATTCATCAAAGAGGAGATTGTGTATTTGGGATTTGTGATTTCAACTGATGGTTTGAAAATGGATCCTAAAAAGGTTGAAGCTATTTTGAATTGGCCTACACTTGAGTGTGCTAGTGAGGTAAGATCATTTCTGTTGGAAATATAATTGGAAAATGTGATACTAAGAGGGGGGTGTGAATCAGATATCACCTACTAATTCATTTTGATATGTATAAAAAAAATTCATAGCATCAACAATAATTGATCATAACAAAATAACTAACATACTAAGCAACATCCATGAAAGTACTCATAACACAGTAATTTTGGTTACCCAGAAACCCTTGAAAGGTAAAACTGGGTGGGGATGACACCCACAAATCTTCACTACTGCAGTAATAAATTTGCATGTTAGAGCTTACAAAATTTGATCAAAACATGATCTACCCTATGAGGGGTCTGCCCTATTAAGAGCTAAAAGACTTATACAGTCTACCTTTCTAAAGGATTTGAAACTTACAATAAAGTAAGCACTCAGTTAAGAGATTACAAAAAGTCTGTTAGGACTAATTGGTTAAGAGATTTACCCTGATACACTGGTTAGAATGTCTCAGTACCTGATCTTTCGGTTTGCACTGTATGCAAATTATAGATGTTCTCTTTACTGTATTGTATTGATCTCTTCTATCAAATTTATCTCTATTCTATCCTTTCACTGCTTAGCTCGATCACTCAATTCTATCTGAATGCTTCACTTCACTGAATGTGCCTCTCTACTCATTCCCTTCGCATTCCCTATCTTTCACTCTTACACATTTTAGGGTTTAGATCTTAACCTTATATAATCAACAAAACATCTTCATGATTCAAGATCTACGGTTCAGATTAATTATTTTTGCCACTTAAGCCTTACTAATTTATGATTGGCTCTAGGTATTACATAGGGATCAGATGTGTAATCACCTTTGTAATTACCTCAAAAAATAAAATACAAAATATGAATGTCGCCCAAAATGATTTACCTCGATCACTATGCCATAACAAACTCATATGTCATTCCTAGCCAACTCGGCAAATGTAGTCCCTGATACTCGGCATTCACTGTACTCAGTATATGCTGATATCTTTGTCGCTTGATAATCATTGCATATATGACTCGGCAAAACTAGACTCGACATAATACAAAAATACATAATGACCATAAGTTTACTCGGCAGTACTACTGCTCAGTAAGTATACATTACATAATTTGTGCTTTACATAATGACTCGATCGTAGTGATGACCGACCATCATTGCCTAGATAAATGACTAAGTGTGGCTCACTAATAGTCAACAAAACTATAGAGATCTACAATCTCACCCTTTGACATTAGTGGCAAAAACACTTTGTCATGACATTACACTTGTATTTACAAAAGTATGTAGTATTAGCAGAATACCCCCCCTAAGATATATATGCATTCAAAATTTTGTTAGCTTTCCTTTGTCATGTCATGTCATTTGATTTCCCCCTTGTTTTTTTCATGAAAAATCTCTTCTGGAGTGCGGATCTAAAATTATTTCTCTAGAAATGGTTTATGTAGCATCATAACCATGTGTAGTGCAGTTTCCCATCCTCCTATAGCAACAATTAAAAATTATGACTACACTTCTAGCTTGGCAGCTAGATTGATTAGGCTCTCGACAGTAAACAGATTTGGATCCTTCTGGATTAAGTCCTTAGCCTTGACCAACTTTCTTTGTATGGCCTCCAGGTGAGGTGTTAAAATTGTTTACATAGAAAGTAGACGAGATCTTATCTTTCCATCATTAGCCATCAATTCGGCTATCCTTCCTTGTGTATGCATAATCTTGGCATAATGTTTGGAACTATTTTCTGCATCCAAGCTTAAGGACTGACTGGTGGATTTGAGTTCTTGTTGTAGTTTATCAACCAGTCGTTGGTTATCCTTAATGAACTGTTCTACATTGCAAATTTTGGTAAGTAGAGATTGTGCATTCACAACTACTTCTTCGGTCTCTGTTACCAAAGTGAAAAGTGCGACCTATTTCACTATGATCTTGATAGATACTTTTTCTAGCATCTTGGTCTCAAACTTTCTTTCCGACCACTCAAACAGCTTATCACTGGCACTACTTGCTTCATTATTTACTTTCTGAACAATATGTACAAGTTGTTCCAATATGGGAGCAGAACTATTTACATCTGACAACTCAAAAACATCATTAAATATATCTTTAATTTCATACAGAACCTACTTTTGCTGATGTTCTCTTCTCAGTTCTTCCTGTTTGCTTTTCCTTATCAATAAATCTTTCAATATTTGCATTTGCTCATAAGATAAGTTATCAGAATCCCATTTAGGAATAACAATAACTTCATCAATGGTTACCTCTGGGGAAAAGACTTCCATTTTCTTCTTTAGTACCTTCTTCAGTGTGCTTCCACTTTGCATTTGTACAAGAGCTTGTATTGCCTCTTATTCTATAGGCTCCTGTACCTCAATAGCTTTGTCTTTTACTTCTTTTTCTTCAGTTCCCTTATCCTCCACACGAGGACTAGTAGCTTTTTCTTTGAACTTCTCTTCGTTATCTTGTTGTAACTCCTTGGTAGATGTGGGCTGATTTGTTGGTGCTGAATTATCTTGTTCCTCGATAGTGCTTGTACCAGCTAACATGTCAACTGTAACAACTACAGGTTTGGTAGGGGTAGTGTTAATAGTTGATGTCTCATCAATTGTCGGATAAGCTTTGACTTTAAAAAGTACAGTATTACTACCTGGCAAAGATGTGTCTTTTGCTTTCTCGGCCTGTATATCCTCCTCGGTCAATGCCTAATTCTTGATTGGGGTATCCTCCATTATATCAATAATGTGTACTTCTGATACCTTTTGAATTTCCTCTACCTTAGGAGCTTCAGTCTCCAGAATGGGTGATTCCATTACATTTGGTTCTGTTGTAGGCTCGACATCCTTGGATGTACTAGCACCTTTATCTTCATCTTTGTCAGTCAACAAACCAAACACTATCTTCCAAATCTTGACACTTTCCTGCACAACATCCTCAACCTTGTGTTGAAGGATTAAATAAGCTCTAAGCTTAGGGTCAAATTTTGCTCGGTGTTGTTCCATAATTTTTCTAATGTCAGTAGGGGTGAGACTTGATTCCACTTGTGCTAGGGTGCTCTCTCTTATTTGTTTTTTTGTATGAAGAGCATATTCCATTTTTGTGCAACCCTGTTGCTTAACTCCTTAGGATTTGGTTCTCCAACTGAATAGGTAACATCTTGAAAATGCAAATCATTTCAAGAATAGCATCTTCAACCTTTTCTTTGTCTCCTATACTCAAGATTCCAAACTTTAATCCTTTCAAGTCTTCCACTCCTGTAGTGCTTGTGATCTTGTGACATATGCCATCCACAGTAGGTTTGACATCTTGCAATTCAACCTTCTTCTTCACTTCTTCATCACTTTCAGTTTCCTCATCATCTTCTTGTTCCAAAACAAGTTTCCTTCTAGGCCTTTTGTTAACCTTGCTCGACATTGCCTTAGGCTGTACAGGTTTTCATTTTCTGGATGCAGGGGATTTATTTGGAGTCTCAGTAGCTGCTCCCCTTGTTCTAGGCCTCAACACAAGTGTTGATGATACTTTAGGTTTCAATATTCTTTTCTTGGTTGGGGGCTCGACAATTACTGGCTTCTTACCTTTCTTCTTTTCTACTTGAGCCTCTTCTTCTTGTTTTTCATTGTCACTAGAGTAACTTTGTTCATCTTCTCCCAGTCCTTGGGTTAATTCTAGTGGTCCATCCTTTTCCATTTCTTCCACATATTTCTCCAAATTCTTTACTATTTTCTTTCTCTTTCTTTCTACAGTTGCAACCATTAAACCCATAGTGATTTTAGATTTGGCTTCTTTGTATGTTCCAAAGTAGGGTGATTTACTATCAATTTCTTCAGCTAAGAGGGCTGTAATAGCAGTAATAGATTCATCTATATTTACTTCATAGGGTAATGGCATTAGCCATGAAACCCTAGGCAAGACTGCTTGTGCATAGGTGAAGTCCATGTCAACTAGAAAACATATATCCTTGTTGTACTTTTCAACTAATGACACATTGAATCTACTCCTCTTTCTCATTTTCTTTTTGAATTCAACAAAATAGTTATCCAACACACCATTAAAACTATCTCCTATCTGACCTATGAACTCACTGATTTGAACAGTAATGGGTCTCTTCTTGTCCCATATCACACCTCCATGAGTAGGAAAACACTTATGTATATAAAAGAATAGACAGATTAGCAAAGAGCCAAACTTATACATTGAATTCTTTACAGTCTGGATTGAGTTAAGGTTCTCGACAAGCTGAGTCAATTGGAGCTTGACAAGATCATGTGTGTGTCCTTTCTTAATGATTTTCCATGCTTGGTCCACTGCCATACAGGGGACGTTGTCCAACTGACTAGATTGGTAGAATTTGTGCGAGATAACCCTAACAATAAAGTCAATTTCTGGATATGTTATGGTGGAGATCATCATTCCATGCTTGTTGCATACCTCCTGCATGTTTTCTTGAATGTCTTCTTTTCTTGAACACTTCATTGTCCTTTTTCCTTGAATCGTAGGGTATCCAATAACTTGTTCGATCATTTCCTTTTTTATCTTCACGGGTCCATCTTCCAGCCATAGTTGCATATCATGTACTCGACTCAATACTATTTTTATCCATTCAACTTTGAAATTCTGTGGGAAATCTAGGGCATGCACTAACCCTTGTTCGACAACTGATTTAAACTCCGACTTCAACACTCCATTATCACATAATTTGTCATATGCCTCCTTGATCTCGTAATCTCCAATTTCTCTGATTTTGCACATGTAATAGGATGTAATATCATTCATTATCAACACATTCTCCAGAACTAAGGATAGGGCGTTGGTCAAATCTCCTTTTATTGTGCTTTCTAAAATTTCCCTAAATGTCTATGGCTTGCAAACTTCATTTCTCACCAATTGTGCATTGAAAACTTCCATCCCTTTTTTCTTCATTGTAGCATACGATGATGATGCCATTTTAATTTAAAATTTCTAAAAAGAAATGTTTTCTTAGTAATGTACCTTTATCGTAAGTATCTTGTAGATGATTTTGGTCGATGGCACTCTAAAAAGATTTGGAATCGCCTTTAACAAACTGGTTTCTCACACTCTGAATCATTCAAAGAAATCTCAATTCACTTGGTGAAATTAAATGGGTGGCAAATTTTCACTTTATAGATTCCAAAAAGTAGAATTAGGACCTCATAAATGCTTCGTACAAAATTTATAAGTGGAATACAGCTGTCTCGGTAAACTCATGCTAACCTTGGCTAACACAAGCTCGGTCAATATAACCATTAAGACACAACTCAGTGTATATAGCATCTCGGCCACAATAGGTGCTCGACATACATTGATAACTCGGTAAAGACACTGACACCTGACATAAAAAATGAAATTCTCTATTTTGCTCAGATATGTCCTAATGCATCTTTATCTATGCAGATATGGACTTTTACTCAATCTTTATGTTAGGAACTGATGTAAGATAAAGCCTTATAAGATTAAGTTCCAAAAATACCTTCTATGCTTAGTTAGAAGAAGTGTGATCACCTGATGCATCGGATTGGGTGACCTCAGATGTGCTAGCCTCATTTGTGCTTTCTTCTTCTTTCTTCTTCCATGTCTCGTTCATCTGATTTTTCAATTTTTCACGCATATCTTCATTCTTATTCTGATCGTTGCTTGGCATAGGTGATCTACAATCTTTCTTTATGTGACCTATCTTATTACACTTGTAACATACCATGCTTCCATTCATCCATCTTTTAGATTGGCCTCTGAAATGAGTCTTCATACAATTTTCTCCAATGTGTCCATATTTTCCATGGTAATGATAATTGTACCAAGTGTTATAATCCCAATTGTATGATTTATTCTTCACAGGTGACTTAGTCTGTTCATTTGACGACCATCTAGGTTTAGATCTGCATTCAAATACTCTATGCCCATACTTCTGATAGTTGAAACAATTACCTTGAAAATTAGGTGAGGTAGATGGATTACTGACCTTAGACCTACATTCATGTGCCTGATGTCCATGTTTCTTACAGTTAAAGCAATGCCCATTGAACTTAGGTTTGGGATCAAACTTACCATGTTTGCTTCTGCATATGTTGGTTGTATGTCTTGGCTTTCCACAGTGATGGCATGTGGGCTTGTTGTTCTTTGGTTTTGCATTCCTCTATTCTCCATTCTTTGATGATTCTCCTTCTTCAGTAGATGATGCATGTTCATTTAGTCCAAGTCCAGATCTATCACTAGATCTTCTAGGTGACCTTAACAGTTCTTCAAAATATTTTGCAGCTTCATTAGGTTTGTTCATCCTTTCATTGATTTCCTTTTCATATCTTAGTTCATTCCTCAATTGATCATTTTCAGACCTCAGTTGGTTGATTTCCATATCTTTCCTGCCCAACTCTTGATTAACTAGCAGTAGTTGATTTACCATGTCCAGTTGATTATTAGTCAACCTTTGCATGTCACTTGTCCTTTCATCTAGTCTTATAGCAATTTGTTTCATGTCTTCTTCAACCATTGTCTTATCATCTTCAACTTTCTTTTTCTGTTCAACTACTTCACAAAGTCTGATAGATTGAATTTCTTGTTCTCTCCTTAGACTTATGATGTCATCATTTAGTATGGTATTTTTCTCCAGTAGCTCTTTTATGGCTTTGTCACTTTTTGCAGAGTTTCCATTATCAAATAGTCTAGTGGTATCTTCTTCTTGATATTGGGAATCATTTTGCTGAATAGAAATTTCTCTCCTTCTGCTCAAGGATTTCTTCAGTTCGCTTCTGGCTGCTTCCAATTGTTGTAATGCCAATTGTACATCAATCTTTTGATTCTCTATGACCTTTCCTAGCTTATAGACTTCCATCTCAAGATCTTTTTCTTCAAGTGGTTAGACTTTCTATGAGAAACCTTGCTCTGATACCAATCATTGGAAATATAATTGGGAAATGTGATACTGAGAGGGGGGGTGAATTAGATATCACCTACTAATTCATTTTGATATGTATAAAACATTTGCATAGCATCAACAATACTTGATCATAACAAAATAACTAACATACTAAGCAACATCCATGAAAGTACTCATAACACAGTAATTTTGGTTACCCAGAAACCCTTGAAAGGTAAAACTGGGGTGGGGATGACACCCACAAATCTTCACTACTGCAGTAATAAATTTTCCTATTAGGGCTTACAAAATTTGATCAAAACATGATCTACCCTGTGAGGGGTCTGCCCTGTTAAGAGCTAAAAGACTTATACAGTCTACCTTGCTAAAGGATTTGAAACTTAAAACAAAGTAAGCACTCAGTTAAGAGATTACAAAAAGTCTGTTAGGGCTACTCGATTAAGAGATTTACCTTGATACACTGGTTAGAATATCTCAGTACCTAATCTTTCGGTTTGCATTGTATGCAGATTATAGATGTTCTCTTTATTGTATTGTATTGATCTCTTCTATCAGATTTATCTATATTCTGTCCTTTCACTGCTTATCTCGGTCACTCAATTATGTCTGAATGCTTCACTTCACTGAATGTGCCTCTCTACTCATTCCCTTTGCATTCACTATCTTTCACTCTTACACATTTTAGGGTTTAGATCTTAACTCTATATAATCAACAAAATATCTTCATAATTCAAGATCTACAGTTTAGATTAATTCCTTTTGCCACTTAAGCCTTACTAATTTCTGATTGGCTCTAGGTATTAAATAGGGATTAATGATTGCAAAATAGATGTGTAATCACCTTTGTAATTACCTCAACAAACAAAATACAAAACATGAATGTCACCCAAAACAATTTACCTCGATCACTATGCCATAAAAAACTCATATGTCATTCTAGCTAACTCGGCAAATGCAATTCCATACTCGGCATTCACTGTACTCAGCATATGTTGATATATCTATCTCTCAGTAATCATTGCATATATGACTTGGCAAAACTAGACTCAGCATAATACAAAAATACATAGTGACCATAAGTTTACTCGGCAGTACTACTGCTCGGTAAGTATACATTACATAATTCGGCCTTTACATAATGACTCGGTCGCAGTGATGACCGACCATAATTGACTAGATAAATAACTAAGTGTGGGTCACTAATAGTCAACAAAACTATAGAGATCTACAATTTCATGGTTTGGAAAGTTTTTACCGAAAGTTCATTAGGAATTTTAGTTCAATTTGTAATGCTATGACTGAGACTATGAGAGGAGATAAAAGAGAATTCAAGTGAACACATGGAACTGATAAAAGTTTTGAGACTCTAAAGTAGAAGGTTGCTGAATTGCATGTTTTGGCATTGCCTGATTTCAATAAGGTATTTCAAGTGGAATGTGATGCAAGTGGTAGTGCAATTGGAGTTGTATTGAGTCAAGAAGGTAAACCTACTACTTTCTTTAGTGAAAAGTTGAATGATGCAAGAAAAAATATTATGTGTATGATCAAGAATTCTATGCTATTGTTCAAGCCCTGAAGAAATAGAAACATTATTTGATGCCGAGTGAATTTGTGTTGTATACCGATCATAAGACTTTATAGTATTTGGGTAGTTAGAATAAGTTGAATCAGAGACATATGAAATGGGTTGAGTATTTGCAAAGTTATACATTTGTGATAAAGCATAAGAGTGGAGTCACTAACCAAGTTGCTGATGCATTGAGTAGAAGATCTTTGATGAACGAGATGAAAATTCAAGTTTTTGGCTTTGATGACATGAGAGATTTGTATGAAACTGATCCTGATTTTTCTAAGCTGTGGAGAAAGTGCAGATCACCTATTCAAGATCAACCAAGCACAAAATGGGAAGAATATTTCATTCAAGAAGGTATGTTGTTTAAAGGTATTTAGTTGTGTATACTGAGGGGAGCAATGAGAACTAATTTGATAAAGGAGAAACATAGTAATGGTTTGGCTGGACATTTTGGTGTTGATAAAACATTGAATTTGCTTAAGGAGAAATAATTTTGGCCACAGTTGTATAAAGATGTTCAGAAATTTGTGAAAAGTGGTGGAATTTATCAAGTTGCAAAAGGAGTAAGTCAGAATGCTGGATTGTATACACCGATTTCTATCCCTGAGAAACCTTGGATTGACATCAGTATGGATTTTGTTCTTGGCTTACCGAAGACAGTAAGAGGTAATGATTCTATATTTGTTGTTGTGAATAGATTTTCTAAGATGGCAAATTTTATACCTTGTAGAAAGACATCAGATGCAGTACGTGTAGCATATCTTTTCTTTAAGGAAATTGTCAGATTGCATGGATTACTGAGGAGTATTATCTTTGACTGAGACAGTAAATTTGTTGGATACTTGTGGAAAACTCTTTAGAAAAAATTTGGTACCGAGTTGAAATATAGTTCTACATTTCACCCACAAACTGATGGATAGATAGAAGTTGTGAATAGAAGTTTGGGAAATCTTTTGAGATGTTTAGTTGGAGACACACCGAGTAATTGGGATTCTGTGTTGGCACAAGCAGAGTTTGCATACAATAATTCAGTAAATAGGAGTACTGGAAAAACACCCTTTGAGATTGTGAATGGCATACAACCGAGAGGTATATTTGATTTGAGAGACATTGTTGATGAAAGAAAGAGAAGTGCTGAAGGAGTAAAATTTCTTGAGTGCATGAAGACATTGCATGAAGATGTGAAGCATAAGCTGGAAAGAAGTAATAAAAAATATAAAGACAGAGCTGATAGATCAAGGAGACATAAGATTTTTGATGTTGGTGATGAAGTGATGGTTCATTTGAAGAAAGGTCGATTTCCTATTGGAACATATGGGAAGCTGAAAATGAAGAAGTTTGGCCCTTGCAAGATTCTGAAAAAATTTGACAGTCGAAATGCATATAAGATTGAGTTACCTGATGACATGGATATAACACCTATATTCAACATTGTTGATTTGTATGAGTATCATGAACCTGATGAAGACATGATAGTACCAATGGATTATCCTAAGAAGCACATCGAAGAAGTTGAGCAGATTTTGAAGCAAAGAATTAGCAGAAATACAAGAGGAAAATAGTATATGGGATATTCAGTAAAGTGGAAGAATATACCGATTGAAGACAATTCATGGATTTCATAGTCTGAGTTGGATGTAGTTCAGATCATACTTGTTTCATGATTCAGAGAATCATTTTCAAATAATCCCAGGTGTCTGATGTAGGAGCATCTCGGGTCACCAAAAAGATGTTTGTAGTTTTTCAGTGCTGGTCGGTTCCTTCTTTGATCAAGTTGGTTCAATGTTGCTCGGTTTCCTTTGTTCGTCGATGTTGGTCGGTTATCTCTTTTGCGCTCGGTTTCCTTGCTTACCGAGTTGTTTATTTTCAATTTCTTTTGAGGCCGACTTGTGCATTTAATTGTGGTTGCAGATTTAATGCTGGTATCCATCATTGGGAAGCATGTGGACCTAGATCTGGTCGTCCCTTCCATTGATTGTGGATCTGAAGGCCGACTTGGCTCGGTAGCCTCTTGTATAAATGTAGTTGTTTGGTTAGAGTTTAGGGAGTCATTTTTTGGGATAGAAGGTAGAAGATAGAAAATTAGAGATTGTTGGCAGATCCTCGCATGTTGGAGGACTTATGTACTTGATTGCAATATCTAGCCTAAACCAGGAAGGCCTTACAGCTTAACATGTATGAATCAATTTGAAGATAATATATGAAAGTATCTTCATTCTCTCTCTCACTGTTGTGTGGTGTTGCTTCCGCGTGCTGTTCTGCAAGGTGGATCTAGTTAGGGTGTGCTTGTAGCCCCTCTCCCCATCCTTCCCTATGTCAGTAAACCACACAACACAGTATCATCTCACTGCACAAAATTTAGTGCGCTAGAACTAACCAAGCTTACATGCAAGCAGACATCTACACATCATACTAAATAAACAAAAGACAATTTCCCAAATTGATATTTTTTTATCATGGAAAACATTTTAGATATGTTTCAATCTATTATTGCTAAATTAATGTGGACAACAATAATTTTTTCCCATGGTCTCAATCATTTGTGCTTAATCTTTTTCATCATCTGAGAACATCTTGTCAAATATTTGAACCCCCTACATACAACTATTTTCTTCCTTGGCTTAGTGTGGTGCAAATAATTTGTTGGGTATATATGCATTGCCAAATCAGACTTAGCAAGGATTTACTGGTATCAAAATGTGTTGTTTTAATGGTTTAATATCTCCATCTTTGTAAAACTGAGTGAAGAAAATTAAAATTGAGGAAAGAAGATTTTCCAGGACCTAGCACCACTCTCTCTATATGATTTTTTTGTTTTGGTTTTTTAGAACTAAAATTACTTTACTTCATAATGAATGTTGAAATTTAATATATGCTTTTTTATATTTTGGTTATCTATTTTATTACGTTTTCATAAAAATAAAATTATATTATTATTTTGTTATTTTAAAAATACATATATTATATATTAAATATTATTTTAATTAGAATTACAATTAGTTATACTTACAGAATAAGACCTAGAAAGAGAAAGAGAATTAGACTTAAAGAGGGAGAGAGATGAAGATACCTATAAATAAAGAGAATTAGAGATATAAATAGACATGGAGAGGAGATATTGAGAGAGGAGGTGTAATAGGAAGGAGGGAGGGAGATATTGTTCCAATTGCACTTTCAAAAGTAGTTGTCAAACCATAATGTGCTAGGATTGATTTGGACAGATCGATCGACTGAAGGGCATTCACTTGCTTCTTCAAAAGCTTCTAATTGTTCGGTTATCTAAGATGTCCACCCCTCTTATATATAGTTGGCGGAGTCACTGTCTTATATTATCGTATTCTTAGATAAATATACTCTTAACATTATAAAAAATATACTCTTAACATAGCAAATGATGAAATAAGAAATATGGAGAGATACATAGCCTAAGAGATATAGATATAGAGGTCTAAAAATAGGGAGAGGGAAAGGGACAAAGGGAGAGAGATGTATGAATAGAGAGAGGTAGACATATCTGGAGTGGGAGGAGAGAGGAAGATAGAGGTAGAGATGAAGATAGGAGGGAGGTAGAGAAATATATATATATATATATATATATATATATATATATATATATATATATATATATATATATATATATATATATATATATATATATATATATATATAGAGAGAGAGAGAGAGAGAGAGAGAGAGAGAGAGAGAGAGAGAGAGAGAGAGAGGCAATCAGAAGAAGGACAGGGAGGAGGAGGAGAAGGAGAAGAAGAAGACAAAGACGAAGATGAAGGAGGTGGAGAAGGATGAGGAAGAGGAGGAGGAGGAGGAGGAGGAGGAGGAGGAGGAGAAGGAGGAGGAGGAGGAGGAGGAGAAATTTATTATTTTTTCAATATGTAAAAAAAATAATATTTTATAAAAATGGTTTATTTGTAATAATGTAATATATACATTAGTTCATGTTTTAGGTCATGTGTGTGTGAATTTTTATTAGTTGGTAACAAATGAATGAATGATAGAAAAATTATATAATATTTTTCAAAACAAAAAAATTAAATGTCATTGTTTTTAATTTATCAGTCTAATGTCATTTTTTTTATGTTATATAATAGGTTCATTGTATAAAAGTGTACCTCTAAAATACCATATGACATATGCTGCTATCGGCGTAAACATTGCACCTCGTTGGTGCAAGTGCTAGTTATAAATGAATATTGTATTGCAAAAAAAGACTAAGTGTCAACTCCTATCTTGGCAATATTGGCAATACATGCTGGCTCCACCATAAAGCTCTCTTATCTACAGATATCAATTGGGAAATGTCTATATACATATAAGATTATTTCCTCCATTTAATAATTAAATTAAAATTTAGAATACAATTATATACTGATTTTAAATTTAATTGTTAAATATATAAAATTGTCTAGTTAGTCACTCTTTTGATGTCTGTATAGACATTTCCATATAATTGGGTAAATTGCAAGTAAACATGTGAGGCGATGCCATGTCCATACATGTGAAGAAGGTCAAAGATGACATTTTGAACTGATGACGTTTATGCATCAATAGTTTCTAAGGTTGGGGTCTCATGGGAGGGAGCTTCCTTAAAAATAGAGTTGGAGTTGCTTGAAGATTTTTAGAAATATTTTAAAGTTAGTAGTCCCATGAGTTATATCATTCAATTCAACTTAAATGTTTAGCCCCAAAATTTAAGGAAGCTCTTATCTTCTAAAATTAATGTACTAATAAAAAATTATATTTAAATAACTAATTTCACTCCAAAAATCTGACATGTGGCAAAAAAACCTCCTAAGCCGGTGGAGCAATTTGCAAGAAGTTCCAATGAATTATGTAGTGTTAAAAAATAATTCTCATAAGACCTCCAACTCCTTAAAAATAGAGTTTAAGCCCTCTACATAAGACCCTGCCTAAGAAAAACCTTAACAATCTAAACCTTAGCTGAAAGAGTTAACCACTAATAGATAAAATGAGGTTGTCTATCTCAAATAAGAAAACGTTTTCTTATTTCTCATTTTCTCACCAAAGTCTAAAGTGAGATCGTCGACCTCGTTAAATTCAAACGTTGATGACGATGTTGCTCATGCCTTTTCATTTTCTCACTAAAGTCTATTCTGCTTAGACTTTCTCCCATCAAATTATTGTACTTCACTGCACGTTTTGCGTAATAAATCCAAAATGTACCAAAAAAGTGAACCGCACAAATGTAGGAATTGGGTGGAACAGGTGGTCATAGATGGCAGCCAAAGAATACGGAAAGCTATACTTCCACAACAATTTGGTAACTCTAGTTTTCCCATGGCAGCAGACTATTCTGCAATTCTGATATGACTATCAATTACAATTTTTTTTTGGTTTTTCATCACAAAATATGCATATCATAAAAAACATATGCTGAAAGTTTTGTAAAAATCTATTGTATTTTCTAATTTTTGAAATTTGATCAATAGTACATTTTATAAGGGCCCGTTTGGTTGCACCCCATAATCGGGTTATGCCGCCCATAACCCGGTTATGGGGTGCAATACTCCGTTTGGTTGCCCTTTTTCAAAATGGGAATGTGGATTTCGAAACCCCCATTTTGCCCAAAACGTGGATAAGTTCATTCCACCTCAGGAGGTGGAATATCTTTCAAATCCACGGTTATGTGTTTTTATCAACCAAATTTAATCTTCCCGTCGGGTCCGGGCATTGAAACCTCTGTTTTACTGTCGAAACTTTCTGAAATTGCCGTGAACGAATGGAAATCGCTGTGAACTTTCTGAAATCGCAACCCTTGAAATCACCATGAACGAATTGGAAATCAGAAACTCTCCTGTGAACGAATGGAAATCTGCAGGAAATAACGTGCAATGAGCCCACTGAAAGGATCCTCGCGTTGAATAAAATCGCCCAATAAAATCGCGGAGAGAGCAGACTTGAATAAAATCGCGGAGAGAGCAGATTTGAATAAAATCGCCCTCCTCATATCGAATCTGAAGCCCTCGAAGCTGAAGCAGTTCCAATCTGTATGGGAGACCAACGCTTGCCATCATTTCGCTGGAAAAGTGATAAGCATTAGGCAGAGATAGAGGTCGAGGGTTGCAACAAACTGGCAGAATTTTTTGTGAGTGATCCAAACCAGGGTTTGCAAGTTGATGCATCCAAACAGGGAATGAAATGCATAACCAGGGTTTGCATGCCCAGGTTATGCATAACCTGGATTTGATGCATAACCATGGTTATGCATATTCCCCAACCAAACGGGCCCCTAAGGAGCTTAGCCCTATCCCCAAAATGCAACACTCTGATGATGAAAGTATGGTTGGGTTCGTTCCCCGAAACATCATGGCAATGTCCTTGCATATAAATTCCAAAAGACGTGCATTTCAAGGCGAGAAGGAAATCACTGTTGATGATTTAATGGATCTGTTCCCAGTGTATGTAAGTGGTGCAATGATCGATTGTTTAAGCTTGACAGAGAAAAACTCACTACTACGTAGGGATTAATCTTTAGAATGAATCTGACATTGTTTTCTACCGAGGTGTTTGGCTGTGATTAACACAATCATTTATATGCTTAAGAAAATATGCTTTACAACTTTAAAATATCATTTTCCAGTCAAACTGAAACTTTATGAACCAAAAATACTAATATAATGGATTTAATAACTACAGATTTACAAACTCTGCATTACCAAAACAGAGGCAGCCCAAATAGTCAACATAGTACAAGTTTTTGATTTGATATGGTGTGGCCCAACACGAAGCAGCCTCTTCCACAGAGCTTCCAATGACATACATTTCCTTTGTATTTCCTCTTTCTTAATCTCCAAAGAAATGTTCAAGAATATTTGCAGCCTATGCAATATAAGATCTTCCAGGATTTGACATTTCCATGTTCTCTCCTCCTTCCCTGCTTACTTGGCCCCCCTGACACTTCTCTTTCAATGCATTTTCTTAGATGTTTCTCTGCTGCTTCTGAATTATTTCGTTTGATTTTTTTTTAAAATAGGGAAGTAAAAGAAAAACTCTATAAAACCCCTTAAGAGCTCCAATTCCAATCAAGAGGCAGGGGACGAGAAGCCATGGATTTAGAATTCACAAACCCTCCACAGTAAGTATGAGCTTTTCAGTTCTCATTTGGGTTACAAGTTTGAAGATATATCTCTGCAAATTATTTATCTGTTAGTTTGAAGAGTTTTTATGAAAAAATACTAAGCTAATATTATAGATTCTGAAATTTTCACATTTTAATTGAATAAAACCAGAAAACAATTAGGAGGGTTTTAAAATATTGAACCTTTTATCTATATGTTATTTTTAGATTCAATTGTGTTAGTGTTTTTGCATCAATATTTTGGATCGCACTTGTGATCCACAATCAGAATGCTAGAGAGCATAAAGAGATCTTTTTTAAGAGTTTAAGTTTGCAAGTTTTCTATTTTTCTCCTTATGTTCTTTATCATCCTAATGATGGATCACAGAATGTGATCCAAATTGTTGATACAAAAATGCTAACACAATCAAATCCAAGAACAGAATGTAGATATCTAATGGACTGTGGAAAACTACCGACTCTTCAATGAATCTTGTTTTTATAGTGCCCACATGGAGCTAATTTGTAGATTTGTTGTTACAGGTTCAGTGTTGGCTAGGAGCTTGCATGTTTGATTGCTACCTGTGGAATCCTGCCCAAGGCTTGGGAGGCTATATGTAGTATTTCCAAGAATAGAGAAGATAGTTTTCTTCTGATCAAAGATGGAGGTGTAGTATATGTGGCCTTCCCTTCATTTCATAAATAAGATTTCACTGCTCCATATAGCAAATATGGAGAGTGCAATATTCAGAATGAGAAAATATTCTCCCCTGCCCTAAAGGGTGATGATCCTAAACCGGCTTTTGTTCACAAGGGAGCTCTCAATCGATTCATGCATATTCTGGAGACTTCAGATTTCAATGCCAAGGTAAGTAAAGCTTTTAATCCATATTATAAGGTTGCTTTGTGATGTATGATCCCTGCTCTTGCATTCCAAATTCCGATTACTACCCACTTGAAGTTTTAATCTAATGCAATTTTCTTTGTTGATGTTATTAGTTAATGAGACATTGATTAGACTAATACCTGTTATTAAGTTCTTATATATATTATCATGTCTGCTACACGTACAATATAATAGAACTCATCAAAAGTGCAGCAAGCTAGACCAAGCTTATTCTTCTTGACCTTAGTAAAAGTTAAAACAATTAAATAAATCCCCTAGTATGTGTAGACTATGATTTTGAACCTGTTACCTGTCTTGAAAGGCTGAAACATTCAAACATTAGACTAATCTAACATATTCATGAACTAAAAATAGCATAAGACATGAAAACAAAACCAAAGCCACCTCAAGATTGTTGCTAAAAAAACAAGTGCTATAGAGCAAATGTTTGATTTGCTTCAATTAGAGGGATGTGGGTGTGCTCTCTAAGCACTTGGAGCATATTCTAATGCATACTAAGATTGATTTTAGACCAAATATAGGTGTGATATGATGCTATATGCTATGCAAAACAATAAAAGAAACTATGTTAATCCATTATTGCTAAGCTATGATGTTCTTTAAGAAAGCTTGAAGATGATAAAAAGAAACTAACAATTAGTATTGCTTATGCTAAGTCTAGAGCTAAATGGACATGATAACAATGCATAAAATGAAAGGTGAATGGATATTTTGCTCTTGGAAATGAGGACTATTTATAGACTTTTGGGAGGATGAATGAGTGGCTAGGATCAAAATCCTTAAGAGAGGCCAAGATTCATTCAAAGGGGAGCACATGGATTGTGCTAGTTCAAGGCCACCTCCTTGTGACAAGTGTCACAAGGGCATTGGGTTGAAAGATGGGAGGAATGTGCACAATTTGGGAAATGTGCTTAAGGTCAAAGGGTGTAAGAAAGGGGTGAGGGGCTTCTTAAATGCATCATAAATGCATGTAAGAGGGATAAGGAGGCTTTAAATGCACTTAATGCATGTAAGAGAAGCCTCTAGAAGTTTGTTGACTTTGGGTCAAGCTTAAGAGTTGGCTAACCTTGTTTAGGGAATGTGACAAGGTTAGGGGGAGGATTAGGATTAGGATTAGGGGATTTTAGGATTAGGATGGGTGAAGAGGTTGGGTTGAGAAGATTCTAGAAGAGTCTAGAATTCTCCTTGGTTTTATGGAATAAAAGTTATTCATTCCAAAAGCTTAAGTTTTGGGAATATTTATTGAAATATTTTCAATAAATATGAAAATTAAATATTTAATCTTAATTAAATATTTTGAGTTGAGATTAGGGTTAGAAAAGGTGGGATTAGCCTTTTAATCGAAATTAAGAAGGGATTAGAAGATTTTGGAAGAGGTTAGTGGTTTTAGGAAAAAAGGCTAACTTTTGGTCAAAAAATAAATTAATTATTTTTTGGGGGATTTTTGGTCAATTTATTAATTAAAATAATTAATAAATAGGGGATTAATGTTTAAATAAGATTTAAACATTTTTGGGAGGGATTTCTTTATTAAATATTTTTAATTAAGATAAAGGGATTTAATGACATAAAAATAAATTAATTAATTAAATAAATAATTAATTAATAAATGATGATGTCATCAGAGATTTTTCAGAAAATAAAAATAATTTATTTTCTAAAGGATTTATAGGTGTCTACATTTTGCCCCTCTTTGATGCAATGTCGCAAGTGGCATGGCGTCAAAGACAAGAAAATAAGATGCCCAAGGCTAGAATTTAGAGGAATAAGGGATTGTGCCCCCTCGAGAAAATAACGCAAGGAGCAAACATTGTGAAATTTTCTCGAAAGGAAACAGAGAAGGAAGGACCTAGGAAGAAGGGGAGATAAATAACCAAGCTTCCAAGAGCAAAGATGAGTGAATGCAAGATGAGATGGAATGCAAAATGCAGGATGCAGCTACATGAGGATGCAAGATTAATCTATATGATGCAGGATGCAGGGGAGATGGGGAAGCTCCAAGTGCAAATGTGGAGAGCACAACCTAGTTTAATATAGCAATGCTAGAGACCTGCTAAGGATACTGGGATCACGAGGCCTTGTCACCAGCGTTGCATAGGACTGACGCTAAAAAGACACGCAGGGTTGCCCCAGCATCGCACATGAAACCCGAAGGAGGCATGGTGGAAATGATGCTGAAGAAACCACAAACACATAACTGACTCACAGGCAGAAGCAAAAGATCAAAAGACCTTGCCCCAGATGATCCTCATTCGCAGCACACCATGATATAAAGGATCGTGGTGACGTTGAGTAGAGAACAATGAGAAGCTGTAAAAGATTAACAAGACCCAAAGGACAAAATCCAAGGTCAAAATGAAAACTCCAAAAAGACATCCTTTGCCAAGGAGAGAGATGTGATTTGATTGATGGTGGGAAGATTGGTCGGACAGGAGGAACGATATATCCTCAAGGACCAGGATGGAAGATTAGGTCAGACAGGAGGAACGATATATCCTCAAGGACCCATGGGTTGGTGAGAGAATAAGTGTAGTTGTTCGCTGGCAAAAAGCTGAAGTTCAAGGAATAATCAGGATGAGCAAGGATAAGTCGACAATTGATGTTGCTGAAGCACAAGGCCCGAGTGGGACTAAAAGTTTTCTGAGGCTAGGGATGGGACAAGATATTTGATCAAATGCTGCTGCAGGACGGACAAAGGTTATGTACAACAAGGAGGAACGATATGCACAAGGGATATGTACAGAAGCTCAGGATTGGGGATAGGAAGATCACACTCGGCGGGACTCTCACTAGGACGGAGACAAGAAGGATATTTACAGAAAGGATTGCGCTGTATAGGAAAGGGATAAGGATATGGTACAAGATATGGTACAAAGCTTTGGAATAGGATATAGATTGCAGATGGGTTGGAGGAAGATGGAAGCCGAATGCTTGGAGGATAGGGGAGATGGAACTGCTGGGAGATCTGTTATGGATGGAGGAAGAGGACGGTAGCTGAAAGGACAACTGAATAGATAAATAGCCCAGTTTACTATGTTGGCGCCTGTTTACCAGGTTTTCACCAACATACTTGTCCAAGGCGCTTGAATTGCCAAGTTTTCACCGTTTGGACGATCATTTTCTCTTTCTCTTTTCTTTTTTGCTTTTTTTTTTTGCTTTTTTGCTTTTTTTTTTGCTTTTTTTGCTTTTTTGCTTTTTTGAATGTTTTTTGGATTTTCTGATGTTGCTGGTTCAGGTTCAAGCATAGAACCTCTTCAGATGGATGATGTTAATAGGATCATTCAAGGGCTCACCTTCTAGTGTTGATAGCTGATAGGCTCCCGAGCCAAAGGATGCGGTGACAACATAGGGGCCCAACCAAGTAGGCTCAAACTTGCCTTTCTTTTCTCTATTTGCTAGGACCTTCTGATTTTCTTTAAGGACCATGTCACCGACCTGGAATTGTCTAGGATGGAACTTTTTGTTATAACTCCTTTTGAGTCGATTTTGGTATGCCACCAGGTGATCATATGCTTGCTGTCTCTTTTCATCTAACAGGTCTAGCTGTGTGAGACGGGCTACACGATAATCTTCATCAGTGGTGTAGTTCTTCATGGAGACTCGCAATGAGGGGAGCTCAACCTCGATCGGTAGAACAGCTTCAGCACCATATACAAGGGAGTATGGGGTGGTGCCTGTGGGAGTGCGATAAGAAGTGCGGTAGGCCCAAAGGGCGGGATTGATTTGGAGGTGCCAGTCACGACCAGAATCATTGACAACCTTCTTGAGGATTTTCAAGATAGTTTTGTTAGTTGCCTCAGCTTGGCCATTTCCTTGAGGGAAATATGGACTGGAGAAACGGTGATGGATGTGGAGTCTGGCACATAGATCATCCACATGCTGGTTTTCAAAAGGTGTGCCATGATCTGTGAAGATGGTAGATGGTATGCCGAAGCGACAAATGATATGATAGAGGATGAACTTGGATATTTGGATGCCAGTAGTAAGGGTGAGTGGAATCGCTTCAACCCATTTGGTAAAGTACTCTGTGGCTGTTATGATATACTTGTGTCCATCCGAAGAGAGGGGGGTGATCAAGCCAACGAGGTCGAGGCCCCAACATGAAAAAGGCCATGGTGGTGCAATAGGCTGTAGATCTTGTGCTGGTGCATGTATCAAATTGGCATGCTGTTGACATGGGAGACATTTCTTGACAAAATCACATGCATCATGTTCCATTGTTGGCCAATAATATCCAACTCTAAGCAGCTGCTTTTCTAGAACCATGCCACTCGTGTGGGCACCGCAAATTCTAGCGTGAACTTCTTGTAAGGCCAGGACGGCCTCGTTTGAATCTAAACATCTAGATAGGACATTGTGATACCCACGACGATATAGGGTGTTGGCTACAAGAGTGTAGCGGGAAGCTCTGCGAATAAGGTTTTGGCGTTGGTTATTGGTGAGATGGGGAGATATGATACCATTTTTTAGATATGCATGGATGTCGTGGTACCATGGGGATTGGGGACCAACCAAGACGCATACCATTTCTGCATCAGCGTTCTCATAAGCTGGTGTATGTAGCTGCTCGACTAGGAATTCATATTGTGATGCGTCGCGTGGGATTTCTAACAAGGATCCAATGGTTGCCATTGCGTCCGCTGCTTTGTTCTGAAGTCTTGGGATCTGTGTGAACTGTAGATGTAGGAAATGCTCTTGCAGTTTGTCCACCAGCTCTTTGTAAGGTAGCAACTTGTCATCCTTTGTTTGATATTCATCTAGGACTTGTTTGATAATCAGCTGTGAATCTCCAAATACTTGTAATTCTATGATATTCCACTGAATGGCTGTTCTGAGACCTAAGATGAGTGCCTCATATTCTGCAATGTTGTTGGTACATGGGAATCCCAATTTGAATGATTTTGGGATGTAGTCACCTTGAGGTGTGACGAATAGGATTCCTGCCCCTGATCCATGTGATGTGTAGGAGCCATCAAAGTATAGTTTCCACATGGGCTGCTCTTCAATCATGCATAAGTGTTCATCAGGGAATTCCATGATTAGTGGATAGGCATCCACCAGTGGTGCTTCTGCTAGTTGATCGGCAATGACTTTCCCTTTGATTGCTTTGCGATCAATATACTGGATGTCAAACTCACTGAGTATCATTACCCATTTTGCCATACGGCCTGTGAGAGTTGTCTTTGATAGTAGATATTTGAGGGGGTCCACCTTTGAAATGAGCTTGATTGTGTGACTGAGCATGTAATGTCTAAGCTTTTGAGTGGTAAAGACCACTGCAAGGCATGCTTTTTCCATAGGTGAATAATTAAGCTCATATCCGACAAGAGTGCGACTGATGTAATAGATGGCTCTCTCCTTGTTGTCATCATCATGCTGAGCTAAGAGTGCCCCCAGTGCTGTAGTGGTTGCCGAGATGTAGAGTATGAGAGGGCGTCCTGGAATTGGTGGTACTAGGATTGGAGAATTGGCAAGATACTCCTTGATCTTATCAAAGCTTCTTTGACATATGGGATCCCATTTGAAGCTTGTGTCTTTGCATAGGAGATGCGTAAAAGGTTGGCACTTGTCTGCTAACTGAGAAATGAACCGCCGCACTGATTGAAGCTTTCCTTGTAGGCTTCTGAGCTGTTTGAGTGTTCTTGGTGGAGGCATCTCTGTTATTGCTTTGACCTTCTTGGGGTCTATCTCTATGCCTCGTCGCGATACTATGAAACCTAGGAGCTTTCCAGATGTAACACCAAAGACACATTTCTTTGGATTAAGCTTTAAGCCATAATGATTCAGACGATCAAACACACGCTCTAAGATGTTGAGGTGTTCATCCCTTGTTTTGGATTTTGCAAGGATATCATCCACATAGTCTTCAAGGATCTTGTGGATCATGTCATGGAAGATCGCTGTCATTGCTCGCTGATATGTTGCTCCTGCATTCTTTAGCCCAAAGGGCATCATATTGTAGCAGAAGGTACCCCATGGGGTTGTGAATGCTGTTTTATGTTGATCTACTTCTGCTATATGAATCTGGTTGTAATCAGAAAAGCCATCCATGAGTGATAGCATTTCGTGACCCGCTGTGAGGTCTACAAGCATGTCTATGTTTGGCAATGGGAAATCATCCTTAGGGCATGCCTTGTTCAAGTCCCTGAAATCAGTACAGATTCTGATGTCACCAGAAGGCTTTGTGACTGGCACCATGTTAGAGATCCATTCTGAGTAGTCAATTGCTCTGATGATTTTTGCTTGAAGGAGCTTCTCAAGCTCTGCTTTGACGAGCAATGCTACCTTTGGATGCATTTTCCTTAGCTTCTGCTTCACTGGCTTGACATTAGGATCCACTGCTAGATGATGAACGACAAGATTAGGATCAAGCCCAGGCATGTGGGCGTATGACCATGCAAAGTTGATAACTGATTCTTTGAGCAAGGCACTGAGAGCGATTTCTTCTCCTTCTGTTAGGTTGACTGCAATGTAGGTGATCCTTGGACATTCTTCTGTTCCCAAGTTGATTGGCTTGGTCTCCTCTATGATGATTGGCGACTGCTCTGGTCTATAATCTTGGATAGGGGGAAGAGGCAAGGCTTCATCTTCTAGCGCTTGAATTGCCAAGTTTTCACTAGAAGATACGCCCTTTATTTTTACTGTTTTGGAGTCAGAATGTGCCCCAGAAGGGTTTTCACATAAAGAATCATGATGTTCTTTTGCTTTATCATTTTTGCGACTAAAGCTTGCCTCTTCCCCAAAATATCCTTCTGGGTGAAGCTGATAGACAGAGGTTGATGTTGGATCTTGATTGCTTGCTGGACCTGATGCCCCCATGAATTCTAGGAGTGCTTGTGCGCTTTGGAACTCATCGATGTGTGCAATGCTTGGTTGGTCCCAATCTATGAGGTCGGGGTTTGTGAGGGGAAGATCTATGAGGTTAATGGAGAGTTGTTGGAGAACAGAAGTCCCCAGGAGGGTGTCGTCGGCAAAGATATCGTCATAGGATCGGATGTCTTTCTCTTCGGGGATGTCTTCGATTTCCACAAGGTCATCCTGGCTATTCGAAAAGTTCACGTTGGTCATGTTAGTGCCTGCAGTTGTGGTATTGGGCTCTTGTTCAAGCAGGCGAGGGGTATTAAAGCCAAGTCCTTGCTATTCTGGATTTTGGGATGGTATGATAGGAAACAAATTTCCGTCCTCTTGTGGTCCTAGACCACCACCTTGATAATTATAGTGTTCTGTGACATTTTTGTAGGGGATTGGGTATTTTTCTTTGAAGTACTCAAGAAGTTGGGTGTCACGTGATGGGGGATCTTTGTATAACCATTTGTTAATATCTAGATCCATTTCTTTGCTGTTGATGTTGCCATGAGACTCAAAAGTCATGTTTCCGATTTGCTTGAGCTTATAATGTTCTTCAACAGGCTTGTTTTGACAACTTGGGCGCCCTTGAGTATGTGGATCACGTGGAAGAGCTCCTACAGCAAATGAATCACTGAGGCTGTATTCGCCACAACCCTGGTTGTTGATCTTGATGGATGATAAGGTGGAAGAAAGGATGGTCTCTGGATCGCGATGGGATCGGGATGAGCTAGCAATAGAAGTACCAATATCGGTTCCAGGACAATGGGTAGAATGAGGGAAAGATGCTTCCATCGCAAGGCAGTATGCGAAGGGGTTAGGGTCAGCGTGGATGGTAACCTCAGTGCTTTGATGTGGAAACTTGATGCACTGATGGTAAGTAGATGGTACGGCCTTAATGGAATGGATCCATGGACGACCGAGGAGGATATTGAACGGTAGGTCAAGATCAACAACGTGGCAGAGAGTATCTTGCATTGCTGGGCCTAGCTGGATAGGCAAAGTCATAGTACCTTCAGAGGTATGCTCCAAGTTATCATATGCTTTGATAGTGATTTGTTCATGTTGTATGTCGGCCTCTGTGAACCCGATCTTCTTGATGAATTTTAATGTGCACAAGTTGAGGGCTGAGCCATTATCCACTAGAACTCGTTTGATGGCGAAATCTCTGACCATGACAGCAATGCGGAGAGGGAGAGTATGGTCAGGAGCGACATCTGGTATATCAGATTCTTTGAAGGATAAGGCACATGCTGCAGATAGGTGTCCCACAAGAGTTTCAAACTGAGTTGTGTTAATGTCCGTGGGGACATGACCTTCTTTTAGAGCTTTGTCCAGGATCTCCTGATGGATGGGTGATGTGCGGAGCAAATCCAAGATAGATATTTGGGCTGGCATGTTCCCAAGATGCTCTATGATATTGTATTGTGCTCTTGGTGCATTATGCTATGTTGCGCGTGCATTTGATGCTGGCCTGGTGTTAGACTGTGCTGTGGATGCAGTAGATGTTGGCCTTGGAGGAGCAGCTGATCTCGGAGGAGCACCGGCAACAGTTATCCTACCACTGCGGGTAGTTGCAGCACATTGTCGATCCGGCCCTCTGACGTGGATGGTATTGATGGTGGGCTCATCTTGGATGGGCTCAACTTGAGTTATGCATCCGACATACTTGTCATAGTTGATGTAGGCCGCTGTGTGATCTTCTTGCTTGCCTTTGCCACGATTTTGGGGCTGATTGGCGTTAGCTTGATTCTTCTCGGCATCGTGTTGAGGGAACACATTTTGATATATTTGCAAACCGGCATTGGGTGAAGCTTGAGTTGGTGCATCGACCTGGATTTCCTTGTGATCGATGAGATCCTGGATGTAGTGCTTAAGCCGCATGCACTTCAATGTTGTGTGCCCCTTCACACGATGGTAATCACAGTATTCATGTTCTTTATACCAATCAGACTTTGGTGCATTGTCATCCTTCTGTGGGATGGGCGGATATGTGATCATATTTGCCTTGGCTAGCCGATAAAAGATCTGATCCAGAGGCTCACCCAAAGGTGTGAAAGTCCTCTTTGGATTGTTCTGATTATTGGGTTTGTTCTGCCTTGGGGCAACGTTAACTGCGTTAACAGGATTGCCCTGACGTGCTGGCTGTTGTTGTTGGTATTGCTGCTGATACTGTTGCACGGGTGGTTGATGAGCTTGAGGAGGCTGCTGATAAATAGGTGCTTGATATGCGGGAGCTGGGGGTTGCTGATAGATGGGCGCTTGTGGCGGTTGGTATGTTTGAGCTGGTGTAGGACTAGCCACAACGAATTGTACATTTTTAGTGTCAGTGGCTCCATCTGTAACAACATTCTTGTTACGATTCCAGTAACGGGATTTATCATTGTTGGGTTTATTCTTGGAATCATCCTTGAAGTGACGAATAGTGCCTTCGTCTAGGAGAGCTTTCTCGATGCCTATGCCTTTGCTCTTGATGTCTTGATATGTCTGGAGACAGTTCATTCGTATGTGATGGGATAGCTTTGGATGCAGGTTATCAATGAAGATCTTTGTTAGATGCTTCTCTGGCGGCTGATATGATAACCTAGTTGTAAGATTCTGCCATCTTTGCAAGTATTCTGCAAGGCTTTCTCCATCTTTCTGCTTTGAGTTGCATAGGTCTAGCAAGGACAACTCATTCTCCACATTATGGGCATAGTGTGTGATGAACTTCTCAGAGAGTTCAGCAAAAGTTTTTATTGTCCCATGTGGTATTTTGTAAAACCACTCAACAACAGTTCCTCCCAAGCTCTTGGGAAACAGGCGCAGGAGATAGTTATCACTATAAGCCACTTCTTGGCACGCCATGTAAAACTCTTTGATATGGTTTACTGGATCTCCTTTCCCTCGATACTTGTCGAACTTAGGCATCTCAAAATGCTTGGGGAAAGGGATAGTTGCTATGGACCGATCGAAGGGATATGAGCACACCTCTTTGAACTTGTAGGTTTTATTCTCTGTTCCACTTTGTAGCTCTTTTAGAGCATTTTTCATTGCTTCCCACTCAGCATTGAGTGGCGAGGGAACTGGAACCTCTGCTTGTGATGGAAGCTGTGGAACTGGATATGGTGCTTGCTGTGGATAAATGGTTTGGAACTGATTTTGGGGCAATGGTTGTTGGGGATATTGCTGGTGTGGCATAGGGGGATATTGATATGGGACCGCTTGATGTTGTTGGGCTACTTGCTGTTGTTGAACTGGCGGTTGTTGTGGGACTGCTTGCTGATAGTGGTCATTTGGAACTTGTTGTTGTAACTGATAGGTGGGAACTTGTTGTTGCTGGGGGATGATAGGGATTTGTTGCTGAGGCTGATAGCAAGGGACTTGCTGTTGTTGAGGAATGATGGTTGTTTGCTGAAAGGGGGCATGTGGCTGCTGTGGGGGAGGATGTTGGAACGATGCTGCTTGTGGTTATGATGGTGGTAGTTGCTGAGGTTGGCTTTGGGTTTGACTGATATAAGCTGGGTGCATGCCTGCGTTACTTAAAGGTGGAACAGATGTGGGAAAGCTAGAAGCAAAGGGTGATGGGGTAAGATAGCTGGAGAAAGTTGGCTGTTGAGGTGGTGGAACTTGCTGGAAGGTATTTGGGATTTGGGATGAATAGCTTGAAGCCGGCGGTGTTTGGGGTAGTTGTTGCTGTGCTGCTTGGGCGAAGGCGGTTTGTTGACTTGCAACCATAGATGTAGGGGATTGAGATGGGATCCCCCATGCCTTCATTTCTTCTTGTGTAAGGCCCCACTAAGAGCTTGTGTTAGGGTGCACTGCAGCGGATGATGGAATGGTAGGAGCAACGGGAGCTTGAGACATGAATGATGGTTGGGAGAAAGGAGCTTGTTGAGGTTGTGGTTGAGCGGATGCTTGTGAAGAGGAAAATGAAGGAAACACCCAAGAGAAGGATGAGGTTGGAATGGGGAGTGATTGCGCTAACCCCAAAGAAGAAGGTACAGGTGCTTGGGGGGTGAAGGGTGATGGTGCTCCTTTGATGGTGAAAGGCATTGCTTGACTTGTGGATGGCGGTGGTGTAAAAGCTTGTGTGAGAGGTGGAGGCTGACTTTGGGTTAAGTGTTGGATTTGGGCTTGGGCAGCCATAGCAGATGATGAAGCAAAAGGGGTATGAGATGGAGCGGATGGTGCTGCAGCTTGTGTTGCGGGACTGGTGAGGCTTCCTTGCAAGAAAAGGGGAATGGTGGAAAGCTCTTGGGGTGTTTGCATGATAGGATTAGGGAATGGAGAGTGAGCTTGTGCTGGAACTTGGATAGTTTTGATGGGGATGCGTGGATAGAGAGATGGTGGGATGGAGGTACTTTCTGGCAGGTAGTGAACAAACGTGCTTTGCTGATGTTGTGGTACAAGGGCATTGGTTGCTGGTGGGCTTTCTGGAGGATTCACAAATGCTTGGTTTGCCAACGGGGATGAAGGGATGTTTGGATCTTCACATGGGTTACTGGCTTGGATCTGGGGATTATAGGTCATCATGGCGTTAGTGAAAAGGTTGGGATCGGATGAGGTTGTTGGTGGATAAGGATTCATGCTTCTTCTTTTCCGAGATCTGGTCTCAACAGGCATGGAGATGCAAGTGCTAAATGTATGCAAGATGTTTGGCTAAAAGATGTTGATGGATGCAAAGTTGATGAACTTCTAAAGATGATGACTTCTAAGATGCAAATGCAAAGATAGGGATCAAGATGGCGATGATGGAAGCTGGATGGAACTGATATGGATCAAGATGGTGGAGGAAAGATAGGTTGCTGATGGAAAGCTGGTGAAAGATTACTGAGTGGTCAACAAATGAGCTGCTATTTTTCCCAAATGGAGGATCAGAGATATGATGGGGTCAACCTAAGATAGACTGATGATCTTCGGTCAACAAGTTTCTTATCAATACACTCCAATCTCTTGCTCGAGATGATGGCTATGCAAGGACAAGGTTTGATTTCTTTATGACAACACGTTGTGCCAAAAAAGAGGATGATGGTCTCTGATCTTGGATATAGGATAGGAACAACTCAAAAGGTAGAACACTAAGTGTTGGTGGATCTCTGGATTTGGAACAAAGGATGGTGGATCTGCTGCAAAGATATGGAAAGCTGATGGGGGGATGCTGGTGGAAAAGGTATCGAAGGTTGAAGGGACAATGCTCTATGCGAATGACAAGGATTGATTCTAGAATGCTGGTAGGAAGATGAATGCATATGAAACTTTATGATGTTCTGAAATGCAACTAAGGTTTTAATGCTGATGCAAAGGGTGAAACTAGGATGAAACTAAGATGCAAGGCATGTTGGAGACAAGATTTCAAGATCTGAAGATGGAACAAGACATGAACAAGGATTGGCTAATCTTCTGGCTCAAGGTTGACAAAGTGATGGTTAACTCGGAAACGGAAGGCGAACTGTTTGATGCGGGCGTTATGGGCAATGTTCTCAAGTCTGGCTTGAGACTTTTCTTCTGCTTGGGTTGCTTGGATAATGGATTGATAGGTCTTGGGTTTCTTCTTGGTAACTTTTCGCTCTTGATAGGCTTGGGATTTGGGCAACTTCACTTTAGGATGTTTGTTCTTGCTGGGCATCACTTGGAAAAGAGGCTTCTAATTTTGAGGCAAAGGTTTCCAATGGCAAAAGTTAAAGTCAAAGCAATCTCCACAAGGGACAAAGCAACCCTGCGGGATACAAACAAAGACAACTGACTCTGACAAAGCTTTGAAAGTGTATGTTTCAACAAGTGTTTTCACGAAGTCTTTGACTGTCAAGCACTCCAAACAGATCTACCTAAGGAAGGTGAGTATCAAAATCGCTTGCCCACAGCTTGGTATCCCCTAGAAGGGAATACAAATGGTGAGTAATCTTGAGGCGACCCGGTAAACCCCTTGGAATCGGTCCTTGCACAAGGATTTTGATACTTTCAGATGTAGATAGGGTAGCCTCTATTTTATCAGGTTGCTAATGATTCCGTGGTGTCTCCATACCCGGTTATGCTGATCATCCGTGACTCACTTAAGAGCCTTGCCAATTATGCTGGGGGAGAGGAATGTTTACCATCCCCAGTCACGTGTTTGGCATGAACGCCCGGCGATTAGGAGATGTAAGTGATTCTTTTGGTATTCACTTATTTGTATACCGGCCGGGGGGGATACCGGTTTGAGGTCGTTCTCCGAGGAGGAAGCGCTTCTCCTTGGACAGGCCTCGCTAAAAGTAGAACAAGTGAACTTGTCCAAGTTTAAATGTTCCATGTTGCTTACTCTAACAAGGATTATGCAAGAATTGAAAAACTCCTACATGCACATCAAGCAGATTTTGTTCATTTTCCCAAATTTGATTAAGTGATGTTTGAACTTTGAAATGAAGACACTCGTGATTAGATTTTGATTTGTTCCTTTCCTCAAAATGTAAATGAATTGAACGTTTGCAAGTTATTTCCTTTTGTGCATTCAAGATTTGATTAGCGAGTTGATTTAAGAACTTTGAAAAAGCTTTGTTTTGTCCCTTAGATCACTCAAGATTGAATTTGGCTTGCTTGCTTTGAAAACTGAAACAGATGAGGGAATAGAGTTGTTTGTTCCTTTTAGTGCATTCAAGATTGAGTTTGATTTTCAAATTGACAATGACACTTAGGACCTAAGTTCTTCCTTTTAGCTTCATTCAAGATTTTGTTTTGACTCGTTTGAATGCAGATTTGATGTTCTTTTTATGCCCAAAAAGATATGATCATTCCTACTTTGCATGAATGCATTGTTAAAAATCCTTGATGTTGTAAGGATGCAAATGCCTTGATTAATTTTTTTGTTTTGTTTGTTAGAACAAATTTTGCAAATTTTAGTCCTTAATGCATTCAAGAATGATTTGGGGGTTCATTTTAAGCACTAAAATAAGGTGTGTATGATTTTGCTTCCTTATGGATATTATTATTATTTTTGAAAAAAAATGGCCATGACCTCCTTGCTAGAAGAAGAAGAAGAAGGAGATGGAATAGAAGAAGAATATAGACAAGAAGAGGAAGAAGAATATAGACAAGAAGAAGAAGAAGGGATCGAAGTGCTCCGTCCACCTATAAGCTTGAAAAATCTGAAAATGGTCTAAAACCCATCAGAATGTTTGCAAAGAACCCGTGAAGTGGGTCCCACCGGGCATGCCAGAATGTAGACTATGATTTTGAACCTGTTACCTGTCTTGAAAGGCTGAAACATTCAAACATTAGATTAATCTAACATATTCATGAACTAAAAATAGCATAAGACATGAAAACAAAACCAAAGCCACCTCAAGATTGTTGCTAAAAAAACAAGTGCTATAGAGCAAATGTTTGATTTGCTTCAATTAGAGGGATGTGGGTGTGCTCTCTAAGCACTTGGAGCATATTCTAATGCATACTGAGATTGATTTTAGACCAAATATAGGTGTGATATGATGCTATATGCTATGCAAAATAATAAAAAAAACTATGTTAATCCATTATTGCTAAGCTATGATGTTCTTTAAGAAAGCTTGAAGATGATAAAAAGGAACTAACAATTAGTATTGCTTATGCTAAGTCTAGAGCTAAATGGACATGATAACAATGCATAAAATGAAAGGTGAATGGATATTTTGCTCTTGGAAATGAGGACTATTTATAGACTTTTGGGAGGATGAATGAGTGGCTAGGATCAAAATCCTTAAGAGAGGCCAAGATTCATTCAAAGGGGAGCACATGGATTGTGCTAGTTCAAGGCCACCTCCTTGTGACAAGTGTCACAAGGGCATTGGGTTGAAAGATGGGAGGAATGTGCACAATTTGGGAAATGTGCCTAAGGTCAAAGGGTGTAAGAAAGGGGTGAGGGGCTTCTTAAATGCATCATAAATGCATGTAAGAGGGATAAGGAGGCTTTAAATGCACTTAATGCATGTAAGAGAAGCCTCTAGAAGTTTGTTGACTTTGGGTCAAGCTTAAGAGTTGGCTAACCTTGTTTAGGGAATGTGACAAGGTTAGGGGGAGGATTAGGATTAGGATTAGGGGATTTTAGGATTAGGATGGGTGAAGAGGTTGGGTTGAGAAGATTCTAGAAGAGTCTAGAATTCTCCTTGGTTTTATGGAATAAAAGTTATTCATTCCAAAAGCTTAAGTTTTGGGAATATTTATTGAAATATTTTCAATAAATATGAAAATTAAATATTTAATCTTAATTAAATATTTTGAGTTGAGATTAGGGTTAGAAAAGGTGGGATTAGCTTTTTAATCGAAATTAAGAAGGGATTAGAAGATTTTGGAAGAGGTTAGTGGTTTTAGGAAAAAAGGCTAACTTTTGGTCAAAAAATAAATTAATTATTTTTTGGGGGATTTTTGGTCAATTTATTAATTAAAATAATTAATAAATAGGGGATTAATGTTTAAATAAGATTTAAACATTTTTGGGAGGGATTTCTTAATTAAATATTTTTAATTAAGATAAAGGGATTTAATGACATAAAAATAAATAAATTAATTAAATAAATAATTAATTAATAAATGATGATGTCATCAGGGATTTTTCAGAAAATAAAAATAATTTATTTTCTAAAGGATTTTTAGGTGTCTACAGTATGATTATCATCAGTTTCTTGAATCGAAGGAATCTGTCACTAGGGAAACTGGAGCTCTAGGTAGAAAAAGTTCACGAGCTTAAATGTCAGCCTTTAGCAAAGGAATGTTAGAAATTTGTGGTATATGTCAGGTAGCTTTGAGATCTGTCTACGATTTTATGACTATCATTCTTGATCTTTCTATACAGATTTATGAAATCACAAATTTTATAATTTACAGGGCATTTCTCATTTGTATTATTATAAATTTTTACTTGTTGAAAATAGTGAATAGATGTGTGCGAATATTTTTTATTAGATGAATAATTTTGTTCAGAGTTGTAAACTGAAATGGGGCCTTGAGAAGAGCCTAAAATCTTGAAAGGGTTCAACAATGTCGCTGAGTGTCAATTCATTGTCATACTTAAATTTATGATGGTAGGAGTTTATGTTACTTCTTTGATAGAATCTACTTTAAGGAGAGTACTATTAAGCATGACTAAGTTGATAAGAAGTTCAAATGTGTTAAAACCATTAAATATATATTCTATTTGTTTTGATTATAGGTAAAAAAAAGTTTTGAAGGGATCCGAAAACCTTTACAAAATGAGAAAACAAAAGATAAGCATTAACAATAGCAAAAAGAGACTACAACAACAACCAGCCCATAAAAGGGCACCACGAACAGCTATAAAAAGGAAAGCAGAAAAAAAACCAGCAAAAAAGACAAAAGCCAGCCAAAACACCAACTCAAATCCCAGCGCGCATCATGCCAACATTTTTCTCCAGGGTATCTTCCATCTTAGCCTAGATATCATTCATCCTCCTGATAATGGTCTTCAACTCATCCACATTTTTCTTAGTTGTGCGGGACTTTTTCTTCCTAATGGCTCTGGTTCTGGTACCCAGCCCACCACTAACCTCCAGATCATTATCCCTTTGTTCTACATCCTCACCCAGGCTACCATCAGCATATTAACCAAGAATTTGAGGTTAGTGCTGGAGGCTTTCATGTTGTCTTTACTATGCTAAAAAATATCCATGATGGTAACCTAAATCTTATCCATTTTGTTTTTCATAGCTTCTAGGGTGTTATTCAGATTCTGGGTAATATTATCCTTATTGTTACCTTTCTCCAACTATTCTTGGAGATTGGTGTTCATTGCCTCCAACTTTCTGCACTTCAGATTTAGCCTTTTTATCTCTTGAAAACACCATTTCTTAAATCTAAAGGAGTACAAGGCCTTAGCTTTGGCAGTCTAGAGAGCCCCAATAGTGACTTCCTCCTTGTCATCAAAATCATCAAAGACCAGCCTGATAGAGGACTCTCTGACCCATTTTTCACTGATATCTTTAGTTTCCTCATCAGTGTTATCCTGCATATCTTGAGAAACAGGCACATCATGCCTAATACCCGCAACAAAATCATCTAGGGTAGGCACCTCCTCAGCTTTCTAGCCATCCTTTCTGTCTGTAGTCTCCAACTCAACATAATGGATAACTTTTTCGACCAGGTCTTCTAAATTCAGAGTATTCTGGAAAAAATTTTCTTCAGAAGCCAAATTATCCTCAGATATACCTTTCATTTTTTTAGTAGGCTCGTCCCTATCTTTGTTATCCTTGCAATCTTTCTCATTTCTCATCTCCATAGTCTCCTCATTCACATTCTAGGTAATCTCTTAAGTTATAACAATGTTCTCATTATCAAGTTTGACTTTGTTCTCAGAATTCTCCCGGTCTTTCTCTTCATACTCACCCAAATCCTAAACCTCAGCGTTGTCCTTAGAATCCTCCATATTCTCCTCCTCCCTATTAGGACTAGACAAAATCTGGACCTTTAAATCTTTAACATCCGCAAAGTCATCAGTATCATTCTCCTTATCATAACTACTCTCAGTGGCTTCCTTCTTAGCAGACTTAGTGCCCTGTTTCTTTGAGCTACTCTTGAGGGTTTCCTCAGCCTTACGTTTCCCCGTCCCCATAGCTAGGGTTTTGATCACGAGCTCTGGAATGGTGTCCCTAATGTGCTCATAGATGAGCAAAATTAAACCCTCGTGCATGATAGATTTTTTGGTTTTCTTTTTGTGCTCATTAAGGCTTTTAATTAGACAGTTGTGTAAATAGTAAGGAATATTGATCAAATCCTTGTTCCTGAAGTGGTTGAGCAACATAAAATGATGAGACTGCCCTTGCGTGAAGCTCCCATCAAGGGTTATATACTCCATGATAACCAGCTAGACATTGCGCCAAATTTCTTCAACTTTGGAAACACCAATGAAGCCATTAGCTCTAGCTTCAGAAAAGACCTCCTTCTCCTTCTCCGATTTAGGGAATTTCTTCACAACCATATCAGAGATCTTTTTGTTTCTATAGAAATTTAACCCTTGATTAGGGATTCCAATGACTTGAGCTATAAGCTCAACAAAGAGGGCTATAGTTTTCCCGTCCATGGTGATGGTATCCTTTCGCCATCCCTCAAAAAACTTATGAGTCACGGATTTGTCAAACCCATGGAGTTTTTCCAAGTAAGGAGTGACACCACCTTTCTGCAACTTTCACCAAACCATGTCCATGTCCTCCTCTTTGACCTTACAATAGTTCACAGGCTCTTCCCTCTTAAGATCTCCTCCCATGCTGCTAGAATTCAAACACAAATCACTCTGCTCTTTCTCAAACTTGCACTTTCTCTGGCTATCGTTCTCGGCCAGCGCAAAACAAGTGAAAATAGTGACCCAAAAAGTGGGGGAGAAAAATATATAATTAATGCTGAATCCTTCTCGCCACTCTTTCCAATAAATATATGCAGACTTCATAGTACTCGAGCACATAGGCTTCAATAAATTAAAGCATGCCCTCTTTGTGGATGATCCTTTCATAATTAACTTTTGATTTGATATCATCATTCACATTTGCATAATCCTCCTAGGTGGTGACGTCAACAAATTTCACCCCAAAATTGGCTAGACTATCGATAACACCATTGCTCTCTTTGTACACATGGGATATGTAGATTCTATCATGGGTATTGATTATTTCCCTAGCTTTCTTAATTATATTTCCAATAGTGCATGATGGAGTATTTTTACCTTTTAGACACTTTATTATGTTCATAAAGTCTCTTTCTAACCATATGTTTTAGAAATTTAAATTTTTAGCTAACTGTAGCCCATATAAGTCTCCCATAGCCTCAGCAACATGGTTGGCCTGGATTCTCAGTGGGGCTACAGTGGCTGTGATGAAGCCACCTTTACTACCTCTAATAATGTTGCCACACCTAGAGGACCAAGGTTGCCTTTTGCAACACCATCAAAGTTAATTTTAATCCATCCTACCGACGGAGAATTCCAAACATAATTCTCCCTTTTGCAATTCTTTGTGTTGGTCTCATTTAAGTTCCAGCAATTGATCCTTTGTTGGTTATTTTTTTGCATGTAACCATTAGTTAGGTTTTCATAGATTCCCCTTAAGACTCTTTTAAACACAATAGTGGGATTAGTGTGTTTATCTCTAAAGATTTTGTTATTCTTTTCTTTCCATAGATTCCAAGCCATGTGAGGAGCTGCCAGATTCCAAGCTTCAATAACCATAGCATTAGAACTAAGACACTACCATTGTTGGTAGAAATCCTGGATAGAAGAGGGAAAAACCCAGCTAATATTCCATTTCTGCATTAATAAAGACCATACTTGTTGGGAGAAAGAGCAATGCAAGAAAAGATGGCTAGCAATTTCTTCAGTAGCACAGCACAAACAACACCTATTAGGAATGAAAAAACCACACTTGATAAGATTGTCCATAGTTAAAGATTTATTTTGAATAAAAATCCAATAGAAAATCTCAATCTTGGGTGTTAGAACTTTTTTCCAGGCATTAACCTAGAAGGGTTTGGTAGTAGGAGTATCAAATTGCAGGAAGCTAGCAAAAGCCACAGAGAAACACCCATTGGACATGGGGCCCTAGATCATAGCATCCTCATTGTTTTCACAAATACGTTGTGCAATGAGGGATTTTCTGATCCGAGCCAGGGAGGGGCTAATCCCAACAAGGTTCACCCAACCATTACCATTCCAGAAATCTTCAACTTTATCCCCATGCCTGTCTTTACACTAGTTCATAGCATTGGAAAACTCAGGATTGGAACCTAGGGGATCATCCATCAGCCAGGAATCATCCCAAAAATTAATCTTCCTGCCATTTTCTAACTTCCATCTTTCCCCTTGCTGGCAATATTTCTAGCATTATTTAGACTTCTCCAAAATTCAGAGCCATCCACTTTCTCCATACTAGAAAAAAAGATTTCAATAGAAGGGAAGTCAAAGAGGTATTTATGTTTTCATATAATGTTTCATTCCTTTGCTTCCCATAAAGCCTCCAAATCTATTTAGCCAGCAAAGCATTCTTGATAACCTTAAAAGATTTTAACCCCAATCCCCCCAATTTTTTGGGTTTGCAAACCTTCTCCCATGCAATCAAAGGGATACGGTTCCTTTCTTCAGCTTCGGATCAGAGGAATATTTTTTGAATACTTTCCATCTTCTCAAAGAACTTCACAGGTATCTTAAAAAGACTAAGAGCATAAATGACCAGGCTTTGAAAAGTAGATTTAATTAATGTCACCTTACCAGCTTGAGATAAGATAATTCCTTTCCACCCAGCAAGTCTTTTATTAAACTTATCGATCAATGAGTTCCAAAAGGAATCAACAATCTTTAGACCAAGAGTGAGGCCTAGATAGGATGAGGGAAAGCAGCTGATTTTACACTCCAAGATATTGGAAATTCTATTATGTCTTGCCTCAAGGGTATTAATGAAGAACAAAGAACTTTTACTCCAATTGATTGATCAATTGACCAGTAGCCCTGGTGTAAACATTAAGTGCACATTTCATTGCTTTGGCTTCTTGGATAGTCGAAGTGCCCATAGTAATGGTGTCATCCACAAACTGGGTGTGCGAGCAGGTGAAGATATTGGAAGAAGGTCACAACCCTTGGATGGCTCCCTTGGAGACCATTAACTTCATATATCTCCCCAAGCATTCAACCAAAATAGTGAAGAGAATAGGAGATATCAGATCTCCCTGTCTCAAGCCTCTAGAATTTGGAAAGAAATTGGAAGCAGCCCATTAATAATCACAACAAAAGAAGCAGTAGAAATCAACTGGGATATAATCTAGATTCTACGATCATTGAAACCAAATTTTCTCAACACCTTGCTCAAAAAATTCCAGTCCACGTGATCATAGGCCTTGGAAAGATCCAGCTTGAGGAGAAACCCCTGTTTACCAGCCATAGCCAACAAGTGGATATTTTCATGAACCATTATAACACAATCAAGAATTTGCCTACCAGGGATAAAACCATTTTTTTGAGGGGAAATCAATGAGGGGAGGATAGTCAACAACCTAGAAGTCAAAACTTTCGAGATAATTTTGTAAATCGAGTTGCAAAGGCTAATAGGTCTAAATTGGTCAATTGAGTTCACTCCAACAAATTTGGGAATGAGCACTAAAAAAGTACCATTGATTTCTTTGAGAAGGCTCCTACTCCCAAAGAATTTCTTTACCGCATTAGAAATATCCTTCTCCACAATCAACTAGTACTTTTAGATGAAGAACATTGGAAAACCATCTAGACCATGGGCTTTATCTCCATCAAATGAAAAGACAACCTGCTTAATCTCCTTATGAGAAGGTATAACATTCAACTTTTGTTTTGATCAACAGTAACCATGTTCGGGATAGCTTCTAAAAGAAGATTCTGATTAATCTTGTTCAGGTTATTCTCCCTAGTAAGCAAGGAAGAGAAGTAATCAACAAGTTCCTTCTTAATATCATCTTCCTTGCTTACCTCTTTGTCACCTTTAGTAATTTTGGCAATTTTGTTAGCCGCTCTAGGTTTGAGGGTGGTTAAATGAAAGAACTTAGTGTTTTTGTCCCCTTCTTTGAGCCAGAGGGCTCTAGATCTTTGACACCAGTAAGTTTCTTCTTTAGAGATAGTATCATAATAGCTGATTAAAGCTTTATGCTCTTCCTCTCTGAGGGCTTCTGATAGACCACAATATTAGATGTAGTCATGAATGGATTTTAAATCTTGTTTAGCATTGTTCTCTACTGGAATATATCACCAAAAACTTCCTTACTCCAAAATTTAATCTTTTCTTTGATATTTATGAGCTTTTTAGTAATATTGAACATTGTTGTCCCTTCAACTCTGATTTTCCACCAGTCACATATTCTTCTTTCAAGATCCGGGTGGCTCATCCACATTTTCTCAAAATGAAAGGGAAAGTTTTTATGCCCTAACGAGGGATCAACTTCCAAAATAATTGGGTAGTGGTCAGATCCAATTCTGGAAAAAGAAGATAAAGAGAAACAGTACTTGGTGAGCCAATCATGAGAGAGAAGAGCTCTATCCAATCTGCTCTGGATATTACCTTTTCCAAAACATTGATTAGACCATGTGTAGTTTATACCTTGGAGGTCCAAATCCATAAGACCTTGATTAAATTTATGAAATCCATAAGATCAGTTCTTCCCTTAGATTGAGATTGAATACCACCATATTTTTCCAAATCAGTTAAGGGAGTGCCGAAGTCACCCATCACTAGCCAACACTCATCCTTAAAGCTTTTTCTTCTTTCAACAACTTTTTTCCAGAACTTGGATCTGTTCAGTCTAGAGTTTGGGGCATAGATATTAGTAATGATCCAACTAAAGTTATCTCTAATATTATACATTCTGACAAAAAACATATTGAAATCTTCAAAAATAACCTCCCCACAAATAGTTTTTTGGTTCCAAAATATAGCAATCCCTCCTGAGGCCCTAGCCGAATTACAATTGCTATCACCATTTTTTTTGGAAAATTCTGATTTTATCCACTTTTTCCTTACACATTTTGGTTTCTTGAACAATAAAGATGTTTGGTTTATGATCTCTGTTGATGTTTTGTAGCTTCAGTCGAATAAACACTCTGAGTCAATACTAGTGAAGATATATATATATATATATATATATATATATATATATATATATATATATATATATATATATATATATATATATATATATATAATTGTCATTATATTAATTACATATTAATGAATAGACATGTCTCATGAAGGGACATGTCTCTTCTTGGCTCATTCTCAATATAAATGCAAGAGATTGTTGCATTTGGAAAACACATAAAATGAGATAGTGCTATTACATTTGCAATGATAAACCTTAACAATCTCTTACCATATTCCTCAAAGTATCTTGTTTATGGGGAGCATTCAACCCCCTAATGTTCAAGGCGATGATCTTCATAATCTTTTTGGGCAAAGAGTGGTCTTTTGTTTACCATCCGCAACATCCTACCAGCTATCTTGCTCATGTCTTGCTTTCGCGTATTTTCTTCCTAAACCACTTTTTGGTTTTCCAACATCAGCTTTCCTAGTTCTAATTTTAATTCCATCTTGGGTGAAAGGGGACGCTTGGTTGTTCCCTTTGAAAGTTTTTTTAGCACTCTGAATAAGGCCTTTCTCTTTTTTTGTTTGAATAATCTTGTTACTATCTGAGTAAAAATTTCCCCCACATTCATTGGAATGATCAGAACCATCATTGTCTTTGTCTTCCTTAGAAATACCCACGGATTCGATCATTCCAAAAATATTACATCCTTGGACATCTTGAAACTCCCCGTCATTGGGCATGGATAGGATTTCAATTTGTATAGATATCTCATGGTTTTGATCCTTGTGGTTATCGTTGACATCATTGTCCTGAGTCCTCTATTCCTTTTCTTGGCTATCTTGTTGATCTCCTTGTTGGGTTTCTTCCTTCATCTCACTATTGTCAAGCACCAAGGGAAGGAACTGGTTTCCTCCTAGAATCTGATCAAGCGTCTCCTCATGCCTTCTGATTGGGAGAAAATATTGTTCTTCAATCTCAACATCTTCTTGATTCATCACTCCACTGCTCTGGTTGTTCTTTTGGGCTTTGTTGCAGAGGCATACCCCATTGTCTTATGTTTCTTGAGGATCTAGGTTTTTCTCTTCTTTTCTCTCATTTTCCCCATCACCTAATTTTATCGACTCTTTCGTTGAACAGTTATTAGCTGAGATTTTTGGTCTCCATACTAGGTTATTCATTCTGGTTTTAGTCTTCTTATTCTCTATCATTCCCTCATTTCTCTTGTTGACCTTGCTCAGACAATTCTTAGCCCAATGACCCATTTTTTTGTAGTTGAAGCACACAAAGGCTAGAGATTCGTATTCTACCGGTTGTTTCCATTTACCAATTTTAGAAACTAAGTCAATAGATAGAGGGAGGTCAGTCGACTTACATATGTTGATGCAGATTATGGCATTGACCAGCCTGGGCTCGGAAGCTGTTACCAGATCAAAGGACAATAGTTCCCCAAAAACATTGGCTATTCCTTTAAACACACATTCTCCAATACTTTAAAGGAAGGCCTGGCAGTTTGACCTAGACTGGGGCAGAGTCCAAAAAAGTATCATTTAAATCCATGTTGTGTTCCCATTTTCTTAGAGCCAAGGATGACTTACCCATAATCCATGGTCCTCCGCACAGGGCCTTGGTCAAGTCCTCTTGGTTGGTAAATGAGAAGGAGAAAAACCTCTTTGGCATATCAACAATATCTACCGGGCCCCTTAAAAACCATCTTCTCCGAATGAAACTTCAAACATTATCTATGTTCGGCCCCATCCTAACAAATTTACCCACCAACATAAGATCCATCAAGGCCATAGAACAATCAATCACCTAATCAGGGATAAAGATTGCAAATTCTCCCTTGGATGGATTAGAAATGTTATTCACTTCTGGGAGGGAAGATTTTCCTGATGGTTTTCTCCCAAAAAGTGCAATCCAGGGGCGATCAGGCGGTTTTGACTCCCTGTATTTTTAATCTTCAAAAAGATTCCAAGTTCCTCCCCCCAAGTCTGGGGAAACACTATCTCCTCGCGGGTCCCCATCTCTTGAAATCCCACTATCTTCCAAAAATTTTGTTGACCCACCATCCTCCTGACCTCCTGAATCCAACGACTCACCATCTCCCTGCAATGGAACATCAACATGCCCGCTCCCACTGCTACCATTGCTCTCGCCCATGCTACCGTTCAAATTTTCTCCCGCCCTTGCTCCAACACCCAAATGAAAATAGATTAGGTAGTTTTTGCATTTGAAGGTTGTTACATATGTTGTATTGGCTACGAAAAAATGACGATCTCGACTTAAAAGTTGTTGTCTTCTTTTCTTTTCTTTTTTAACTTTGAAATTTTAATGTAAATAACCCTTATTAAGTAATATAGCAATTTTCTGTTTAATGATATTTATACTATTTTTAATGTACAATTGCAAGTGAATTGAGCCAAAGTTTATTGTTGCTGGGCAAACATCAAGTGGTTAAGATAGGTAGAAACATACAAGTCCGAACTCTAGTGAGAACCCCTTATTACTAGTATGATCTAGTAGCTCAATATTTTTGTAAACCAATATTTTTACATTTCAGAATTCCCAAGTTGTTGTGCCCCAATATTTGTAAATATCAGTACTAGATATTTTTATGCTTAGGGATTATCAAGCAATATTTAGCTAGTTTGATCAACAAGGGGTTACTGAAGATCCCTTGAATTTTCGGCCTGCTTTGTTGCAACCATAATGATAACAATAATCAAACTTGGGACAAACTAGGGTAACAATAATCAAGAGACTAAAATTTCACATTTTCCAAACAAGGAATCAAAATTCTCTAATCAAGATGCTTTCATCATTATTGTTCTCAAACAAAGATTCATGAGAAAACCCTTCATTTACCTCCACTTCATGCCCTTCAAATTCATCTATATTAAAACTATCTACTAGGGCAACAATTTCCTCTCTCTCTTCACCCTGGTTCACATAAAAAAAATAGTAAAATCTAATTTTACCTCACCTTCTACTACAACCTTTTTTCCACCTGAAATCAGCTCTTTCCATTATTTGTCAACTGCTTCAATATGCATTAACAAATCATTCTTCTCAACTTCTTCTTAGTTAATTTTAGAAAAACAAACATGCTCTTGCTTCATGCCATCAAAGAAACCCTTGCATTGCTGCATACTTCTTCCATTAGTCCTTCCAATGACTTTAACTTATGACTCACTCCATCCTTCATCAATGAGTATGTATTAGCATATCCATTGTGCACTGCACTCTAGTCAAATTGTCAAGGCCTCCCTAAAAAAATACGAAAAACATCCATAGGTATACTATCACATATTATTACATCATAATAATTTCTATATTAAATTTTATCAAGCTTTCTCTACTGACCAAAACCTTCCTGTCATCTTGTAGCCAAGCTATCCTATATGGATGTGGGTGTTTTGTCCTCTCTACCTGTAATTTACTCACCATCGCTTCAGAAATGAGATTGTCTATGCTTCCACCATAAATGATAACATTGCATACCTTGTCTTGACATTGGTATCTTGTTCTAAACAAATTCTTTCTTTGAATTGGTTCATTCAATGGGGGTCTCTTGGTGACTAGCACTTCTCCACTTTCAACATCCTATGATTGTGAGGATTCAACTTTATCATTAATATTCCCAACTCTCACTTTGTCTTCATTTCTTTTTCCTATGTTTCCATGTTCAAGACAATAATATGCTTCATTCATACGCTTTGTGTCCTTTTTCTCCACATTCAAAACAAGTTATCTTGTAATTTCCTCTTTCAATACCTCTACTTGATCTTCCTCTGCCTCTTGAACTTTGATCTCTAGGACCATGTGAATCATCATTTTTCTGATTTTTTTTATTTGAGTCCTCATTCCAATCTCCATATGATCTTCCCTCTTTCTTTTCATCTCAGCCTCCTCCTCTTTGCTTGTTCTCAAATTTCTTGTTCAATATTTCGCCAATCTTTAAGGCAAACTAGTATGCATTTTCGTTTGTGTAAACTCTCCCCAAAGCCATCTCTTCTTGAATACTTGGCTTCAACCCATTAATGTAACGGGCTACCTTCTCTTTGTTGGCCTCCAAATGACCAGTTTGGATTAGAATCCTATAAAATTCTTTTGTATATTCTTTCCCTTGACTTCCTCCTTGTGTGAGACTTTGCATCTTCTTTAACAAATCTAAATCATAATCATCTAGAATAAACTACCTTTTCATTTTCTCCACCATATAAACCCATCTAGTAATCTTGTCTTTACCCCTTCTTCCTCTTTCAAGTTGCACTTCTTTCCACCAAATAGAGGCATGTCCCTTCGACTTGGCCTTTGCATATCTCACTCTATCATGGTCCTCAACTTCTTCAAATTCAAAATACTCTTCCATGCCATTTATCCAATCAATTAATTCTTCAAGATTCATAATTCCACTAAATATAGAGACATCAATCTTTGGTCTCTTTCCTATTTTTGACAATACCCTCACCAAAAGAATCATTCACAACTATTACTTCCGCATCTTCTTCACCACTTGTATCATTGTTACTTTGTGTAACCTTGTCTTCTTCACTCTCAAGTTTTCTCCTTCGAGCAAAACGTCATTTAATTTCTTCTTGTAATGCTTCAACTTTCCTTCTCAAGACTCATAAATCATCACCACAGATAGCATTTAGAGGATTTCTTCTTCCACTTCTAATTCCACCTTTAACCCAGCCATACGGGGCTCCTCTTGCATACATTATTCATGACACCCACAAATTCATTCCTGGTGCAAACTGCCTCTTACTGGTAAATCTACCTGCACACTCAAAATCAACCCGCTCTGATCCTGCTGATGCAATTAAAAAAAACTCTAGAACCCAAAATACGAAACTCAAACAAAAACATAGTTATAAATGCAGAGACTCTCTGCTCCTAAACAACACACTCATTTATACTCACCCTCCATTCACTGCTATCTGATTATGACAAAACCAAAATTGATTTCACATTCATACTCAATAATCAAACCCAAGACTACACTAACACTAACATTTCAATCCCTAATGTATATTTGACGTTCATGATTCAATTGGTTGCCCTCAACACCACAACTTTAAGGGCTTACATTCAAACTACCTAACTAGACTCTCTGTGCACCCCCTCCTCTTTTCATATGAACACTGAAAGCTCCTTAACAAAACTGCAGACCCTCCTTATGCTACTGCCTATATTTTTCCACGGGCCTCTCTCTCGGGTTTCCTCTCACTCACTACCTCCACCCCATCACAACAAAGCCCCTTACCTTATTATGCAGCCATGACTTTTCCTTTTCTAGCGTATGGGTCTCTCTACCCCTTCAATTTCTACGCATTATCTCTTCTTTCACACCGTATCCTCTTTATGCTGCCCACTCACATCTATTTTGAGCAGATTCCGTCCCTCTACGCAGAGCCCACTTCTATATCCCCAACGATGCATATTCTGCCATCTTTTAATTGTTCTGCCTCCACATTGTTCCATCCTCTGAGCTGATTCCTCTACCTTCAATTCCCCTCTCTCATCGCATTAAAGCTGCAAACTGTTTCAAGTTTGACCTGCTCTAGTGGCGTTTCATTTCTTAAAAATGGAAGTTGAATGGTTAGAAGACCCACATTGCACTTATTCACACTTTTCTTCAGTCGTTACAGAAGCTGTAATCGATACCCATACTCTGTTTTGATGCTCCCATTCTGGCACGGGGGTAGGCAAGATCATCCTGCATCATGTCATCATGGTGATGCTCCAGCGTTAGCACATAGTCACGCAGCACTGAGCAAATATCAGTTATTGTCAATCAGATATTCCTCTATTGTTCAATACCAGCTGAAAGGGATTATTTTACTTTAATTAGTACAGATTGAAGATTATAAGTAGAATTTAATTCCCTTTTTTGTTTGTTCCATCAGATGCAGGGTTTAAAGGAACAGGCCATTATATTTGTGGGCCATTCCATAGGAGGTGCAGTTGCAGCCTTGGCCACTCTCTGGTTTCTGGAAAAACGGTTGAGAAACTCCAATTCCTTTTGCATTACATTTGGTGCTCCTTTGTTTGGAAATGCCACAATTCAAGAGGCAATTGGGCGCGAGGATTGGTTGGGTAGATTTTGTCATGTTGTCTGCAAGTATGATATTGTTCCTAGGATGTACCTTGCACCATATGAATCAATTGCGAAGCCTTTGGATGCAATTGTACCTCACTGGTGGAGCAAAATGGGCGTTGACAGTATTGCAGTATCACATCTTTCCATGTTGGAAGCTTGCATGACTCTTGTTAGCAATGTCCTGAAATGTACATCTACGATAGCAAAAAACTACCCTGGAGAATCTCGTGCTAGAAGCCCGTTTGTACCCATCGGTACTTACATGTTCTGTTCAACTCACGGTGCAGCTTGTTTTGAGGATTCTGAAGCTGTCCTTAAGTTGCTGCATTTCAGTATGCAAAGCCAAGAAGGAATACCATTCGATCAAATTGCAGGCAACTGTATTTCAGAGCACACGGATTATGGCCATATGCTGGAAAATATCGATGAAGCCTTGCTAAATGCAAGACAGTTTGCAAACCTTGTCTCAAACTCCTGCTTTGAGTCGTTTGAGATGGGAATAGTCCTGGAATTGGAAGCAATCGGTGTTGGAGCTCAGGTAATCTCATTGATTGTGCTTAGCTTTTGTATGTATCATAGTTGCATGATTCATCCTCTGAAAATCATAGATACAATATGTAAAAGAAAAGTTGTTTTCTTTTTGATGTATCATTGTAATTTGTAAGTAAATTTGTTTTACCAAAATTTAGTTTTCTCAAGCCAGAGTTTAGCCTATTCTTTGTAAGCTCATTTAGTTAATGAGATTTTGCAAAAATGAAACAGAACTCAACTTCTTAGTCGTATAAATATGGAAAACGAAAAATGAATATTTTACTATTAAGTATTAGGTCCCTACATTGTAAGGTTTTGCATAAGGCAGGCTGGAGAGAGGAGATGAGGTGCCAAGAACGGGGAAGAGCAGAGCCTATCGCCCCTGAAGTCTCAAAGGTGATTCTATTGATATTTTATCCCAGATTAGAAGGGTTCATTCCTCACTCCTAAGCGATTTGGTATACTCTTCAACTTAAACCACCGGGTTCATGTACTAAAGTCTAATAGCCTTCTATCGACTCCAAGCCATGCTTTGAATGTTTGCAGTGTGTACCAAACAAGTGTGAGTTGTGTTTAATCCCAATGTATCATCAAACTCAAAATCAAAATGGTCTGTGTATTTCATATGAATCAACAGCTTCTAAATACGATCAAGAGCAGAGCCTATCGCCCCTGAAGTCTCAATGGTGATTCTATTGATATTTTATCCCAGATTAGAAGGGGTCATTCCTCAGCGATTTGGTATACTCTTCAACTTAAACCACCAGGTTCATGTACTAAAGTCTAATAGCTTACTATCCGCTCCAAGCCATGCTTTGAATGTTTGCCTTGTGCAACAATTTTAAAACAAACAAGTTCGGGTTGTCTTTAATCCCAATGCATCACCAAACTCACAATCAAAATGGTGGGTGTATTTTATATAAATCAACAGCTTTTAAAAAGTTGAATGTTTCACAACGAGTCTACTAGGGATCAAGTTTTATTGAGTGCAAGGCTCCAACATCATAAAAGATGAGATTAGGATCGTGCCCTGAACAAATTTGGCGGCATAGATTTTCCTCAGTCCTTGACTTTAAACTGAAGAGATTGCACAAACTCAGTTGAACTGCATTGTAGAAAAGGGGTTTAAAAACCCCAAACCGGAGATACAATGGGGACGCACCACATGCCAATCCTTCACCGTCTCAGTACGGTGATCTAAGCCTCTGGTTCGCTTTATTAATTATTACACCTCAAGATCTGTTGAAATGAATTTAATAGTTCCATTTTACCATTGGTTTCTGTAGCTCTGGTATATTTTTAGTTCTCCGTATTCTTTCCTCTTAATGTTGCATCTTTGCTTACTCTTAGACACTGAGATTGAGACTTTCGATTTTGAAGCAGGACACTCATGCATCTCTCGCTCTCAGAAATGCTGGAAAGGTGAAAAATGGGCAAGATATGAACACTGAGAAACTCAACGTGGAGTTGAGCAAGAACCAAAGTTCTATGGCAGAGTTGGAATGGTATAAAATGTTTTGTAAGGATAACAACATCGGCTATTATGATGTTTTCAAACAGCAGGATGACAAGAAAGACATTCGTTTTAATATGGCTAGAATGAAGTTGGAAAATTTCTGGGACGACATTGTTAGCAAGGAAGAGAAAAAGGAATTGCCTAGTGACTTCCGAACCAGGAATAAATGGATCAATGCTGGCACTGCATATAGAAGACTTGTAGAGCCCTTGGACATTGCATACCACTACCGTACAGATAAAGAAAACAAAAGCTATCTTTCAGATGGGGTCCGACCGCATCGTCACATAGTTCTGGAGAAATGGATGAAAGATAAAGAGCAAACTCGCACTGGTAGAGAAAAAAGGGGCCGCACAAATTTCGCATCATTAACTCAGGACTCATGTTTTTGCGCTCATTTAGAAGAGGCTCGTAAAGCCTTGATAAGTCTCCAACAAGAACAAGACATAAATGCCTCTCTGAAAGTGTGCCTTGAATTTGAAACATATGTTGGGAGCATGATCGCAGGTAAGAGTATTTCTGCTGAGGTATTTTTGGAGCAGAGTAGCTTCATGATTTGGTGGCAACAATACAGTCATATTCAGCTGCAATCCCCGCAGTGGAAATCAAGCTCTCCCTTGTTTGCCTTCATGGCAAATGAGGGTTGGAAGCAGAGTGTTTAGAAGGGCTTGGCTTTGCTGCACCCAACAACGAGTGATATCATGGAGTTTATCAAATTAGTACTTTTTATTTGATAGTATATGGGGGTTCAGTTTGCTTGGTAGAGCTAGACAGACAATTAACTTTTGCTCTAGACATATTGTTCCTCAAATGCTTTTATTTGTTTTTAACATTCCTATCAGATATTTGGAATTGATATATGCATGATTGGAATTAAGATGTGTTTTTAATTTTTATATATATGCATTTTGAATTTATGTATGGTTGAATTTGTTGATTTGTAAATGTTTTTTCATGTCTTTCATGTGGGTTATATTTACTATAATGGGTGGATAAATGGATTCTTTTATGTGGATGTTATTTATTTAAATATAATTATGTGTTAATGGGAATGCATTTCATTTGTAGTATGAGATAGAGAAAGGACAAATAGTTAAAGAAATTCTTTTATATGGAATAAAGTTTAAATTAAGAAATAAAAGTATTTAACTTTGGTTTTTTTTTAAGAATGGTAAAATTTATGTTTATGGAAATTTTTATTTAGTTTTGAATTTATTCTGATAGAATGATTTAATAAAAGTGTGAAGTGATGTATTTGTGTGTTAAATTTTGTTTCTTTTTTAAATATCTGTTTATTTTTATTTATTCAAAATTTTTACATTTTTGTAGATTTAATTTTCTTAGAATTATTTGGACTTCTTTTCATGCATTTAGTTGGGTTAGATTCTAAACTACTTGAGGTTGACCCCAAAATTAAATTTTGTATCTTCAATCGTTGATTATTCACATGCTTATCTTATAGAGTTTGATGTGTTTACATATATTGTGATATTTGATCTATAGACATAGTTGATTCATTCACAACATTTTATTATAAAAGAGTCACATTTTCTATGGAGCTTCATTTCATCATGTATACACCTTTTCCTCCATGAACTTAGGCATTAAATCTTTGTCTCTTTTATATACATTAACCTTACATGTCCACGATTCTAATTTTTTCTCATCGCTTTTGTTGATATCTAATTTGATGATACCTTTTCATGACTCTTTATCTTATCTTTTCCCCTACTTGTTATGTGAGATATTTTTAAATGGGTGCTTCTTGTCCATTTACCTAAATTCATGCCTTGTATCCCTACAATATATTCTTAGTTAAATATTTGGGCTCCTTATATGTTTCCTTGTTCTAACTCCCAAATTAAATAGCGATGGTGCTCTAGTTGGAGATCCTTTATCAGATACTAAGTCTTTTATTTTAATTGTGCTTTAATGTTCTATTGGTGTTTTGACTCACAATTGATGGATGTTTACGGCTTAAGTGTGTTGGTCATCTATTCTTAGTTGTCTTTTTTGTAGCATGCAGTTAATTCACTCAGCCTATCCTTAATTCACTTTCCACTGCGACATAGGTACATATCATCAACACATCAACACATATGGCATCTAATGTTGACTTATAGTTTCCAATGCTAATAATGTTCCTTTCCCCATTTGAGTATCATTACTAATTAGTTAGAAATGTATAATTTTGAAGAGTTTGATAGAAGGAACTGACATGGAAAACTCGAATTGGTTGTGGGATGCTAGTAGTCTATGGGAGGTTAAGTTATGGTCTTTTCAATATTTTATGTCAGACCCTTCAAATATTGATTAATTGGCGTCCAATATGGAGTTTGTAGTGATAGGGTAGGTGATAGTTTTTGGTTGGTCTTACTAGAGACAAATGTCAAGCTATGAGGACAAACATGAACTAGTATGAAGTCATATATCACAAGCCTGTGGGTAATCTAAGAAAATAAAAAATTAATAGGGTATTCTCACAATAGTGTGTCCCACTTTTGGGAACGAAGGAAAATCAAGCAGGAATTTTTTTTTAAATTTTCAACCCCTTTGTGTGAAGGATGGTGTTTGCGCGAAGGGGGGAAAGGTCTTCGCTTGAACACATTGACATGTGGGTGTTCACATGAAGGGGGGAAAGGTCAAGTTGCGTGAATAGATTGACATGGAAAAGGTGTCTTTCCATCGTACTTTTTCCAAGGGGTGTTCGCGTGAATGGGACTTCACACAAATGCCCTTTACCCCTTTCGTGCGAAAGGCTAAAAATGCAATTTTTTGCTAAGGACAAAAAAATTCTGCCCTTTCAAGGTGTCAATCAAGGGCCAAATAAGATAATCTTTTGAAACAAAAAATGTCAGATTATACTACTCTACTCAAGCTTTGCAATGACTATAATTTTAATATATATTGAGTTCATTGTGACTTTCTATTTTTAGTTTAATTAAAAATAGGTTGTCTGGCCATTTAGAAACCTCTCTCTTCGACACTTCGAGAAAAATAGTAAATTAGGCAAAAAAACTTTGAAAAATATGTAGGAAATAGGTACTTATGTTACCTTTCTATCAAAAAAGAAAAAAATAATTTCAATATAAAAAAATCAAGTTAGAGCGATCCAAAGGAACCTATGTCTAAATTAAAGTTAATGTCACTTCATAACACAATAAACTATAAAATTCTAAACCAAATTGAAAAAAACCAATTGGATCCTTTAGGTATTGGTGTTACAAACTCAACCTTGAAATAATTACATCATTATCATTTTTGAAAAAAAAAGTTATGTCAATTCGAGTGACTATCACTCTTTAAAATTGTTGATTTTTTATACAAACCACTTTTTGAAGGAGAAGTAAAAATGGATACAAATCAATTCCAATTTTTTTTTTTAAAATATATTTAGAATTAGAAATAAAATGCTAAAATTCACTAGTATACATCATCTTCAAATTCTTAACATGGTTTGGTAGCAATATGTGTCTGTCCTGTTAGTGATTTTTCTTGCTGAATCCTATTACAAGCCTTAAATGCTTCAATTGAACTCTGTGATTCCTAAACTTATGACTCAAGCAAGAAAAAACTAATTGACAAGGAGAAACTCCTCCTACACTTTGGGCTCCACAGACCCAGGCAGGTGTACCTAAAACATACAAAATCTGCATACATAAACACTCTCTCACTAAACCCTTTATGCAGACATGAAAATCGGTGGATAGTAACAAGGATATTCACCCTTCTTCTCTTCGAACCAAGAGGCTCAGGCTGGCTAACCTATCAAATTCACTTCTACAAGGAATCACCAAAAGCACTTGCACTATTCAATGCAACTTACAGACATTAATGCTCTTAAATTGGAAATGTAAAGTGATTTGAATGAATGATTGATGAAGAAAACTACCAGTCAAGTACAAACCAATGCCTTATCTATTGGGCAACAGAGTCAAACAAATGTGCAATCCCAAAAAACCCTAATTCCAACTCAAGAACCCAAATGGAATGCCTTGCAAACCATTCCTCTCATTTCAATACGTGGACATCAAATTCATATGCAGACCTAGAATTATCAGAATTTGAAATCAAGACTTACTCTCTCCTTGAAAGAAACTCAAATTCAAACCCACAGATACCTTATAACTGGTATATTAACATGCCTTACAAGTCAATATACAAGAATTTAAAAAATGCATATAAAGACATCAAACAAAGAACTGAATAGGGATTCCATTATTTTCATTAAAATTTATTTGAAACTGTACATTGTAAGACCATGAACACAAAAAATAAGACTCAAAAGCCTGAAAGCTATCCTAGCAGCATAAATTTTCAACATCTTTTACAAAATGAGAAGAAAAACTAAGATATAGGAGAATGTGGTCAGTTGAAAGCCAACTGACAGATGTCCATTCTTGGCATGAAAATATTCCCACACTTTGATCTGCAACTGATTCTCAAAAATGATCCACTATGTGCAATCATTTCCCAAACTGATTCTGATTCTAGCCTCGAAATTCAAACCCATACTGATCTTTCCCACTTTACTGAAACTGAAAATAATCATCACCATTGGATTCCTTGTCTTTTCTCGTTTCTGGAAACATATAACACTTGTATGTTTGGATAAAAAATGAATCTCCAGGACATTTTTCCATGAGCAAGCTTGCCATTTAAATTTTTTGAATTTTCTCTATAGTCCAGACTATGTCATTTTTTAAATTCTTTGAAATTTTCAATTTTTAATCATATTCTACACTTTTCCATAGGAAGCAACCAGGAAGCGCCATGTGTCATCATCTGATTGGGTGCTTGGACAAACTCAAGGTTAACCATCTCATTTGGAGAACTGGCGAATGGCTTGTATTCTCCAATTCTCTGAATATTTTCCTTAACCATGGTTACCACTAGCAATTTGGCAAAATAGCCTATCTCTAAATCTCTGAATTGAACTCTAACCACAGGTCAAATTTGGAGAACTGGTGAACAAGCTTAGTCTCGTAATCTCAGAATGAATTTGCACTAACCACTGGGACTTGGAGAACTGGCAACTAGTGTATCTCTGAATCTTGAAATGTCTTGCCTTGACTGCCACAGATTTGGAGATTCAACGACCAAGTGTTCTCTAGATCTCCAGATGTTATCTCTTAACTGCCAATGATCTAGAGAATGCGCGACTGTGGTTATCTCCTGATCTCTGAATGTTAGGAACATGACCACCAGGATTGGGAGAATGGGCGACTAAGATTATCTCCAATTGTCTGAATCTTAGGAACATGAGCGCCAAGATTGGGAGAATGGGCGACTAAGCTTATCTCCAATTCTCTAAATTTTCCCTCTAACCGCCAGCCTATCACGAGATTGAGCAAATGGTTGCCACATGTCCACCTTGTCCAGTCATCTGCCACATCATCTCTTGCAAAATATCCTTACCTTTGGCTGCGGGCACAAAAATTGAGGCACCTTCATGCGGCATGAGCAGAGCCTCCAACTCTTTATCTATTTCATATTGTGTGGGGACTTGCTTATATGCACTAGAAATCCCCATTTCGGCATGCATGTGGGATAATTTGTTTAGAGCATTTTAAACTTTGTACCAAAATTCATCCAACTGGCATGCGCCCCAAGGCGGGTCCACAAGGCGTGAGGCAACTACAGCCTCTTCACACTTCATTTACCTTTGATCTAGGCGGCCTTGTATTTAAATGCTAAAAACTCCCCAATCCCAGTGAATGTGGGATAATTGTAATGAAGGTTTTATGGACAGTTTTGACAGTGCTACACTCAGTCGACCGTATCTCACGAACTAGGATGAATTTTGAAATCTCTCCAGTGAGAATCTAGAGAACTAGGTTTTTGACAACATATCCGAAATGTAGCCCAATCCAACAGTTGAATTAAATGTTATGCCCCTCGCAATATGACTATTTTTTTTTTTTTTTCTGCAAATCTGTGTTTGCAAAATCCATTGATTCATCTTTCTTAAGCAATGGTCTAGCATCCCCCTTTCTTTAAAATGTGCCTCCATCACATGCTAGCTTCCCTTTACATTCATTTTTCTCGTTGTTATGGTCTCCTTTGTATTCATTTATTGCCTTGTTGTTTTCTTAGTTGCTCATTTGTGCAGGTAGCCGCTTTGATAATCTTTACTTTGCATTGAAGGAAAAGGCATACTCACTGGCTTGTACCTTGCTAACAAAGACTCAAATGTTGATCTTGTTTGGACAAGCACTAGCAACTCCAAATCATACACCTAGTGCCCAAACACTTGCGCACAACAATTGATCTTCAAATACATTCACGTGTACAGGCATTTGGAACTTAACATGCATACCACCAAATCCCATATATTACTTAGCAATTTTATAATGATGGCCAGGTACCTTATGGACCGGCAGCTTCCTAAGTTGGGTTTGCAATTTGAACATTGACCTTTAACTTAGTCTCAGCTCCAATAATCAAAGTATTAATTAAACTATCAATGCATGCAAGAGCTTGCTCATGACATGTAAAATTTACACCTTCGAAACCCTTTCACCTTTCATTTAGCATACCACTACAAAATCCACATTCACTCTTTGCACTTCCGTATGCAACCACTTGAAGGAAGTTTGAGACAAAACCATATCAAAATCACAATCTCACTGTGCACCTTGTAAAATTTGTCGAATAACATTAGCTGGCCTCCAGGAGCAACCTTGAAAACTGACCGAAGGAAACTTTCAGAGACCAGAATCTTGGGCATTGATTCATCCCCAAACAAGGAACATGAATCCACAATTAGCATGCCTAGAAAATCAGATGATGAATTATCACCAAACACCAAAGTTAGCCAGTCGGTAACATTTTGAAACAGAACAGTGAAATAAGCAGAAATTGGGTTTGGAATTGGCATGGAAAAGTGATTAAACAGACACATAGGGGATTGAAAATTGGCATGATGACTCACTCTTATGTCTAAAACATGATGCCACAACTGCCATGTCATGACCAATCACTGGGAAAAAGATATTCAAATGTAAACAGGGCCTATTACAACAAATTGACACTTAGGCAAAAATGCAGATTTGGGACAAGTGCTCAAAACAAGACATCACCGAAACAACTTGAAACTTGAAATTAATGACCTAGGATGTCTTCAAATGTCACAAAAAAGGTGATAAGCACTTGACACACATTAAAAACCTCTGAATTTCATCCGGGAAAATAGGCTCAAGAAGCATAAGGCCTCAAACTGCAAAACCACAACATGGTACTCAAAAACCCATGTTGTATTTTTGAGTACCAAGAATGTTATATATATTTTTAAAAAAATATATATTTAGAATTAGAAATAAAATGCTAAAATTCACTAGTTTACATCATCTTTAAATTCTTAACATGGTTTGGTAGCAATATGTGTCTGTCCGAGAGTGAAGTTTTTTTTTTTCAGGATGTTCGTTTCAATGTCAAAGTGGGAGATGTTATTGTGGGAACAAATATCATCTCTCTTTAAAAACTATTAATTTTGAATGATGTTCTCCAATATTGTTTATTGTGATAACATAATAAAAGATAGGTACATACATCTTATGCCTCATTGTTTCATACCAAGTTTGTAGTAACCACCATTTGATTAGTACTATTATTTTTCTTCTCACAACTACTACTAACTTAAATGATTGATAATTTTCTAACTAGATTGGAACTTCCAAATTCATATCTTTTATGACCATAGTTGTGATGACAAATCTATGCCACCACTCATATGATTACACTAGAGTGTGTAGCTCTTAATTTCAGATCTATTTCTAGCGATAGATTTTCAAGTTAGGTTAATTGGTTGGGATTTTATTTCCATAATAAGAAAATAATGGCTTTATAAACTTAATCTATTGAATGTAATTTGACTAGAATGATGGTGCAAGAGCACCTAGTACATTCATGCCTCGATGAGGCCATTTTATCAAATTGGATTTGTTTTTATGTTTGGTACTGTAATAAGGTCTATTTAGAACATTTTTAATGATCCTAAGTCATATGAGGTCAAGTGTGCAAGTTTTTGTAAAAGTTACTAAAGTTGGAAAAAAGTTGTCAAGCAACTTTTCTTGCAAAAGTTGCCATGATGGACAGATTTGAGTTTTAGTTAGTTGAAGTTTAAATTTTGGTTCATAACCATCAGGGAGGTTGCCAAATCACGTAAATAGAATTTTTTCATCGACCATTGGGTAAGTTGAGTGATTTGGTGGTGTTAAAAAATAAGAAATAAAAACTTTTTCCTACTTTTTTTTCCTGATTTCTCATAATTACAGTCAATTGTATGGACCTGTACGAAGGATCCATAATTTTAAATTGGATGAATTGGAAAGAGTGTTGAATAATCTTTCATTTGACTTTGGTTTCATAAACATTTATTGATTTTTTCACATTTTATAACTATTTTGGTGAGACAGGGTCTAAAACCCTAAGTGTGCGAGTTTGAACCACAAAATAATAGTTTGGGGCCCATTCCACCATTGAAAAATTCTATAAATCAGTGGAATGGAAGTATTTAGGATTTCTTTTAATATTTTTGAGGTTGCAAGAGAAGGGCATGGTGTTTGGATCATATTTAAGGTAGTCCTAGCCTAATATCCTTATGTATTAGGTTTAGTTTGACTAGGTATGAGGAGGATTTTGTACAAGGATGATTAAATGATTGTTCTAGTTGGTGTTTTCAAACTCCATATGGTATGCCTAAGTCTCAACAATAGGATTTATAAGCTAGGAAGTAAGAGGACCCATGGGTGCTTTGTAAAAGTGGCCTAATTAGGCCTAGTTGCAGAATTACCAATCTATTATTGAGGGTCATGTTCCAAAACAACCCTACCTATGTTTTGGATATGTTGACAAAGGGTGAAAAGAGTATCCCAATATGCTTTTAGATTTAACTTATGACCTTTGTACATAAATTTATGCTAAAAAATGTCTTATAGGAGGGCTGCTAGCAGGTAGGCTTAATTGTGTATGAAGTGTCACTTGGAAATGTCCTTGGTGTAAGTTAGAGTTTGCATTTTGATAGAAACTTTTTTGTGAAATATGGTATTAATAGCCTAACATCTACCTTCCTATTGATGTGAGTTTTGTGTAAAGAGCCTATGTGGCTCTTGTCCTTGCAATGACAATTTTAAGGAAATCCGACAAATCTGGATTCTAAACTTCAACAATTATTTTATAGCTTAATTGAAAACTTTATTTAAATTTCAAATTATTCAATAATATAAATGTAACTCCATGCTCATTTTAATTTTCAAACATTTCATAATCTTCTCAAATTTAACTAATATTCAAGCACCTGTTATCCCATCTGATGTAACTGAAGGAATGATCTCCAGCTGGCTAAACTCATGCTACCTCCTGTATTGGATTTGCGGCTGCGAAATTATTGTAGTAACTCATCAACACACGCCCTTATTATTTATTGGGCCATGCAACTATTGGAACAGTCCCGCATTTTGTAATCTCCACACCCGAAATATTATTTGGGGCCTGCGACTGCTAGATCAGACCCGCGTCTGAAGTCTCACACCTGGCAATGAGTAATGACCCTGCAGCTTGATGAATAAGCTAGCTACTGAAACTATTGGTGGCAATAACCTGCAATAAGATACTTCTCCTGCCATTAATTCACTGTGCCACATATATCCACCCAGAATTAAAGTCGCCTGTCACTGTTAAAAACATTGGAATTCTAGTATCATTCAATGGCACAGGACTCCACCTCATGACACAACACTTAGAAGAATGTACGTTCTTCTCAATATTCAAACCCTAGTATTTTGAACCACTCAAAATTCTCCATCTCCAAAATAAGTTTAATACCCTGAATCAATACTTTTTGCAAGTCCTAGGCTTTAAATGAAAAACTTCAATCTTCTTCATGATGCCAAACTCTAGCTTCGAGCACACACTTCTCACTTAAGTGCCTTGAAGTGTCAAGCACACACTTTTAAATTAGAATAAAAAGTAACATCATAATAAATTAAGCCAAGCTTAATTATAAAAGATATGAAGATGGAGACACATCATGAACCCAACTGAAGAAGAATGAAGATCAAACTGAAACCCAACTGCCTTGCCAAAAATAGGCACCACTAACTGACTTATTGAAAATAGTAAGTGTGCACATAGAGATTCCCTAAACAATCCATCAGCTCAGGGGAATTTCATTAATGAACTGATAAAATGGCAAGCATAGGTGCTTACTAAATTGGGGACATTACAGTCCTCCCTCCCCAAGATTGCTTGTCCCCAAGCAATCGCAAAACAGGATGCTACAAAATATCTTCTGACTCCCAAGTAGCATCCTCATCCGAAAGACCATGCCACTTAACCAAAAACTCATGAATAACTCATCTGCGCAATTGTCATTCCCTGGTATCTAAAATGGCTTCAGGAATCAGTTCCAACTTCCCTTCATCATCTAGAGGTGGTAAAATAGCCGAAGGAACCACATGCCTTCCCAAAGCTTTCTTCAGACGAGACACATGAAACACATTGTGTAATTTACTATCAGGAGGCAAATCCAACTCATAAGCAACCTCTCCAACTCGCCGAACCACCCGAAAGGGACCATAATACTGAGGCTTAAGCTTTTCAGTCCCACTCCTCTGAATAGAAGACTGCCGATACGACTGCAACATCAAGTACACCATGTCCCCAACCTCAAAAGAGCGGGCCACTCTCCTCTGATCAACATATTGCTTCTCTTGATTCTATGCACATTGTATATTATCCTGCAAGGTGCCTAGAACATCCTGATTGTCCTGTAACCAATCACCTGCACCAGGTACTCTGCTATCACTGATCATCAAATCAAAGAAATTGGGAGGATCATATCCATACAAAGCTTGAAACGGAGTCATACCAATAGACATATGGTGGGTTGAATTGTAACAATACTCACATAAATAAACCCAGTTCACCCAAGCCCTCTGCTGAGCAAAAACATAGTTATGAAGATAACCCTGCACCCATTTATTAACTATCTCAGTCTGCCCGTCAGTCTATGGGTGATAGCTAGTACTAGGAGTTAGTTCTGTACTGCATAACCTGAACAACTCATTCCAAAAGTGACTCATGAAATGACTATCCCGATCACTCACAATGCTCTGTGGCAATCCATGTAACTGAAAAATCTCTCTGAAGAACAATTCTGCCACCTGTACCGCTGAAAAAGTGGTAGCAATGGGAAAGAAGTGAGCAAATTTAGTCAAACGATCCACTACTAGATAAATATAGTCTCTACCTTGGACCTTAGGCAGGCCCACAATGAAATCCATGGAAATGCATTCCCATTTCTGATCAGGGATAGGTAGTGGCTGCAATAATCCTACTGGATATGTATGCTCCTTCTTGTTCTGCTAACAAACAGAACATTCCCTAACATAATTTTGAACATCATGCTTGAGACCCCTCCATGTGAAACGTTCACGCACCTGCCTATAAGTTTCATAGAAACCCGAATGCCCAAATACAGGGGAATCATGAAAATCCCTCAACACCAACTGTATAACACGCGAACTAGCCACCAACCAAACCCTTCCCTTGTGAATAATCAACTCATTCACAAGAGCATACCCGTCATCCTAGATAGTCCCCTCCAAAAATTCAATGGCCCACTGATCCTTCACATACTCTGCAACTATCAAATGTTTCCAATTCTTAGTAACCTCTGTCAAGGCACACAAGTGTGGTCTCCTAGATAGGGCATCAACAACAACATTCTGTGTTCCCTTGATATAGGTGATATCAAAATCATATGACTGAAGCTTGCTGACCCATTTCTACTACCGCTCATTCAGATCACGCTACCCCAGGAAATATTTCAAACTATCATGATCAATTTTAATGCAGAATTTGTTGCCAACCAGGTATTGTCTAAACTTAGCCAAAGCATGCATGTTGGCTAACATTTCCTTATCATAAACACTGAAAGACTTTTCAAGACCTCTGAGCTTCCTACTCTCATACACAATAGGATGACGATCCTGAGAAAGAACAACACCAATGCCCTCACCAGAAGCATCACAATGCAAATTGAAAGGTCTAGAGAAATTAGGCATAGCCAACACTGGACAAGAAGTCATAATCAATTTGAACTTCTCAAAACACTCCTGTGCCTGAGTAGTCCATTGGAAAGAACCCTTCCGAGTCAAATCAGTAAGGGGAGTGGCATGATGGGAAAACCCTGCAACAAATCTATGATAAAAGGCACACAAACCAATAAATCCTCTACGCTGCGTCAAACTCTCTGGAACTGGCCAATCAATAATAGCGCGAACCTTTTCCGGATCCATATGAACTCCTTCCGCACTAATAATATGTCCCAGATATAATAACTCAGACATGCCCATTGCACACTTAGACTCCTTAGCAAATAAGGAAGCCTCAGCCAAAATACCTAAAATAGTATCCAAGTGCATCAAGTGCTCCTCCCATGTCCTGCTATAAACCAAGATATCATAAAAAAAAACCAATACAAACTTCCTCAACTGCTTATGGAAGACCCTATTCATGGTGGAATGAAAAGTTGCTGGCACGTTGGTCAACCCAAAAGGCATGACCAAAAACTCAAAGTGACCATAATGGCATCAGAAGGTTGTCTTTTCTATGTCCTCTTCCCGAACCCAAATTTGATGGTATCTAGATCTCAAATCTATTTTAGAAAAGAAAGCAGCTCCATGCAACTCATCAATCAACTCATCAATGCGAGGAATCAGATACCTGTTCTTGATGGTTCTCCGATTCAACATTCTATAATCGATACACATTCTCATAGTGCCATCCTTCTTCACCAAAACTACTGATGAAGCAAAAGGGGACTTACTCAGCCTGATGTGACTCATAGAGAGTAGCTCTTCAATAGTCTTTTCGATCTCATCCTTCAACCGTTTGGGATGTCAGTAAGGAGTGATCATAATGGGTTTAGTACCTTCTTCTAGCTCAATAATATGCTCTATGCCTCTGTCAGGTGGTCTGCCATGTGGTAAATCACTGAACACTTTAGAGTGTTTAACCTGAAGTTCCTGTATATCAGGTGGATAGACTGTCTTCTCAACCTCTGCAGACTTAATTGACATCCTGCACTCTGCTGCCCAATCTACTACATCATGATTAATAAGTCGCTGCATATTCCTGAAAGAAATAGTCTTCAAATTATCTTCCTTAATAGCCTTCAAAACATGTTTCTTTCCGTCCACCTCAAAACTCATTTCCATGTTCTTAAGGTTGAGGTAAAATGCCTCAATGGAATGCAACCAACTCATGCCTAAAACCAATTCTGTCCCACCCATATCAACCACATAAAAATCAGATTTGAAGTCATAATTGTCTAACTTGAGTGGCAATCCTGAAATCATTTTGTCACACTTAAGAGTGTAACCATCAGCAACCTTGACACTAACTCCCTCAAAATCTTCAGTCAGCAAACCTCTTTTGGATACTAACCCTGAAATAATAAAATTATGTGTTTCCCCTGTATCCAATAATGCAATGACACGCTATCCCACCAAGCGCCCACGTAGTCTGAAAGACCCTTCTTTCTGCATGCTAGAAAGATAAACCACCTTAAGCTTAGAATTGTCTCCATCGTTCCTCTCTGTAGATATTACTTCTTCCGTGTCTTCCTACTATTCTGAAAAATTAGTCACATGCTCATACTCATAAAACCATTCCATGAGCCTATTTCTCCCCTTAGGCCTCAGGGGACACTCATGTTTCTCATCATAGGGACCCCTGCAATAAAAACATAACCTTCTTCTCCTCAAATCATTAAGAGTTTCTGGATCAAGTGGTCCTATCATAGGACGCTTAGAATTTGATCCGTCTTCTTTTTTGGGGGCAGAATTATTGTCCTGAGAAGAACTCAATGGTCTAGAAGGGAAATGAGTGCGTGGTGCTGAAAACTCCAAGTCCCGAGCTTTCTTCAGGCTACCTGCAAGGAAGGAGGATCAAAGGACTTAACCCATCCTCTGAGAGGCTCTACTAATCCTTCAGTGAATAGCATTACTCTTCTTCTCTCTAAAATATCATAAACCATCACTGAGATTCTTTGAAACTCATTAATGAAATTCTCCAAATTACCAGTCTGTTTGAGTTGGGCCAAATCATGAAAATATGATTCCGGATCTTTCCTATCAAATCTCTCAACTAGATTGTGCACAAACTCTTGATAAGTTCTTATATGATCATGCTGTAATGACATGAGACCATGATACCACCAATCATGAGCAGCTCTGTCTAAGTGCAGAACAACAAATCGAACAACGTCCTCTTCAGACATAGGACGTAAAGCAAGGAAAGTGTCCAACTTATGAATCTAGGCCCTGGCTGTCATCTTCCCACTACCATCAAAATAACTCATAGTAAGTTTATTTGTCGCTTGCTTAAGTTTAAATTGGTTAGTCCTCTGTCTTGCATCTGGACTATACCTACCTCTATGATGCTCTCTTTTTTGGGATAAGAACCTGTCAAAGTTCAAGTTCCTCTTAATGGGCTCAGGTAATGCGTCCCATTCAACATAATGAGCAACCATATCATCCACAAAAGGGGCTGGCTCAAAATCAACACTAACTGCATCCTCTTCAGGTCTCAGAAATGTGGGACGTAATGGCCTATCACGGGTACCTGTAGGATCATCTCTGGTCACCTGCCTATCCACAATTCTAGATCTATGTGAACCAACTGATGCATCTCTAGTGCCCCTGTCACAGTTTCCTAGTACATTCATGCACTGCAAAGTGTTAGAAAGTTGTTGTAGAATAGTTGCAACCTGATGTTGTCCGACTGCAAGATTTTGAAAAGTATCTCTGACTTCCCTGTCCATGTCAATTCCCACATTGTCTCTATTCCTGTTACCTGTTTGATCACCTTGCTGACCCTATTCATTAACCTCTGGAGGTGGCGAACCTCTACCTCTGCGAGTGTAATGAATAATAGGCACAAATCTATCTGCCATATCTGGGCCCAAACTTTAGGCTGGCAAGGTCAGTGCTCTGATACCACTGTAAAGAGCCTATGTGGCTCTTGTCCTTGCAATGACAACTTTAAGGAAATCCGACAAATCTGGATTCTAAACTTCAATAATTCTTTTATAGCTTAATTGAAAACTTTATTTAAATTTCAAATTATTCAATAATATAAATGTAACTCCATGCTCATTTTAATTTTCAAACATTTCATAATCTTCTCAAATTTAACTAATATTCAAGCACTTGTTATCCCATCTGATGTAACTGAAGGAATGATCTCCAACTGGCTAAACTCATGTTACCTCCTGTATTGGATTTGTGGCTACGAAATTATTGTAGTAACTCATCAACACACGCCCTTATTATTTATTGGGCCCTGTGACTATTGGAACAGTCCCACATTTTGAAATCTCCACACCCGAAATATTATTTGGGGCCTGCGACTCTTGGATCAAACCTACGTTTGAAGTCTCACACTTGGCAGTGAGTAATGACCCTACGGCTTGATGAATAAGCTAGCTGCTGAAACTGTTGGTGGCAATAACCTACGATAAGATACTTCTTTTGTTGTTAATTCACTATGCCACATATATTCACCCAGAATTAAAGCCGCCTATCACTATTAAAAACATTGGAATTCTAGTATCGTTCAATGGCATAGGACTCCACCTCACAACACAACACTTAGAAGAATGTACGTTCTTCTTAGTATTCAAACCCTAGTATTTCAAACCACTCAGAATTCTCCATCTCCAAAATAAGTTTAATATCCTGAATCAATACTTTTCGCAAGTCCTAGGCTTTAAATGAAAAACTTCAATCTTCTTCATGACGCCAAACTCCAGCTTCAAGCACACACTTCTCACTTAAGTGCCTTGAAGCGTCAAGCACACACTTTTAAATTAGAACAAAAAGTAACATCATAATAAATTAAGCCAAGCTTAATTATAAAAGATATGAAGACGGAGACGCATCATGAACCCAACTGAAGAAGAATGAAGATCAAACTGAAACGCAACTGCCTTGCCAAAAATAGGCACCACTAACCGACTTACTAAAAATAGTAAGTGTGCACATAGAGATTCCCTAAACAATCCATCAACTCACGGGAATCGCATTAATGAGCTGATAATGGCAAGCACAGGTGCTTACTAAATCGGGGACATTACATTTTGTTCCACTTACATAACATGCGGAATAAACACTCAATGCTTCAAGAAACATAGAGCATTAAACCCTCTCTTGAATAAAGTCATCTCCCATGCTAAGCTTTGAAATGAAGATCATGGAATGACTCCAAGGTTCCTTACACCTGTGGATATCTAACTCAATTGAAATGATGTTATTTTCTGGTTAATCACTTAGGCGGGCTTACGTAATTCATTCAAGGATGCCAACTTCTTGTAGTTCTAAAGATTTGGCTTCACAATGTGCAATAAAAATATAACCATAATTTATATCACTTCCAACTTCACTCTTCAAATTCTACTATCTAGACTACTTCTACTTCTAACTATGGATGGGAAGACTAATGGATGGACTAGGACTCCTACCAAATGGAGGCTTTCCTGTGACTTCAACTCCACCTAGTCTAAAGCTTCGAAGGATCTCAAATGGTTTTCATATCAACACCTTCCTCTTAACCCAACATAGAGTACAAATCAAGGATCCAATTCCAATTGAACTTGAGCACAACTACTAGATTACCACACAATGCACCCTTGCATCTACAAGGAGCTAGTGGCCTAGTTTTATAGAGTCAACCAATCAAACATCCACCAATATCACCATACAATCTATCTACTTTTACACTTACTCTAACAACTTTGAGATACAATCCTATTTTAATTGAGAGATATAAGGAACCATGCAAGTACACCAAAATGATCATGTATATCCACCATGCAAGCCACAACAATGAATAGAGAATAATTTTGATAGTATTTTGGCAACAATTCTCTAACATAACTCTCTTTACAAATGAGAGAAAATGGCCTTATATAGAGGCTCAAGTACAATGAGTGGCCAAGATTAAGAGGAAAAAATCTAAAATCAAGGGCCCAGATTACATCCCATAAACCCTAATTAGGGTTTCCATAATTACAACCAATTACATAAGGGCACCAAACTTGTAGGCCAATAAGAAAATCAGAATAATTTTTCCAACCAATGAGAACATATGACACTTGGTATGATATGATTGCACATTCTTGAAAGAGGAATATTTTGATTGGAGGAGACAGTCAATTGCCACCCCATCATCCTTATCATGTTATTTCATCTTTTGATGAAGGGAAGATATCCTTTAGATGCTCAACCTTGTCCACCTCTTTCCATGAACACCCCTACTAACCTGCAGGAGCATGCCCGCCAACTAGCAACAACACCCCTACCAACTTGAGTCCTTAGGAATTTTCTCATTGCCATGTCTTGAACTTTTTAATGGTTACCTTATTCAACATTCCATAGTCAATGCATAGTATCAAGGTTCCATCTTTCTTTTTAACAAATATAACTAGAGCACCCCAGGGGGACACACTAGGTCGGATTAATCCCTTCTCTAACAGTTCTTGTAATTGTATTTTCAGTTCCTGAAGCTCAATAGTGTTCATCCTATAAGGAACTTTTGATACTGGAGATGTTCCTGGCAGAAATTCTATTGAAAAGTCAAACTCCCTCTTGGGTGACATTCCTAGTAGTTCCTCTGGGAATACATACTGAAATTCAAGGAGGAAGGGCTATTCTCAAGAGTTGGAGTTTCTTTTTCTTCCTTCTTGTTTAAAGCTACCATAAAGATTTGGTTTTCCCATTTTTTTCTTTCCTTCTTCAATTGTATGGAAGAAATAGTTCCTATGGTTATAGGTTTGTACACCCTATATATCTCAACTCTATGCCCATCATCATCTACACATTGTACTACTTTGTGTAGGAAATCAACAATGGCCTTGTGTTCAGTTAACAAATTGATCCCTAGTATAACATCATATGTCCCCAAAGGGACAACATACAAGTCTACTCTGGTTCTCATCTCAGGAAACTCAACAAGAGCATCCTCAAGATATTTGCTAACTGTCCTTGTAGCTTTGTCACCATACTGGACTATCCATGATGTATCCATTTCCTTTATTGATAAGGACATTTTCTTAAATAACTCCAGTGAAATAAAGTTTTCTGATGAACCAGTATCTATCAAAATAGAAATAGATCTACCAAGGAGTGTACATATTGCTTCCAAGGGGGTGTTTTGATGCTTGGTTTGTTGATTCCTTACAACAGCATAAATTTGGTGTTGTTGAGGAAGTTGTCTAGAACCTGATACCTATCCCATCGAATAGTCTCTAGCATAGTTGTTTCCCCCACATAAAAAATCCTCTAGTAGGTCCTTTAGAAGTTTGAGGTAGTGTGTTCCAACCAGTTCTTGGTGTATTCATGTTGAAACTATTTCCTTGATTCCAGTTTGCTATTGATTCTAGGGGTCCTCTTCTCCTGCTATTACCTTGTTCCTAGAGATATTTGTGTTCCACCTTCCTTTTAAAATAGGGTCTTCTATCTTAAAAGGTTTTCTTGGCTGCAACCAAAGACTGAAGCTTCTTTTATTATTTATGAGCTCTTTCCAAAACTTGGTTCATGCTCCTAAGGATAAACATGTCTACCTCTGCTCCAATCTCAATGTTTAAGCCCATAATAAATTTTATTGCTTGGGCCCTTTCAACTTTTGGTAAATAGGGACATACATCATTAGATTGGAAAAATGGTCCCAGTATTGCTGCACTGATAAATGTCCTTGTTTTATATTCATAAACTCAATCATTTTCTCATCATAATATAGATGTGGGAACCACCTTTCATGAAAGTGTTCCACAAACTATTCCCAGCTTAAGGTTTCCTTGGTGTAGTTAAAATTCTCTTTAGTGTCAGTTCACCAGCTGGCCTCTCCTATTAATTGGTAGGTACCCCATGCAACCTTCATGCTTTCTGGATAGTCTTTTAACTCAAAATACTTCTCCATTTTTGTTAACCAATCCTCTACTGCATCCCCAACATGTTTTCCATCAAACTTAGGTGGGGCAATTCTTTGGATGTCCTTAGAAGGATCAAAGATAATCCCTTACCATGTAGGCCTATCTGTAGCAGCTTGCTTGGGTGGAGGAATTATTGGGGGAGTGGTTTCCCATCCTATTCCATGGAGGTTTTTCTCTTGATTCCCTATAGGGTTTTCTAGAACATTCTATAACTGTCCTTGCCTGGTGCTCAAATCCTTTACAGTCTTCTCTAAATTATGGATCTAATCTTTTTCTTCAATTAAAAAGTTCATAATAACTTCTATACCACTCTCAGTTTGTTTTGTTGAGTTTTGATTTTGAGTAGAGGGTGCAGTTCTTCCTCTTCTTACTCCATGGGGTCCTCTAGTTCGAGCCATTAGTATCCTGGTATATGTATGCCAACAATATTTATATATTCAAATTGAATAGACTAAATCTTAATCTTTAATTGAATCATTTATTAAAGACATACTTAATATAGACAAGCATTGCAATAACTTTTAAAGAAGAATCATCTTTATTTTTGGTACACTAATTGTTACAAGGGTACTTTCTTTAGGTACACATTCCACTTTTACATTTATACAAGATACTATACACATTTACAGATTAAATTCCTGGGAAACCTACTTTGGGTCCCTTTCCTCTTCTGGATCCTCCTCGGAGTCAGGGTTTCCTGGTGCATTCTTGGGGTGCACCTACTGGTAATGTTCCATAACTTCTTTACTAATTGCTAGGGCATTACATCCTATATGAAAAGGAAAATCTCTTACTACAAAAGGCTTATCTATCTTCTATTTTTGTCCCCTTTTTATCTTTTAGCTTTGTTTATTTTGATTCTTTTTACCATTGAAGACAATGTCTCACTATCGATGTTGTCTTCATGAGAGGACATTGGAGTGAATTCAGGGTGCATCTAGGGATCTGGTTGTGTGCTTACAGAGGGCTTCTCCTTCCTATAGACATAGACTCTCTCCACCATTCTGGAACATAGATTATCAAGTATTAAGACTTTAGTAAGTACGTCATATACAACTTATCAATTTCAAGTACATCATATACAACTTATCAATTTCAATTCCCCCCCCCTTTTTGAACATATTCATATGCTAAGTAGTAGGCCTTTAGGCCGAGTGTCTGAACCAAAAGCTCTGATACCACATGTAGGGACCAACCTGTCCTAAGAATTAAAATGACATAAATACTTGAAGCTTCATTAATAACATACCAACTTGAGTACAAGGCTATAAATTTTTTTTGTATAGTTTACTTAGTAAAGTTAATCATTGATTTCTCAAGAGATCAATTTTAAAAGAGTCCATTCGCGACAAAATTTCCACTTAGCCATCTAGGCTCTTCTATCATGGGAAACTCAAGGGTCATTCAGACCCAATCTCTTTCCATGTGGAATAGAGGGTGATGTAAATGACCTAGAAGTCATTCTTCCATCCATTTGGGATAGGTTATCATAAGGATAGGAAATACCAAATGCTCTGATCAGAGACTTGCACTCTTCGGGACCATTCGAGTCCAAAGTAGCTTGCTAGAATTTCACAATCTGCCCAAGACTATGCCAAGGTTCTTAGCAGGGTTACAAAATAAGATCTGCACCCTTCCTTAGATTTCAGGCTTACGGCCAGGTGCAGACCACCAAGAGTAATTTTAAGTTCTATACCCCCTCTTGGCTTTTGGGCATCCAACCAGGTATATATACCTTCCTGAGAATCATTATTTTCTTAGTTTAATAAATTTAGAAGCGTGCGTCTTGGATTGATTGTTAATATGAAACCACTTTAATTATGTTCAAGGAACATGTGCACTGGAGGTATCCTTCACCTATCGACTGCCTACATACCCGTATCCACAAGATCAAGGCCCTTGAACCCTCTCACACTAACATAGTATGTAGTTCTATTTTCTACTGAGTTTTGGTGTAACTGTTGTGGAAACAAACCCTTTTGGGGCATTATCCTTCTTAGACAACTCTTTGCCATCATACACCCACTGGGGCAAATCAAGAGGAATCCTAGGAACTAATTACTATCAACTTCAATAGTGTTTATCATGATGTTTTAAGTTATTAAAATTGTAGGGTTTACCTAGGCACACACGTCCTATATACACTCCACTCCTCTAACTGACTTGGTATCATTCTTCCCTAAGTTATGAATTTCCTAATAGAATTTGAGTTTTCTAATTAAGAGTTCAACGTAACAGTCGGTTTTTTGAAAATATTGCATTAGAGGGTCAAAGAAGGATAACTATTAGTAAAACAACATTTTTTAAACTAAGTGTGCCTTAATGTTTTGATGTGAGGTGTTTCCCTTCTTCTCAATGCAACCACAAATAACTATGTATTATTCAATCCTTGCTCATGCTTAGTCATTGAATAGCATCCCAAGGGGAATATCCTCTAAATATGTATAACAAAAATCTGGAAAGAACTACTCTGATTAGGACAACCATATATGCAAATGGAACTATCCAAGTCTTGAGAGGCAAAACATAAATAGAACTACTCAAGTATTGAGAAACATAATGAGAAATAGATTCCTCCAATATTTGAACAGTATGGTAGAACAAACCCTTTTGAGGCAGCAAAACAAGAAGAAGGTTTAATGCAAAATAATCATCCTCTTTTATCCTATGCTTGCCAATAACATGGAAGAGTTTCCATTGAGAGTGATGAAGTCCTATTATATTTATGAATCACCACAAAAGAGAAACAATATAGCTATAAGGTTTGGGGGATCTTACACAATGATAATACTATTGCCTAACTTGTACTTTAATCAACGTTGTTAATGTATAAGATAGAATTCAGAGGTTTGATTAAACATAGGAGAGATTCCAAACATCAGAGTATTCTTATTCACTAGAAGCAACTTAACATCCTAGTTAGATATGGTGGAGTGTTCATTAAAACACCATATTCCTCAACCTCTTATCATAATAACAACAACCTTCACTTTATTGGCATGGGCTGCTGGTACTCCAAAATACTAGAGGATTTCTCCTTTTTTTCTCTTCTCTGAAAATACTGAATATTTTAACTACAACATTTTTTTATAGAATATCATAAATATCATAACAAGTCCCTCCCTAACATTCACAAATTCTATATCCATTTTTTAGAATTTCGTAATTACTAAAACACAACCGACTGCCATTATGACTTTATACATGCTAAAGTAGAATAAGAACTTACAAAATAATGTAAAAGCATTTATAAAAGGTGTAGAGAAACACAAATTTTTTAGTGTAGCATATCTAAACAATGATTTTAGGACGGGAAAGAATATTTAGGTCTTTCTCAACTTTAAACCCCCCTCAATTCATTTGGTGATAAGTAACAACATGGTTGGAACCACATATTTTTTTTAAACTAAAGATTGAAATAAGAATAAAAATATCACATACCAACTGAAGTAACATTTTTTTTTAATTGAGAACATAATTTTGTTTGTGTGGATCTCTTGAGCTGCAACTTATCACCATTTTTACAAATGAATAAGGAACTCTAATTTAAAGAAGTAATAATAATACAAACTCCCTATGTTGTTGCACATCCATAATATTAAACAAATAAATAATCAAGCCACAACAAATTTTCAATATTGGAATGGAGATAAGGTTTTTATTTATTTATTTTAGAAGCAACTACAAAATTTAAAGATGAAACATACCTGGTCTATGCTGGAGAACAGTAAATCCTATATCCACTAAGACCACTGTATTTCCTCCTCTCCTCCTGTTGCAACTCTTTTTTTCTTCTTCTTTAAAATAATGATTCAAACCTTACTTATAATCACTTACAGTCGGTGCTAAAAGTGGTTCCCTCCTCTAGAACATGTTTGGATCAATTCCAATAAGATTTGCATTAAGTTGGACCTCCCATGCAGACTGTAGCGTCATGAGGCCCACTTGCTCTAGCCACGTTGCAATATTACGTCTCCTCACCACTCCAATCTGGGTGCGTATATCCTTAACCCTATATGAAATTCTTCCATTTTCTACAAACTCTCTTCATTCGATAAAAAAATCAGATAGCCTTATGTTTTATTTTATTTTAACGAGGGAGATTTATATACAGGTGTATACATATTTCTTTCTTTGTTGTTGTCGGCTACATAAGTTTGGTCATTTATTTATAAATGTGATGTTTTATTATATATTTGTAAGATAGAAATTTTGATATTTACAATAAGTTTTATAAATTGACTTATGTAGTTATGGCATGTATGTTATTAATTATTAGTGTTAATTTTATTTCCAATATTATTTAGTACTTATTTATATCTCCCTTCTTTTAAAATGTTTGTTTAATTAATTATATTATTTAATATTTTAACATTTATGTTCTACTTATATTTTTATATTATTATTTTAATATGTATTTTTAATTACTATAATGTCTAACGATTTCAATGTATAATCTAATTTTATAATTTACTTATATGTAATATTTAAGGAATAATTAAAATCAACTAAAATTGAGAATCTAGTTAACACTGTAGAATTCAAGTTAATTCAACTTGAACAACTTCACTAAACATTGTCTAATTTTTTTTGAAATAAAATAATTTAAATCAAAATAATAAATGATAAAAGGACAACACATTAACACATTTGTCGTGGCACCTTATTTAAAACAAATTAAAACAAATTTTGCTTTATCCCAGAAAAATGGATGGGCAAGATCATTTCACACCTATTCTTGCACACCTATTAACAAATAGCAACCGTAGATTTTTAAAAGTCAGGTCAATCGTTCTCATATAAGTAACGTCTTCAACGTAATTAACAATAAAGACATTCTTTATTTTATTTGATTTTTTAACAACCCTTGCACCTCTTTACATGTGCTAGTAGATAATTTAATTAGAAAAAGAAGAAACTTCATATTTATAAATGAATATTATATTGTAAAAAAGATGAAGTATCAACTCCTACTATCTTGACAATACATGCTGGCTCCACCATAAAGCCCTCTTATCCACAGATATCAATTGAGAAATGTCTATACAGATAAGATTATTTCCTTCATTTAATAATTAAATTAAAATTTAGAATACAATTATATACTGATTCTAAATTTAATTCTAGATAGACACCCTTTTGATGTCTGTATAGACATTTCTAAGCATTTTCCAGCAAGAGACATGTTCCCATCGAACATCGACATTTTTCATATAATCATCTCTATTGGTCGTTCTTCCTTCTTGTTCAACGTCAACCAATGGCATCGTCATCCTCATCTTCATTTAACCAATGAAAATCTATCTTAATAGATATACAATTTTTAATTTTCAGGCAACACTACAAGGTCCGTACTTGTGAGGAAGGGTGGAGATTGGATTTCGAGCCTGGGCAGATTTGACGCGTCAACACTTGATAATCTAATCCATTTTTACAAGCGGACGACACGGCACAATCATTACTTCAAAAATTCGTACATTGACTAGTTATACTTAAAATTGTCGATTTGATGTGGTGTGACTCAACACCAAGCAGACTTCCAAGGACTTTCATTTGTATTTCCTCTGTCTTATCTCTTGTCTGTATCTGCAGACAATCTGAATTGACATTTCCATTTTCTTTCCTCCTTCGCCGCATAATTGGCCCCTACGACACGCTCTCTTTCAATGCATTTTCGTAGATGTTGGTCTGCTGCTTCTCAATTATTTTGTTGTTTTGTTTGATTAAGAGAGTAAAAGAAAAACACTATAAAGCCCTTAAGACCTCGAATGCCCAACAAGCGGCAGGGGGCAACCATGGACTTAGATTTGCCAAACTATCAACAGTAAGTATGAGCATTTGAGTTTTTCATTTGGGTTACAGGTTTGAAGGCATTTATGTTTGGTTTGAAGTTGTTTTGGATACGTGATTAATCAATTTTCTTTTCTTTTTTTTGGTTCATTTTGTATAAATCCTGAAGTATGATCTCAAATATTTATGGAAAAACTACTAAATTAACATTATAGACTGAAATTTTCATATTCTAAATTAGTTAAAAGAAAAACCATTAAGAGGGTTTACACTAAATGAGCCTTGTTTTTTGTTACAGGTTCAGTTGTGGGAAGGAGCTTGCAAGTTTGGTTGGTACCTGTGGGATCCTGCCCAAGGCTTGGAAGGGGATATGCAGTATTTCCAACAATAAGGGAGACAGTTTTCTTCTGATAAAAGATGAAGATGTAGTATATGTGATCTTCCCTTCATTTAGTAAGGAAGATTTCATTGACCCACATAGCAAATATGGAGAGTGCAATATTCAGAATGAGGAAATCTTCTCTGCTGGCCTAAAGGGCGATGAAGCTAAACCGGCCCTGGTTTACAAGGGAGCTCTCAACCGATTCCTCCATATTCTGGAAAGTTCAGATTTCAAAGCCAAGGTAAGCAGACCTTTGAATTCGTATTATAGGGTTGCTTTCTGATGTAGGATTCCTGCTCTTGCATTCTAAATGTTACCATTAGTATCTACCTGTAGTTTTAATCTAATGTATTTTTCTTTTATTGATGTTATTTGTTAATGTAGAATTTGAGTAATACAAATCCACAAAACGCCAAGATCACCTGTATACAAAAAACCTGTTACAAAGAAGTAGAGAGAAGAAGAGGTCAAGGATTTGACTCAAAAAATGAAGAAGAAAATATCCTCAATAATGAATGAATAATAGTGTACAAGGGATCATCCATATAAAGGAGATCAAAGGCCTTGAAAAGGCAAACCTAAAAAGCAGAAGTGCATGTAATAATTAATTAAACTATTACAAGACTAATGCATGCATGTAATAATTAGTTAAACTATTACAAGACTAATGCATGCAAAAAAAACAAACTGATGCATAACTAGTGCATGAGTTGACTAAAGCAAGGAGTTGATATCTTAAGAAAGGAGTAAAATATTAATAAAATTAATAATTTACTCTAACAGTTAATAAATATCACATTGATTAGATTAATATCTAGTAATTGATGGGTTAAGGAGGTTTTAGAATGAAGTTTCATAAGATACAATGTTTGTTGAAAGTTATGTAAATAGGGTAGCAAGCTAAGTGGGTATGTTTGAGTTGAAGTAGTACTGACATGATTAACCTTCAAAGAAGGTCTCATGCTTCACCATTGTGAGCATCACCTAGATTCAATAAGTAAGTGTACCATTTTTTCTTATAAAAAATAGATTCTTGTAAACTACTACTCAGAAAACATTCAATAATAATAACAATACCATATATAAACTAATACCTATTATTAATTTTTTTATTCTCCATTATCATAACTACTACATGAAGAATATTCTACAACGCATTAAAAGTGCAGCAGATTAGCCCAAAGCTTATTGATATTAACCTAGTAAAAATTAAAACCATTGAAAAAATCCCCATGTACGATTATCATCAGTTGCTTGCATGGAAGGAATCCGTCACTTGGGAAACTGAAGCTGCGGATAGGAAAAGTTCACGAGGTTAAATCTCAGCCTTTAGAAAAGAAATGTCAGGTAGCTCTGAGATCTGTCTATGATTTTATTTTATAAATATCAAAGTTAGTATTATCTACACCTGTATGCTTGGTCATTCTCGATCTTTCTATACAGAAATTTATGCAATGATAAATTTTATAATTTACAGGGCATTTAACACTTGTATTATTATAAATTTTCCTTAAAATTAATGAATAAATGTATGTGAGCGTTTATTATTACATAAACCATTATGTTCAGAATTATGAATTAAAAGATGGTTCTGAGAAGGTCTTAAAATCTTAGAAAGGTTCAAAATATCATCCTGTTAATTTATTGTCATGCTCATATTCATGATTATAGGATTTTTTTTACTGAAGTTATAAATGTAACAAGAGCTCTGATAGAGCTGGAGTCCTTGCCTACTGTAAAAATGAAAGATTAGTTTTGTGCTATTAAAACATTCAAAAAGAAAGATAGTTTAATTAAAACATTCTGACTGAAATGGAAGAAGCTACAGATTGTGATTATTGAGCTTCAACACTACTGGGTGCGCCATCTATGAGGCATCAACCAATATTTGAGGTGTGGCAAGCATTTGTGATTTCCATTCATTAAAAGGGAGGTGTAACTAGAGTAAATTTAACATCACAACCAATCCTAAATCCACTGTTGCCTTTAGACCCCAAGGATATTTGGCCGGTCAAACTGGAGTTGGGCGCCAACATTGAGGACGAGTTTGGCATCATTTCTAGTTGCCTAACTCTGGATCCAATTTTAAAAAAAACACTCATACTAGCTGTACCAATTTTATCAAAGTAGTACAAGTCTGAAACAGGATTCTAGATGGTTGTACAAGCTGGACGATCAATCCAAGGGTCAAAATGTAATACACTATCAATAGGGGGACAAAACAATTAATTGGCTTACTAGAGATCTGCAACAACTATACAGTAGCTGCGGTAGTCATTTACCAGCCATTCCAATCAAGTATAAGACCAAATAATTTGGATTTTTACAAATAAATTCAGAGCTGCATGTTAGTGAATGTATTTAGTTATCAAAAAAACTACTTTTGCACCAGTTAATGAGATTTGATTCCAATTTGGAATGTGTGATTGTTTCATTGCATTTAAGGTTTTAATAATTAATTCCAAATAGTTAACCTTCTATTATTATTCCAGTTGATTTCAGTTTTAAAATTCAGAAGTAAAAAATTGAATTAGGATATTGTAACAACCCTAATTACTTCAATGCTATGTGATCCCCCAAATCCGCAATGTATGTGCATAGGTAATCAATGAGTTCTTTTGTCCATAGCCTCTCAAGCTCCTAGAGTGCCTCCAGGAACCATGGCAAGGAACATACCTGAAGATTGTGCACAAATTTTTTCATGCAATCCACACTGCTGCTAAATAAAAAAGAACTGAGTTAGCAAGAAAACAATATGAACTGAGTTTGCAAGGAAAAAAAATCAGCCTCTCCACAGTAGCTACTTCAACCTATTCACAATTGGTGAACAGGAGATCTTAAAGAATAGACAAATATTAAATTTGAAAAATATAGATGAAAATTAGATTTTTGAGCCCCTATTGTGCATGTACACAAAATGTGAATAGTAAAAGACCTTCCTTTAATATATAAGCATTGTCTGTTTTACATTATGGATTGAAGCATCTTGCTTTTTTCTACTGTTTGACAATTTTGCGAACACAAGTATGTTGATAAAAAAATCCTTGGCAATAGAAAAAGATGTTATAGGTCAACAAAGAAAAGTTTACATCTATGGTAAACTTCATTTACCTGAACACTATAAAACATGTTGCACTCTTGATAGATATTATAAGAGGATAAATATCTTTGTTACACCATTTGATATCTTGGTTGCATTGTTGTAACCTTATGATTGTACCTTCTACTATATTATCCAACGAAATGAATGGATGAAATACAGTTCATTAGAACTTCATATAGGCTTTAATGTCTTTGCCATATCATTCAACTGAAAATAGATAGACCCAAGTTCAAGTAGTTTTACTCAGGACTCTAATCAGAAAATATGCATGATAGATCATGTCATCTGACTCTGGAATGTAGGTCGGAGTGGGGAGGAGTAAGCAGATTGGAGGGGTGTGGGGAAATATCCATGGCATAGATCTAGGCACATAGATACACACAAAAAATACTATGGTTAAGACAGGCACCGCAGCCTGAAACAGAAAGGCTCGAACCCTTGTGAGAACAGCCTTTTATAGTAGTATTGTCTGGTAACTCCACATTTCTGTAATCCTATATTTTTACATTTCAGGATTCCCAAGCTGTGGTGCCTCCTATATTCGTTAATTTCAGTACATATTTTGATGCCCTGGGGATTACCAAGCAATATTTAACTAGTTTGGTTGTTAAGTGGTTATAGCAGATCATTTTTCACTTTTCAGTCACACAACGCTGGACAAATATCAATTATTGTCAATCGGATATTCTTCAATTGTTCAGTGCCATCATTGAAAGAGACCATTTTACTTTATATAGTAGAGATCTAAGATTATAAGTAGAATGTAACTTTTTTGTTTGTTCCACAGGTGCAAGGTTTAAAGGAACAAGCCATTATATTTGTTGGCCATTCCATAGGAGGTGCAGTTGCAGCTCTGGCCACTCTCTGGTTTCTAGAAAAGCGGTTGAGAAACTCCAATTCCTTTTGCATTACATTTGGTGCTCCTTTGTTTGGAAATGCCACAATTCTGGAGGCAATTGGGCGCGAGGATTGGTTGGGAAGATTTTGTCATGTTGTCTGCAAGTATGATATTGTTCCTCGGATGAACCTTGCACCATATGAATCAATTGCCAAGCCGTTGGATGCAATTGTACCTTACTGGTGGAGCAAAATGGGCATTGACTGTGCTGCTGTATCACATTTTTCTATCTCAGAAGCTTGCATGACTCTTGTTAACAATGTCCTGAAGTGCACATCTACAATAGCAAACAATTACCCTGGAGAATCTGGTGTTAGAAGCCCTTTTGTACCCATCGGTACTTACATGTTCTGTTCAAACCATGGTGCAGCTTGTTTTGAGGACTCTGAAGCTGTCCTTAAGTTGCTGCATTTCAGTATGCAAAGCCAAGAAGGAATACCATTCGATCAAATTGCAAGCATCTCTATTTCACAGCACACAGATTATGGCCATATGCTGGAAGGTATTGATGAATCCTTGCTAAATGCAAGCCAGTTAAACTTTGTCTCAAACTCCTCCTTTGAGATGGGAATAGCCTTGGAATTGGAAGCAATCGGTGTTGGAGCTCAGGTAATTTGTAATCTCATTGATTGTGCTTTAACTTTTGTATGTATCGTAGTTGCATGATTCGTGCTCTAAAAATCATAGATACATAAAAATTGTTGTTTTTTCTTTCTTGACATTTCATTGTGAGTAAAAATTTTTTTCCCCAAATTTAGTGTTCTCAGGCCAGAGTTTAGCCTATCATTTAGTTAGGGAGATTTTGCAAAAGTGAACTCTGACTTCAACTTGTTAGTCATATAAAATAGACAAATAAAATAAAAAAAAAGAAAAATGAATATTTTACTATTAGGTCCCTGCGTTGTAAGATTTGGTGCCAAGAACAGGGAGGAGGAGCAGAGCCTACCCCCTCTTAAGTCTCGAAGGCCATTCCTCAGCAATTTGGTAGACTCTTCAACTTAAACAGCCGGATTCTCGTACTAAAAGTCTAATAGCCTTCTATCGCCTCCAAGCCATGCTTTGAATGTTTGCACTAAATAAGTGTGGGTTGTGTTTAATCCCAATGCAACGCCAAACCCAAAATCAAAATGGTGGGTATTATTTCAAATGGATCAACAAGTTGTAAATACCAGTAACTAGATTATGAGCTACCTTACATCCTCTGCGGAACTACATTTTTGAAACAAGGGTTTTGCAACCCCAAAACAGAGACACAATGGGGACGCTTCATATGGCAATCCTTGACCGTCTCACTACGGTGATACAGAGAGAGCAAGAAACAAATCAACCAGACAAAGGCCCAGGTCCAAGCCTCTGGTTCGCTTTATTAGTCAGTACACCTCAAGATCTGTTGGGACGCATTTAATAGTTGTTCCATTTTACCATTGGTTTCTATAGATCTCTCTATACTTTCCTCTTAATGTTGTTTCCTCTGTAATTTTGAGCAGGAGAATCATGCATTGTTTGCACTCAGAAATGCTGGAAAGGTGAAAACTGAGCAATATATGAACATTGAGAAACTCAATGGGGAGTTGAGCAAGAACCAAAGTTCTATGGCAGAGGTGGAGTGGTACAAAATGCGTTGTAAGGACAAGGGCCTTTGCTATTATGATGCTTTCAGACAGTTCGTTGACAAGAGAGATTTTCATGTAAATTTGCACAGAAAAAAGTTGGGACACTTTTGGGATGAGATCGTTGATATGGAAAAGAAGCATGTGTTGCCCAGTGACTTCCGAACCAGAAATAAATGGATCAATGCTGGCACTGCGTACAGAAGACTTGTAGAGCCACTGGACATTGCAGACCACTATCGTACAGAGAAGGAAAACAAAAGCTATCTTTCAGATGGAGTTCGGCATCCCCGTCACGTAGCTTTGGAAAAATGGATGAAAGAGAAAGAGCAAACTCGCACTGGTAGAGGAAAAAAGGGCCGCACAAATTTTGCATCCTTAACTGAGGACACAGTATTTTGGGCTCGTTTAGAAGAGGCTTGTAAGGCCTCGATAAGTCCCCACCAAGAGGAGTTCGAAACATATGTTGGGAGTATGATCAGAGATAAGACTATATCAGTTGAGGTATTTTTGGAGCAGAGTAGCTTCGTGAAATGGTGGGAGCAATACAGTCAAATTCAACTACCATCCCCACAGTGGAGATCAAGCTCTCCCTTATTCAACTTCATGGCAAATCAGAGTTGGAATTAGGACGTATAGAAGGGCTTTTGCTCCACCAACAGAGATATCATGGAGCATATATCTGAATAGTATTAGTTCTTTGATAGTATATGGGGGTCAGTTTTCTTATATTCAGGTTCAGTTTGTTTGGTAGACGGACAAAATAACTTTTTCTGTTAATATTTTGTTCCTCAAAATTTTCATTTTGTTAAGAATTCCTATAAGATCTGATTTTTGTTTATTGAATAAGGTTGAAATAAAATAAAATTACATAAAGAATAGCAGTCTAAAAAGGAGCTGCAAAAAAGAGGTTTAAACTATATCAAACTACTGACAAAACTAACTTAAACAAGACTGAAGAAGCCTTACAACAGCAAAGCAAATGATTCTTAGAAGAAACTAATACAGCTTAAACTTAAATAACATTTTAAACTGTTTGGCACATCGAATATCTCTATCATGTAGCTGCAAGAACTCATACTTGATCTCCTCTAACCACTTATGATATTGGCCATCTTCTTTCACCTCAGAGTACAAAGACACAAACTGAAGCATGATGCCAGAGTAGCACTTTAGCATTTCAATTTCCTGAGGCAAAATCTGGTTAAAACAGAGCAAAACATCTACTTTTCCAAATATTAAATAAGATAGCATGTCTCATAGAATCAGCAATGACATTATTATGCAGCCCATGACCCAATAAAGTCTTTTTCTAGTCCGCCGTATGATTAAATAACCCAGGAAATTGAAGAGTAAGTACCGTCCATATTTTCCTTAACACAACACAGTCCCAAAAAATGTGCTTCAAGATGACAAAAAGGACATTTCAGTGGCATAATCTTCAAACACTTCAATCTATCACCAACCGGGAGCTTAACATAGAGAAGCTTCCAAACTAAAATTTGAGAACTAGCCTCACCGTTTGATTTCCAGATTTGAGCACTTAGGTTCTTCCATTTTCTTTCTCTAAACTTACAACTCCATTTCATATTAAGTCTTGGATTTAGAGCCATATTAGGGAGGAGTTTCAGATATATTTTCTTAAGAGGTAAATACCAAAATTGGTATTGGTCCAGCCACAACCAATCTTTAAAGAAGTTACATTTCAAAGGTGTGCAAATTTTCATAAGAAGCTCTACATGGACCAAGGCTTTTACAAATTCACAAATCTCTTATAATTATTGTTCAACTAGAAATTATTTTTAATGTTTTGCCAGTCATCCCAATCAAGAGTATTAAAATCCCAAATATCATTAAAATGCTGCAAGCCTTTTTAGAACAAATAATGAGCTTGTTTGGTCCAAAGGTAACGGCTAGTGGCTGCCCATGATATTGTACAAGACTATTCCAGCATATGGAAGAAGTTCCAAAGTTGAAACCATCTTGTAAAGAGTCCTTTTTCCTATTTAAAAATCTGCAGCCTTGTTGCCAAGCTTTCCAAATAGATTGTAGGGGAAATGAAGCTTTGAAACTGAAAAAAGGAGCCAACAAGATCTTATCAAGCCACCCCACACCCTCAAAATCCATTTAGCTGCTAAACAAATTCCTTGCATCTTTGGATCCAAAAGACCCAACCCACCATTAATTGTTCTTTGGTTGAATACAATGTAACCAAGATGTTGTTTTGAAGCTTTGTTTACCTTCCCAGTTAGTCCATAAGAATTAACGAATGATTTTACTAAAGTCCTCGACTCCTCATAACCGTTTTTAGATGGCATCCAACAAGAAGAGTAGTAGACATGAAAGGCTAAAAAAATCTTGTTAACCACTTGTATTTTGCCTACAAATGATAGAAATTTATTTCCCCAACTACATATTTTATTTTTTTAGCTTAGTTAAAAACCAATTCCACATATCATACAAGCTGACTCCTCCCAGACCAAAAGGAATTCCAAGATACCGAGTGATCTGCCCATGTTTAATTTGCTTCCATTCCTTGGGAGTCCAATCAAGAATTGGATCATATTTGATCATAAGGATTGTAGTCTTATTGTGTGCTAATTTTGATACCAAGATAGAGCAATATAAATTAAGGACCTCCAAAACATTGTTGATTTTAGATTTAAAATTTTGAATGAAAAGCATGCTATCATCAACAAAGTGACTGTGTTCAAAATGACTGAATTGTTTGGAATGGAAACTCCTTTCATCAGGTTCATCTAGTTATACTTTTGCAGTATATATCCCAAGTCATCATCAACTAAAACATACAAAAAAGGCTATAGAGGGCATCCTTGTTTGATTGAATGTTGTAGCAAAAAAGGTTCAATCAAAGAATTGTTAATAACCAATTGTGCCTTAGCATCCTTAAATAACATTTGAACATGCGCTTACATAATTTGGGGCCAAATTCCAAACATTGCAACATCTTAATGATAAAACTCCATCTCATTCTATCATAAGCTTTATTAAAATCTAATTTTACAAGCAAAGCATTCTGACCTGTTTGTTGTGCTCACTCACTAGTTTCCCATGCTAGAATTAAATTGTCCAAAATATATCTTCCACCAAGAAAACCAGTTTGTTCAACCTTGACTATCCCTTTTGCCAAGGGTTTGATTCTAGTAGCTACTACCTTAGCGATTATTTTCTAAGAGGTATTAAGAAGGGTAATAGGGCACCAACTAGATATCGAATCTAAGTTTTTCCCTGTAGAGAGCAATTTGATCAAACCTTTGTTTATATCAGTCCCTAACGAACCTTGTTCTAAAGCTTCAAGGTAAACCATGCAAAAATCCTCTTTAATATGAGGCCACATAGATTGGTAGAATTCAACTGACAACTTATCAAATCCAAAAATTTTGTTAGGAGACATAACAAAGACAACAATATTCTATAGACAACTCGCTATCAATAAATCTACTATATTCATGATCCACCTTTCTCCGCATGATCTCCTCAAGCATATCCTCCAAAATTAGTTGAGCATCTTGCCAATGTTACTCCTCTTTGAATAACATCTTATAAAAATTATGAAACAATCTTTTGATGTCTTTTGGATTAGGATGAACTTTCCCATTCTCATCCTTGATTGGATCAATTATTTATTTCTTACGTTTATAATTGAAGTATTTGAAGAATATTTTGAGCCTCTATTACCCTCCTTGATCCAATGCAATCTAGCTCTAATTTTTGCTCTTTGACCCTTGTAAATATAAAGTTTACAAAGTTGAGTTTCTAGAGAAACAATAGAAGTTTGAATTGCTAAATTGCTTGGATCTAAATTTAATATTTTTTTATTTAATTCCAACTTTCCTTGAAGTGATTTTTCTTTTTGCTTTTGCTGCCATGCCAATCTAATTAAATGACCTTCTTTGCGGCTATGGCAATCTCTAATTAAATATACATACATACATACATATACATATACACACACACACACACATGGTAAGTATGTGGAGAGAAGTTTTTATTAACTGCTTAATTTAAAGATATTGTCTTTTTGTATTCAAAATATGTATAATGCATTCAAATACTTCTAAATTAATATGTGAAAATTCTAGGATTCACTTGTTAAAATTAACTCTTATTTTAATTATACCCTAACATAAGTCTAATAGTAATTGTAATCGAAACTTTTATATAATTCTAATTGAGTCCTAACTCTTTTTAAACCCTAACCCTTTTTTCACCCAATTCATAATTGAACCCCAACCCTAATCCTCACCTTGATTGAGTTGTAAACCCCCCAGAATTGAAACCTTATTAAATCCTAACCCTATAACAACTCTTAACACTAATTCTATTTTATTCTAACACTAACTTTAAACCCTAATTAGATTTTGACCTAAATAAGCCATAATTGTAAACTATATAATATTCAAACCCTCAACATAACTAAATGATAACTTAAATTAAATCATAACCCTAAGTTTAGCCCTAACAATAACCCTAATGAAATCATATAACTAACTCTAATTGAGCCATAACCCTAACCTTACATCGTATTGTAATTAAACACTACCCTAATGCTAATTCTAATTGAATCTTATAACTGACCCTAATTGAATCCTAGCCAAAATTCTAATTGAATCATAACTCTATTGAAACCTCACATTTATTTTCTATCTAAATATTTGATCAATTTGCACTTATAATTGTAGCCTTAAGAACTCAAAAAATAATTTAAAAAAAAATTCTACTCTACCTTATCATGTATGTTATGTGTATTAAAATATTTTAAGTCATACTCCCTGATTCATTATAAACTAATGAATATATTTGATGTAAGATTTTACATTTAAATTGCTATTGAATCAAAATTGAAGATGAATTAAGATTAATTATAATTGTTGGAAGTTTATCATTTTTGCATTTATTTATGTATTAGAAACATGGTGACCACTAAAGACATTTATTTCATTTTAATATTATTTTAATTTGTTTTAAAGTCTATTTGTATAGAATTAATTAAGATTCATTTATTATTATTCTTATGAAAAAAGCATGATTAAAAATTGAATAAATTATTATAGTGGAAGATTTGGAAAATATATATATTTTAAAAAAAGAAAAAAAATGACAAATAATTAACTAAGAGTTTTTCCTTGAGTTCAAATTGAAGCAAACAATACTATTCTCTAGCTTACTTTGGAGGAAAATAAAAAAGAAAATAATGACAAATTTAACAAATTAAGAATTCTTCCTTTAGTTCAAATTGAAGTAGACAACACTATTCTCTAGCCTACTTTGGATTGGATTTGTACAAGTATATAATATTCACCAGGCCTACAACAGAAATACATCTCTTCAACAAGCACTCCTTTACTTTATGCCATTGTCCATTGTAAATAAAAATATTGTTCAAATTACAAGGTTGCAATTGTGATGACAACAACTTCATATACTTGCAAAACTTGTGTATCAATAAATATGTTCATTGTGCTTTATAATCTCATATCCAATAACTCCACTCACATTACTACTATTGTACATTTATTGCTACCTTATGCTTCAAATATCATTTTAACTACCTAGATATAATTCATCTTCTATTCATAGAAAAGTAACATTGGTGAATTGACCATATTTTATTCAAAGAGGAGGGGTGTTTGGCTCCTTTATGACAATGTTGTGCAATACATCTAAGTTTTATCTTGATCCTATTATATTTAAGGAATAATGGTGTCCAATGCATCTTCTATGAATAGTAGCCTATTTTAGATTTTGACAACTTTGATATTATTTTATGTAAGGAACATTAGTGCTCAACTTTTTTTTACATAATATTATGTCATATATCTTTACAACCCATGAAGACATGAATCAAATAATATTTGGCTCGTGATAAAAGAGATTTCCTATGTTGTGGTGTTATGTCATAGTTCTTTACATTTTATCATAATGCTAAATTATACAATTCTTCTCATTTATGTACAAGAAAAATTAACTCTTGTGTGATAGTCATGCATGCCTTATCTTTATCATATACAATAAAATAAATAAAATTAAATATTTTATTATCGATTAGAAATAAGGAACATCCACAAAAAGAATCTTATATGCCAAGTTAATGTTTGGTTTAAGGTGACTCAAGTTTTATTTTAAAGATAAAATCTAAACATCTGATGAAATAATAGAATAGATTAAAGTCAAACAATTTAGTAACTCACATTATCATTCTTTTGCGTATGTTGAATACCTAACTCATTATAATTCTTAACAGTGAATTTTAGATCGATTCTCTAATACTTTATATCTTTATCATGTTGTAAACTCAAGATATCATATATCCTTGACACTTTGAAGTTGTGACCCCAAAATAAAATTGGGTGTGATATTAGTGTATTTTATTTTCTTAAAAAATAAAAAATAAAAAATAAAAAATAAAAAAGCCCTTTTATAAAAAGGATAAAAGTTGTGCATGCTATAGACCTCCAATTCAATGACATTAGTTATATTGATCCATTATTTTGCATACATGTATACTAATTCATATTTTAGGGACACAAGGAAAGGTTGAGGAATATTTTGTATAAATGTAATTGGTTGCATAGAGTTGAATAGCTATCGTAGCTTGTTATCATGTTTAAGAATAGGTATTTTAGGGAAAAATTATATTTGTATCTTATAATTGGAGGTGAAGAGCCTTGTCCCTTATTTAGAGAAGAGGATCTCATTTTCTTAGAAGAAGAATGGGAGAAAACCTCATTATATTTCACATTGTGATATGATGAAATCTTCCTATTTTGAGAATCTAAAGATTTTGAGGGTTCTTTTCTTTTTTTAACCATTCTCCAATTGTCTGTCATAATAGCATCTTTATAAGGCATGGAGTTTTCATTAGGCTCTTTGTTTTCCTCATGTGGAATGCAATTGTTTTGTTGACTTAATTGAGGTTCTACTGTAGGCAACATTTCAATTTGGGGTTTTCAATTCACATAATTAATACTAGGTGTAACATTCTTTTGAGAAAGACTATATGTATTTTTCCTAGTAGGGCAATCTCTAATTAAATGACCTTCTTGGTGGTAAAATAAGAAAACATTAGGCTTATATTCAAGTAAACTATTGGAAGGAGGAACTCAAACCCTGGACCTACCAAATTGATATTTTCAGGATTTGTTGCATTGTTGGAATTAGTGGTTTTGGGGAGAGAATCAGGAACATGTTCCTTTTAAGCTATAGAACTACCATTACCTATTTTTAGATACACACACAAACACACACATATATAGTATGTGGAGAGATATTTTATTTCAATTTAATTTTTATTAAATGCTTAATTTAAAGATATTGTCTTTTTGTATTGAGAACCTGTATAGTGTATTCAAATACTTCTAAATTAATATGTGAAAATTCTAGGATTCACTTGTTAAAATTAACTCTTATTTTAATTATATCCTAACTTAACTCTAATAGTAATTGTAATGGAAACTTCTATATAATTCTAATTGAGTCCTAACTCTTTTTAAACCCTAACCCTTTTCTCACCCAATTCATATAATTGAACTCGAACCCTAGTCCTCACCTTGATTGAATTGTAAACCCCCCCATAATTGAAACCTTATTAAATTCTAACCCTATAACAACTCTTAACAATAATTCTATTTTTATTCTAACACTAGCTTTAAACCCTAAAAATATTTTAACCTAAATAAGCCATAATTATAAACTATATAATATTCAAACCCTCAACATAATTAAATGAGAACTTAAATTAAATCATAATCCTAAGTTTAGCCCTAGCAATAACCCTAATGAAATCATATAACTAACTCTAATTGAACCATAATCCTAACCTTACATCGTACTCTAATTAAACACTAACCTAATGATAATTTTAATTGAATCATATAACTTAGCATAAAATAGGCTAGGAGTTTTGCATTTCTTAGTTATATTGATCTATAATTTTGCATACTTGTATACTAATTCATAATTTGGTTTAGGTGTAAAGGACACAAACAAAGGTTGAGGAATATTTTGTATAAATGTAATTGGTTGCATAGAGTTGATTAGCTATTGTAGCTTGTTATCATGTTTATGGATAGGAATTTTAGGGAAAAATTATATAAAATAAATATAACCAGTCACAATTAGATCATCCATCATATAATGAGTAAAGGTACACAATTTTAATATAAAAAATAATACAACAATTTCATGTTTCAGATATTATAATTTGTATATTACTATTTGTATATACATGTATATTACTCTATCAAATGCTTTTCCCATGTTTCAATATTGTAATCTCAAACCTAGAATTTCTTTGGTTAGTTCACAAACTTTTATATTTCTAAATTTTGTACTTTTTACATAAGATCATCCATGCATTCTTATAAAAATCCACTAAATTCTTGTTTTCATGTGTAAGAAGAGAATAAAATAATAACCAAACAACATTTTTCAAGCCTATTTTATACAAGCACATAGAATCATCAACTTCAAAATCCAAACTTCCTTCAATTCAATATGACTAAACGTAAAATCCAAACTTCCTTCAATTCAATATGACTAAACATGTAATACACATTTATTTTTTAATGTTGCAAATAAGATTGTATACAATTCAAAGTTGTACTAGAAAAATAAATAGACAATGAAAGTACATTTCCTTAACATATTTACATAGATATTATGCTTTGTTTAAGATTAGATAGTATGTAAATTCTTGAGCTATTTTACTTTGAAAATAAACCACACATCAATATAATTATTTGGGTATGTGCAAGATCATGAGGGGCCAAACTATGCCCTTAAGTGGCAATGAAAAATCAGCAAATCAGGGTTAGTCAACTTGACGTGAAAATTTGAACTAGCTATCAACCTAATACAAAAAAGTTGTAAGAATAGAATCTGTAGGAAATTGAATGTAGTTTCTAAACTACTAGGCCTTTTCTAAAAAAAATTAATATAATTGGTGAAAAGTATAGATTTCAATACAGTAGTACAAAAATTTCAGGAAAAAAATAAGAAATAGGTGTATGTCTGACCACCTTAATCATGATCAAATGATAATATTTTTTTATAAGATTTAATATATAAGTAGTAGACTCATGCCCGGATGTGACACATATTTTTTTGTAATTTTATTCCAAAAAAATAATTAATTATGAATTTTCTGCTACAACATTTTCGGAATTAAAAAAAACTCCCGTGTCTGATCACCTTAACTCATTCAAAACTTTACAGAATTCAATTTTATTTTATTTTTCCTTATAGTAGGTGAAGCATAGAATGTGACGCATTTTTTGGATTTCAAAAATGTTATACCGTTTGAAAGTTATAGTCATGTTTCAATCAGTATATAAATCAATACTTTAGAGGTAGCTCAATTAGAAAATAACTAATAATTACTTACTGAATTCAAAATTTGACAGCAATTATATCGATAGAAAGCTGATAATCTCCTTAAGATACCCTTTTCATTTTATCAAATTTGGGTGAAAAAAAAGTCATCAGCTACATTGTCGAAGTCTGGAACTCAAATAAACAGGGGTAAAACACGTATTTGAGACATTTCAATAGTTGACCATGTAGGTTTGGTGCACAAAGCAATACCGAGCCTAATCGGATACCTGATATTTTCGGGTACCTGAATATGACGGCAAAATTTTGAATTTTCACTTTCCCTTCCCTCCACTTTCTCCCTCCCATTTCTCCATCCTTCATATGATATATTATATATAAAAAACTATATATTAGATATATTAAATATTATATAATATCAATTATATATTAAATATTATATAATATACATTTTACATTAAATATTATTTAATATATATTAATATTAAAAACTATATATTAGATTATATATTATATATATTAAATATTATATAATATACATTTTACATTAAATATTAAATAATATACATTTTACATTAAATATTATTTAATTATATATTAATATAAAAAACTATATATTAGATTATATATTATATATTAAATATTATTTTATATGTATAATATATTAATATGTATTTTACGACTATGTACGAAAGGTTGGAAGATTGCAGAAAAATCATGGATGGCCATTGAAAGAAGCAAAGGAAATTAATCAACCATTTAAAAAATTCATGGGCGGCCATTGAGGAAGAGAGAGAGTGAGAAGGTGGCGGGGGCTAAGAGAGGAAGAGAGAGAGTGAGAAGGTGAGAGAGAGAGAGAGAGATAGCTCGAGCCAGAGAGAGAGGAGATAATGGAGGGAGGGAGAGAGAGAGAGAGAGAGAGAGAGAGAGAGAGAGATTATGGGAGGGAGAGAGAGGGAGGACAGAGACAGAGATAGAGCAGGGGAAGGGGAGAGAGAAGGGGATGGGGAGAGAGTAGTTGAGAGAGAGAAGGGGAAGGGGAGAGAGTAGGAGAGAGAGAGAGAGAGGCAATGGGAAGGGGATAGAGTAGGAGAGAGAGAAGGGGAAGGATAACCAATTCATTACAATATTAATCAGTAAGGAGCAAGGCAAACTTAAATAATATCACAACTAGGATTAGAAATCCAAATTCTAATTAGGAGTTTTAAGCAAAGTGAGTAAGGTCCTGGATAGGGACATTACAGATCCACACATTATTTAGTAGATACCTCCAAGAACCCACATACACAGGAGTAGGTTTGAAGTAAGCCTAAGTTTGTTTATCGGTTCAAATTTATATTACTGTGTTGTACTTTTGATTAACATCCAATGATTGGATGTGAAATTCACAAATTTGATTATATTGCCACTGGTTCTATTTCAAATTCTGGAAAAAATGGATATTTGACATATGTTCATAAATTTCAGTCAACACCATTTTAAAATAACACATCAATTTATTTTTACACATTGAGAATATCATCCTTAGGAATTGAACTGAAATTGACATAGGTCATAGGAAATAAATGCCCCAACTATTTGGTGTCTTCTGCATTTTGAGTTTCTTATTACAATCAGGAGAAGAATATTACTCTCCAAATGGTTTTGGATAGTAACATTTGTACTTCCTCTTCACAAATATATTTCTTCCCTCATCTTGCTGCCTATTGATACCGACAAAGTGAATCTAGGCATTTCTGCCATGTAATGGGAGAAAATTGGTTTCCTAATTTATTAATGTGTCTCTAAATAACACATGCAAGAACCTTTTCTTTGATATTGCTCACTAACACTTTAGAATTGAAAATGTTTACAAAAATTGGCATGTACTTGCATGAGGACATTATATATTACAGGAATCCCGCACAGAAGCAGCTGGCAAGCCACTCAAAAAGTAGTAACTGTTAACAAGTGGGATAATGCAGATGCTTTAATAAACCACTATCTTCTTTACTCAAGCAACATTTGGTTCATCTGCTCGACTGGGGCATGTTTGAGAACAAACAGTCTCCATTTAAACTCAAGTCTCTGGAAATGCAGTTATATTTGTCAGTGGAGAAGATACACCCATTGGATTTGCAATAACTTCATGCTCACTGGAATTTCCATTTCTCTTCAATTGGGATACTCTTTTGAAAATTGCATCTACCCTTTTACCAATTTGGGAAATCAATGGGTCTAATTGTGGACCTTGAAGGAGTTGGTCACCTAAATGAGAACCTTGAGATGAATCAGGAATTTCTCTATGAAAGAGATCAGTACCTTGAGAAGCTCTCCATTTGTCAATTGAATTAAAACCTTGGACCATAGATGGCTGCCCTTTGTTGTAAAATGAGGAGTGAGACTGCCTTGCCAAAGGTGGCAATGAAATTGCATTTGAGGGATATTGCCCAACATGAGTAACCCGGTTTTCCAAGTCCCGTAAATGCAAGGCCATTAACGAATAGGCATTTCTAATAGAAATATTTGTGGTGCTAGAATGAAGTGCATGACCAAATTATTTGCCTGCTAACTAGAAATTCTTTATGCTCACTAGAATTTCCATTTCTCTTCAATTGGGATACTCTTTTGAAAATTGCATCTACCCTTTTACCAATTTGGGAAATCAATGGGTCTATTTGTGGACCTCAAAGGAGTTGGTCACCTAAACAAGAACCTTGAGATGAATCAGACACTTCTCTATGAAAGAGATCAGTACCTTGAGAAGCTCTCCATTTGTCAACTGAATTAAAACCTTGGACCATAGATGGCTGCCCTTTGTTGTAAAATGAGGAGTGAGACTGCCTTGCCAAAGGTGGCAATGAACTTACATTTGAGGGATATTGCCCAACATGAGTAACTTGGTTTCCCAAGTCCCATAAATGCAAGGCCATTGACGAATAGGCATTTCTAATAGAAATATTTGTGGTGCTAGAATGAAGTGCATGACCAAATTGTTTGCCTGCTAATGAACCAATTTGAGGCTTCATTTCACATTGCTCTGTGGATAATTCCACAGCACTTGTTACTTCTCTATCTAAATTTTTTGTGTCAGTGTACATGTGCACTGAAGACCTTCTATCACTACTTGAGCTACTACCAGATGGTGAGTACTCATCATCATCATCTGACATAGGATCACACGCATATCTTACTTCTTTTCTTTGCTGCTTTCCCCTTCCTAGCTCTTCCTCCTTATCTATAACTTCTATCATGGGTCCAAGAAGCTCTTCCCACTCTTTCCCATTAATATGCAAATATTTTTGTCCGTAATAGTATTTTCTGCATTTATTATGATATTGATCTGATTTGATGCACCATCGCTATTTGATCCATACTTCCCTTTCATTTTACTTGCTTTGCTCCTTTTGCATGTCATAGGCCAGGATTTGACAGTGGGTATGACCTTGATACTATGGGCGTTAATGATAAATTTTACCTTTTAGCTATTAATTTTTTGTCATTTTTCCTATATGATGCTTTTGTATACAAATTGTGGATATTCTCTAGGAAACTTTTCATTTCTTCCTATAGGATGTCTTTGTATACGAATTTTGGAGAATCTCTATTAAAGAGTAGGTAAGGATGGCTAAGCTAAGTGCAGCGGAGAGGGAGATGACTAAATTGAGAGAGCAGAGGCGGAGAGCGATAACAAAAAAAAAAATTTAGGGCTTGCGGAAATATGGAAATTATAATCTTCCTCCTAGAGAAGACATTAATGAAGTTCTTCGTGCCTTAGCAGAGGAAGCTGACTGGATTGTTGAAACTGACGGTACTACATACAAAAATGTGGTATGTATTTTTGGCCTAATTTTTTTTTTCATTTCTTCTAGGTCTTTAAAGAAGGCTAGCTAAATCTTTGTATTAAATGTTAGGGAATGCATGAAAATAATATGATTCTGAGCATGAGCATGAGTCCCTATAGGGGCATAGTTGTTCCTTTTATAGGCATCATAAACCCTAGCTATGCAAAAATGGAGGCTTTGAAGAATAGTTCACACTTGGAATCCTCAAGTGTGTCCTAGGGGTCCTAATACGCCTTATCATGCGTTAGGACCCCTAGGAAGTCCTCATGACCCCTTTTGACACATTGGAATGCTCAAGTTTCCTAAGGGGTCCTACGACGCCTTAAAACACACTTGAGTGTTCAAATGTGTCAAAAGGGGTCATGGGGACTTCCTGGGGGTCCTAGTATGCCTTATCATGTGTTAGGACCCCTAGGAAGTCCCCATGACCCCTTTTGACACATTGGAATGCTCAAGTGTGTCCTAAGGGATCCTACGACCCCTTCGAACAAACTTGAGTTTTCAAATGTGTCAAAAGGGGTCATGGGGACTTCCTAGGGGTCCTAGTACACATTATCACGCATTAGGACCCCTAGGACGTCCCCATGACCCCTTTGGACACATTGGAACCCTCAAGTGTGTCCTAAGGGGTCCTACAATGCCTTCAAACACACTTGAGTGTTCAAATGTGTCAAAAGGGGTCATGGGGACTTCCTAGGGGTCCTAGTACACCTTATCCCACGTTAGGACCTCTAGGAAGTCCCCATGACCCCTTTTGACACATTGGAATGCTCAAATGTGTCATAAGGGGTCCTAAAACCCCTTCGAACACACTTGAGCATTCAAATGTGTCAAAAGGGGTCATGGGGACTTCCTAGGGGTCCTAGTACACCTTATCCCACATTCGGACCACTAAGAAAATGTTTACAAAAGCTGACATGTACTTGCATGAGGACATTATATATTATAGAAATCTCGCACAGAAGCAGCTGGCAAGCCGCTCAAAAAGTAGTAATTGATAGCAAGTGGGATAATGCAGATGCTTTAATAAACCACTATCTTCTTTACTCAAGCAACATCTGGTTCATCTGCTCGACTAGGGCATGTTTGGGAACAAACAGTCTCTATTTAAACTCAAGTCTCTGGAATTGCAGTTATATTTGTCAGTGGAGAAGATACACCCATTGGATTTGCAATAACTTCATGCTCACTGGAATTTCCATTTCTCTTCAATTGGGATACTCTTTCAAAAATTGCATCTACCCTTTTACCAATTTGGGAAATCAATGGGTCTATTTGTGGACCTCGAAGGAGTTGGTCACCTAAACGAGAACCTTGAGATGAATCAGGAACTTCTCTATGAAAGAGATTAGTACCTTGAGAAGCTCTCCATTTGTTAGCTGAATTAAAACCTTGGACCATAGATGGCTGCCCTTTGTTGTAAAATGAGGAGTGAGACTGCCTTGCCAAAGGTGGCAATGAACTTACATTTGAGGGATATTGCCCAACACGAGTAACTTGGTTTCCCAAGTCCCATAAATGTAAGGCCATTGACGAATAGGCATTTCTAATAGAAATATTTGTGGTGCTAGAATGAAGTGCATGACCAAATTCTTTTCCTGCTAATGAACCAATTTGAGGCTTCATTTCACATTGCTCTGTGGATAATTCCACAACACTTGTTACTTCTCTATCTGAATTTTTTGTGACAATGTACATGTGCACTGAAGAGCTTTTGTCACTACTTGAGCTACTAGTAGATGGTAAGTACTCATCATCATCATCTGATATAGGCTCACGCACATATCTTACTTCTTTCCTTTGTCACTTTCCCCTTCCTAGCTCTTCCTCCTTATCACAAAGGTCTTTTGAATCCGTGAAGCCATTTTATTGTGTACCTCTTAAGATTCGGAATACATGTTGTTGCAAATATCATGTTGAGTTTTCAATGCATCATGAATTATTATGGTCCATTTGTTATACTTTGCATACTAATGAAATGCTAGAGGATTGTGGTGCAAGTGGTCTTCCCAAATCATCAAGAGACTTGCTAGATCAATTTTTATGTCATAGAGATGATGGTTGTTTATTTTATAAAAAAGATTGCTTAAATGCCAAGTGCTTAGAATGTGGTGGCTTGTCCAAGTTTAGAACATGTTTTCATGAGGGTTTGGAACACAATTTTGGAAAGACACTCGTCCAAAAAAAGGTATATGAAACGGTGAAATATACATTGAAGAGTGGAGGTGAAGGCTCTAGACGTGAGTTAGTTGCAAAAGAATACAATGTTGCTAATTTTATCTCAGATTTCAAGAAAAATCTTTTTTACAAGTATGCAAGGCATAGTCATAGGTCTCAATGGTTGGATCAACAATTCAGGACATGTAAGGACACTTTCCCCATTGGAACTATTATATCCGTTGTAGACTTTGCAGAGAACTATACATTGCAACCCCAAAATGAGACTCAAGCTCAATATTATAATTCCATTTAGGTTGCTATTTTTGTACACATCACATATAGACATTCCCTTGATAGCACAAAAGATGAGCGAAAGATAATCAGAGAGTACCATTTTATATGAGTGACGACAGGTCTCACTCTCATGAGTTTGTTCAACAGTGTTTCTAGAACTATTTTGACTTCTTGTAGGAAAATGGTATTGCTATGGATAGGCATCTCATTTGGTCGGATAATTGTACCGGTCAATTTAAGAATGCTAGAATGTTTTATTGGTTGTGTAGAATGCATGTGGAGAGAGGTGTACTTCATATTTGGAGTTTTTTTTAGTCAAGGCATGGGAAAGGGGAGCATGACGGAGCAGGTGTGTGTGTGAAGAGAGCTCTAGTTAAGGAGCAATTGAGGATTCTAGGTGTTGTACTTCTTGATGCTCGTTCTATTGTTGATTGGTGTACTTTAGCATTGTCACAGGGGGGGAATCTTGATTCTACAATGCATAGATTCTTTTGGTTGGTTGAGGAGGGAACTATAGGAGATAGATTGGATTGTCAAAAAGTGAAAGAATCTTCAAAAATGCATTCATTCCAAAGCTCCAAGAGTAGTACATGGACCATTTGGGTCCACGAGAGTTGGTTTGTTTTTGCCCCATGTGTTTTCAGTATGATTGGGATCATTGTGAGTCAAGTGAGTGGGTGGATACGTGGGTTCCACAGTATCTAAATCCTTTATCTTTGACACTCTCTATAAGAAATGATGACATGGACACTTTAGTTGACTATGACCATCTTTCAGATCTTCTGAAGCCAGGAAATGTTTTTGCATTGGTTGCACCGCGAGGGAATGATGAGAGGTCAGATTATTGGTTAGCACGTTGTGTACAAGGTAAAAAGAAGCTTGTATAACCGATGATAGATGGTGATGGGTTCACATATCCTACTGGTTCAGTTGTTGTTGTGGGAACATGGCTGCGAACATACATGATTAGAAAGAATGGAATTCCCGCATTTGAAGACTATGAGAAGCACAAAACTATTCTCATGTATTCAGACCTTGTTATAGCAACAAATGTCAAGCTGTCAAAGCATCAAGGAAGACCGAAGACAAAAGAACTTTGGACTATTAGTACTACTGATCATGAAGCACTATTGGAGAACCTGAAGCAAAGAGATGGCCCTTCAGGAACACTTGACTAGGTAATAAGTTAACTTAGTGCATTGCTTTCTAAGTTCATTAAGCTTAATTTCAATACATTAATTTCACCTTTCTTAGATTATATTTTGAGTCAATAAACTTGGTTTTGTATGTGGATTGTAACTTGTGTAGGAGCACCTATGAAGATGCCTACAGTCACCATGGATGAAATCAGAGATAGAAGGACAAAAGGATCCTTAATGGTTAATTGAGATCTTTTGAAGCCTATAATAGAAATTTCTAACAATCAATTTGATTTAAAAGTTAAATGTCCTAAAACTCTTGATAAGGACTTATGACCAAAATCATGTATGGGTGGCCAATAGTGCCAAGAAGGGATCTTACATGTCATTTACTTATGTCATTTGCATGGTTTGAATTCTTACATGTTTGATTGTTGTTTATGATGCTTTAAGGATATTATTTTTTATCATTTCAAACAATCTATAAAAGTTAAACATCAAACATAATAAGCTTCACAGTTCAAATTTCACAAGCTTAATCATGATTAGTTTCATAGTTCAAATTTCAAACATACCACTAACAGTCAGTTGAAAGCGGCTCAGCAGTGTATATTTCAAACCGTCTGACCTGGCATCGAACCGTCTTCTCCATCGGCTCTGGTTGGCCAGGTAAATGCCAATGACAACCCCATTCCACCCATGGAGTCATGGGAATGCTCGTGACCATGCTCGAACCAAGTGACCCCAAGGTGCACTAAGCACGATTGGGCAGCGATCTTTTGGGGCTCGTAACTCAGAGCTCGTGAGAGGTATCGACAAACTGTCAGGGCCTACGAGATCATGTTTCTGAGGTCTACAATAATTGTTACCCAAAATTCCCTATTCTATGCATTTTGGTCACAAGTTGAGCTAAAGCTTCATTTTACCCTGCTGAACACCATCAAAAAATTTTATGAGCTTCTGCCTTGTCTTCTGGTCTCTGCAAATGTTTTAAACCCTCTGGCCTGCAAGTACATTTGAAAATCTAGCCGTTGCTGTAAAACCCTAAAAAGCCCCTTTGGCCGATTCTAATTATTCATTACATTTTTGGGCCACTTAAATCTTTAAAATGCATGTGCTAAAAATTTGACCACCTTCATGTGTTAAGTCTCTAGGTTGTCGGGCGGGGTCCCTTTTAATTTTTCTTACCAAAGCCTAAGTTTTCAGCAAATATTTCCTCCTGACCTTCCCTTTGAAACTTGTGGTTGTTGCATGTTCGCATGGAATCTTTTGAGCCCTTGCGATCATGTGACAGGATGACACCTGTATCGGCGGGCCCATTCTTCATCTGCAAAGGTTAAAGCTTGGCAAAATCTTGTGGTTATCGCTACACCGCGAAGGAAAGATGTTGCCTGTTTAAGCGCATGGTGTAATGATGACCGTTGATCTTTCTTCTGATACAATGCTGCTATCAGTGGGTCCATTTCCATGTAGTCTGAGGTGTTCACTTCTGGTTGGTCATGAGTTTGGTGACATGGAGAGGTGTCAATGGGGCCTGGTGGCTGTCTTTCCTCAAGGATCTGATGATTGTTGCATGTTCGCAAGGAATATTCCTTGCCCTTGCGATCATGCGATAGCCGTTGATGTTGCTTTATTGCCATGGCTCTGACAGTGGGTCCTCTTTTCTGATGTACTCGCTCCTCATTGGCTGGGGTTTGGAACAGGTGGAAGTTTGTCAGTGGGGCTGAGTATCTTAGCGAGATGGCAGGGAAGAAAGATCTACGATGGTCATGTGATCGCATGGACTCTTTTGAGCCCATGTGATCATGCAACCACCGTCCGATGTAGGGTCCAGGTTCCTTTGACTTTTGAGGTGTCGGTCTTCTCCGACGTGCTCATTTTCTATCAGGCGCTCCTGACGACATGGTCTTTTGACTTTTCAAGGGGCCTGCGACTGTTGTAAAATTGATATGAGCCACCTGATCTGCTGGGAAATAAAAGGATCGACGATCACATTTTAAACCAAACCTGGTAACTGTTTATTTTCAAATTTAAATATCTTTCTACGAGGGTTTTGCCAGTGTTTGATCCTGCAGGATATGAATGACAGAGGTAGCTCAGAATAAATTCTTCAGGACATTTATAGTTGGGAGGTTGATGATAAAGGTTTGGATAGCCGTCGTGGGTCTATTCTTGTTTCCCAGGTACCATAACATTGATTTTGAGGCCGAGTTGCCGAGAAGTAGATGGATCAAGGCGACCTATTTGGAGGTGGATGGGGCATGAAATGGACATGCAAACGTAGATTTTTTGATCGTTTAGGATATTTGCAAAGATGTATTTATGATGAGAGGTGATAGAATTAGGGTTTGTTTATTCCATGCAAAATTATGTAACCCTAATTAGGTTTTTTCTCCTACCAGTGTGCATTAGAGGAGATGTATATATTATTTTTCGAGAGCTTTTAGAGCTCAGAGTTCACATTTTGTAAAGGAGAGAGTCCACTTTTGAAAGAAAGTCATCCTTTCTCAGAAGGCTATCCATGGTATCTTCTCTACCCTTTGGTCTTCTACTCTTTGTAATCTCCCATTGATTATTCAAACATTGTAGAGGTATTTTGACAATTCCTCATGTCCCTATGCTTCCTTGTTTAGATCATCTCTTAATGAATTAAAGTCTATGCATGTTTTCAATGGCAACTTAGGGTTCCTGATCCCTTTTACTTTTTGTAATTATGTGTGTTATTGTGTTTGATCTGATTTAGATGTTTTTGTGGGTATACTTCAGCCCCCTAACAGTCTTGTCTCAATCCTACACTGAGTTGCAGAAGTGAATGTCTGCTTGCAGGTCATAGGTTGTGTCTTATGTTCAAGCCCTCCTATGAAACACTTATGCAAGCCTATTCAGTAAGTTGTGACCTACTAAACCTAAGCCCTTTCATTGGTTATATCCCTCTATGCTGCAATTCATACCCTAATTTCGGTGTATCACCTAGTAGGTAGTTTGCTTTCAAGTCATTTCCCTTTCATGCATTCCTTCTATCCCTTTCCCCCAAAATATTTACTTTTCATTTCAAGAATCAAATTAGGGTGATTATCCAAGAGGAACCAGCTTAGAACCTGGAGGTCTCATCTCAATTAGCATAGGTCCCACAACTTGGAGATGATTCCCATGTTATACTAGGTTATTGAGACTACAAGAGCTTGAAACAAGGGTGCAAACTTAGTGTATAACAATTCTAGCATGCCCGGTGGGACTACAAAGATCAAATTGAAGTCCAAAGGTGCTCCTGTTGGTTCATCTGCAAAAGGATTAAAGAAGTTCAATACACATGGACTATCAATATAGACTCAAGGTCAAGGATACCCCACCTTGGTGCTAGTGTATAACAATTCTGGCATGCCCGGTGTGACCAAGAGGTCATAGTTTTCATAATTCTTGTTGGTTCAGTTATGCTTCCAGCAGGTTGCAGACCTTTGAGAGGTCATTTTTTTGCATATCTGGTGACTCTGAATTCACATTTACTAGTTGTAAGTAGACTCAGTACCTAAAATGGATTACCGTCCTTCTTTTCATGAAGATATCCCTTCATTTCATGAAGGCCAGCTTTATCAAAGTAGTTGTACTTCTAATTTCATGCAGGACTATCCAGTTGCAACAATGGAGCAATATTCACCTCATACTTGCCCCCCACCCACCCAACTTCTAGTATCATGGCAGCATCAATACAATATCAGCAACCTCAAGAAAAGATGCTTTCCTTGAAAGAGCATGCTTATCATGCCCAGATCCAACAACAACAAGCTTTGGCTCAACAGGATCAAGGTTATAGGAGGTATCTGGCAAAGCAATACAAGAGGAATGAGGCCAAGCTCACTGAAGGGTTGGAAGCACAAAAGAAGTTTTATCAAGAGGTGTTGGAAACACAAAAAAGGAATATGTGGACACAAGCAAAGGAGCAGTTCGATGCTAGATGGAAGAAGTGTGAAGAAATCATTGTAGGACAACAAAAAAGTCAAGCAGCCATTGCAAGTAATCTAGCAACACTGAACAAAGTTTACAAGAAAAATTTGATTAAGGTTAGTGCTGCTATAGCTGAAAAAGAGGAGGATTTTCAAAGAACATTAGCAGCTCAGAGGGATGCCTATGAAGAATTGGAAGTTCATAAGAATAATTGTGAAAAGGTGGTTCAAGACCAAAAGAGTTTGATAGAGGCCATGTTTGATAGAGGCAATGAATTTTAGATTGAGAAAGAAAAGGAGAAGAGAGCTCATGAGGAGTTTCATGAGAGAGAGCTGGAGGATCTCAAGCAAAATATAGGATTCCTGGCTTCTACAGCTGAAACATATAAGAGAGGCTATCAGATATAGATTGAGAAATGTTCTCAACTGGAGGAAGAAAAGAAGATCATTGAGTGGAAGATTGTTGATCTAAAGGAGGCTCTCTCTGAACAAGTTAAGACAAATGAGTTCTCAGAAAATCATGAAAATTGTGTTGACAATAGTATACCTCTCCTACAAGAGAATCTAGAAGAAGAAGAAGATCAATTTTGGGACGAGATGGAATACTTTTTCTTGCATCTTGATGACAAGCCCACACTCCCAAAAGGTACCTACAAGTTACAGGAGGAGATTATTTCCAATCGGCATAAGGAGGAGATCAATCAGACTAAAATAATCGCTCAGGAGCCTGAGTCTATCAAGGAGAGTTCTAGGTCCAACATCTCTCATGGCTGCCCTATAGAGCATTTGGTCGGGATGTGTATGGTAGAAAAATGACCACACTTCTATGACCACACTTCTATGAAAAATGGCTCATAGCTCTCTATGCATGGAGTTGCAAGGGACTATGATGTATTTGCTCTCAGCTAGAGCTACAAGCTTGTGACCTTGCTAGTCAACCACACAATGAGAGATTCAAATGAGGACAAGGGAAAGAGTGCCAATATCCTCAAGAATCACTACGAAAATGCAATGCAATACAAACTAGTCTATGGAAATGAAAATGCAATGCAACTAAGCTATGAAAATGAAAATGCAATGCAACTAAGCTATGAAATGGAAATAACAAGTGTTACAAATCCTTCCTATTAAGCTATGTGAGTTAAATCTATTGCATCAAAGGAAACTAAGGTAGATGCCATGAAAGCTAAAATGCAAGAATGAAAGACTAAGAATAATAAGGTTTCCAAAAGCTCCAAAAGTCTCCAAGAATTCCTGTAGCATAAGATTAGTATTCAAAAACATGGGATCCTAAAGTGAGAAGAGAGCTCTTCTTTTATAGGAAATGAGAAAGAATGGACCATGGAGATTAAGAGGCAAAAGGGATTAATCAGTGGTGGAGGTTGAAAGAGGAGCAATCCATGTGCACAAGTATCCTCCAATGAGAGTGAAGTGTTGACTTTTGAGCCTCATGTGAGACAAAAAATACTTTTTTCCTTTTTGTGAAATAAGAATAATGCTTTATTTGTGCAACTTAGGATAAGAGAAAAAGTGGGGCTTTTTATTTAATCAAAAGGGGAGGAAATATTCCTTTTAATTAAATAAAGACTTAGGATAAATGGTTAGCCCAAGGATAAAAATCCAATATATGATCGAAATTAAGATTTGATCAAGAAATTGATAATGTTGAAAATATTGATTATTGATAAAAATGATTCAGGATTGATAAATCAAATAAATGGGGCCCAAAGTCTAGGTAACCATTTTTGCGTGTATACATTTGCCCCTCTTTGACTAATGTGTGATCGATTTGGGAACACATGTAGTCAAAGAATGAAGTTGAAATGTGAGATCGATCTGGGATCACAAAATAACTCAGATGTGAGGTCAATTCAGGATTGCACCCGAACAAACATAAACAAAGGCCTTTGAATATGAGGTCGATTTAGGATCACATTCAAAGTAAGAGATAAGAATCTCAAATTTGACCAAGAGCTCACAAAAGATGTCTGAATCAAGAAAATCAAGCAATCGAGGATGAGAATCCCATAAATACTGCCCCCTCAGAGTCAAAATTGAAATCAGATAGAGGAGAACAGTGGATTGATAAAAGATTTGATCAAATCAGAATGAAATCACAATCGAATGTAAAGGTCAATAGGTTAACCATTAGGCAATGACACATGCCCCAATGAGGAAATAGAAGAATAGAAATAGAAGACTAGAAATGGAGCGAATGAAAGACTAGAAAATGTGAGAGACATTGAAGGAAGAAATTCCACCGGAAATCAAATTATGCCGCAAAAGGTCAGTCAACTGCATAGAAGAAAGGAAAAATTTTGAAACATGATTTTGACTATCAAGATGACCTCAGATTTTGATTTTGAGTCTGAAAATGGATCCAGGATGTCAAAATTAGGTAGGGGTGCAATTTTCACGCAATTCTGAGGTGTTTTGAAAATTGGTCAAAAAGTCAAAATGCTATAAAAAGGGTCAAAAATATTATTTTCAAAATCATTTGACTTTGATTGATTTGAGAATTTTGAGAGCTCTGAGAGATAGCGATGGCTCAACCAGTAGGAGTTCCCGTCCACAAATACTGATTTAAGCACGCTCGGTTGGACAACCAGCCTCCACATTACAGTGCCCCGGTATGTATCCGAAAACTAGCCATTGTTTGAGTCATTTATTGCATGTAATATATTAAAACATGTCAAATTTTTAGACTAGAGCGACATGTCGCGTGACACTTTACATGTGTCGCGCCCTTTGAAGGAAAATGTCATGCGACACTTCGCAGGTAAAAATAGGGTCACGCGAACATGGAAACCAGTGTCGCGTGACATAGGGTGAAATGTCGCACGACATAACGTGAAGTGTCACCCAAACAAAGTGTGTCGTATTGCTTAAGAGAAAGTGTCGCGTGACACTTAGTCAAAAAATAGTGTCGCCTAAGTAAAATTTTGACATGCTTTAAAATTTTTGAGCCAAAATGACATGAGTCCTGACAATGTTTGATTTTAAGATGCTTTGTACTGATACATCCTTCATGATATGTTCTGACATCTGGTATGGTTCACGACATGCAAGAGGTCTTCCCTGTGCTTCGGATTAGAGCTCCGCATGTGACAGGTTTACGATTTGTCCGCGATCTAGATGATCCGGGCAAGGCCGATATTAGGGCTATGGGGTTTCACTATTTGCTACAGTTCCCCCACATTGGAGCCGATCATGGGTTGTTGACTGCGCTTGCCGAGAGATGGCATAGCGAGCACAACACCTTCCACTTGCCGACAAGAGAGGCATCCATCACACTGGAGGATGTTTACCGGATCCTACGGGTTCCATGCCATGGAGAGCCTGTAAGTATAATCATGTTTATAGATAAACATAGTTGTAGAGTTTTCATATGATAGAAACTGACATGATTATTTGTTGGCATAGGTATACTATGATCAGGATGCGACAGCAAGTCGACAGATTATATAGGGGATGTTCCAGGATGTGACTATCCTAGACTGACACGTCAGCTGGGATAGGCTGATGGATGATTTTGGTAGAGACTTCCCAGTGCCTTGTATTGTAGCATCATTTATTGGATAGGCCCTTATCCCTGATAGGAGTCAGAAGGGCTTCCCACTGGGATGGGGGAGACTACTAGCAGATCTAGTGGTACAGCCACGACGGATGGCATGGGGCCTAGCTATTCTAGCTGATATGTACTATGAGCTCCATGAGATCATCTACAGAGAGGGCAGGACTTGGGCATGCGGGGTGATACTCACGCAGATATGGGTGTGGGAGCACATTGCAGTAGTGTATCCATGAGTACAGCCTAGGGAGCGTAGGTATCCCTACATATACAGGTATACAGGGTTCATGCCACATACACATAGCGGGGATGTTTCCTATTATCACAGGATACTGGATGAGCTTGCCTCCTTCACATGGAGACCATACAGGGCATGTGAGTAGTGGGGGGATAGGTGGGAGCTAGATTATATGTTGTGCAGTCGGCCATTGGTAGGCTGTCATCCAGAGATTATGGAGAGATTTGTGATTACGCGAGTCTAGAGGCAGTTCAGACATCAGCAGAGGGTGTCCACAGAGATGACCACGCATGCACAGTTTCGGGATGAGGATGGACAGGTTCGGCTGCCAATGCTGGACTACCAGCAGGTAGTACAGGATACAACTACTATACACCAGGAGCCATGGGAGTACTTGCCAGACATGGTAGATGCAGGTGCAGATGTAGCGTTTAGAGTAGAGAGGCACAGGGCACCCTTTCCAAGATTCACAGTCCCCGATGCACAGGTGTCGGCGGCATAGGGAGATGAGGGGGATGACGGAGGGGATGGAGGAGATGGAGGGAGAGGGAGAGGGAGGGGGATGGAGAGATGGGAGGATCTAGATCAGGTGGCCAGAAATGGTCACAGGGACAGAGATCGGTGACTCCCGAGGATGAGGTGAGACCAGCTCACCGACAGGCAGAGGCACAGCAGGACCAGCTTGCGGGAGGGGAGGATCTGAGAGCCCGGATACAGGCTCTGGAGATAGAGATGCAGCAGCTCTGGGTTACTATAGTAGTGAGAGCCCAGTAGCTACTAGATCTGAGAGTGGAGTGAGATTAGTAGATAGCTGATCTCAGGGCAGAGATAGCACGTCACGAGGCGATGGCATAGGCAAATGTGCTAGAGATCTAACGGGAGTCGGTGAGAGCAGCATATTATCACGGACTCTACCTTCAGGCCATTCCAGAGGATGAGAGAGCACAATCATATTCTTAGAGGGTAGGGGTATCAGATGTGGTACTTGATAGGAGAGCCATGCCTCCTCCACCACCACGAGCTCCTCACGAGGGTGGTAGCGAGTCCTAGGTTTAGGTCTTAGGTTGATAGATGTTTAGACATATCTTGAGACATTGATCCAGATTTTAGGATCCCATATTGTATATGACATTGATTTATATGCGAGATTACTGGATGTTTGATATATCATGTGTATTTGTCTCACTTGTGATGGGTGTATCAATTTGTACATTATCTTGTCATTTTGCTCAAAATGCTTATATATATGCTCATGTATGTTCTCTCTCATAGATGTATTTTGAATTCTCATGTGTATGATATAGACTCATGTTTCTGAAAATGACAGTTGTGATATAGATATGATGATATGATTAACCCCTTGTGATGAACAGGAACAGGTTGTGATGTGAAAGACAAGGAGCGAAAGACATGATCGAGAAGAAGGAAAAAAGATGAGCGCAGTTGACCGACAGGTCCACGTAAGATGATAAAAAAGAGAGCTCTCTCCATATGCAAGATGCAAAAACTAAACTAACATGAACTTAGGAATGCAAGCTACTATGAAAATTGGTTGATTTGCAAGGTCACAATGCTTATAAACATCTAATTATCATCATCGAGTGTTAGGTAGTGTCGTAAGATCATACAATGCACACTAGTATAACTATGTGGATCTGAATATGATCTATATTAGATAGAAATGTGGAAATCCCACCTAGGCATCAAAGACATGGAGGTCAAGATAACTAATGCAGTGAGATTACCTAAGTTTGATATGGCGAGATTATGCTTGTATCAAGACACATGAAAGTCAGGATAGCTAGAAGCATGCACTCGCATAAAACAGGCAAGGATAATACCTTGTCAATCCATAGTGTCAAGTAGGACCAGCATAAATGCTCATGACAGTTAGGATCAACAAACTATACCCACAAGCAGATAAAGAAAGAAAACATGTTCTCATACCCTCAGTCTTCTAGCTATGCATCATCGAAAACTTCTCAGGGAGAGACCACTCATCAAAGAAATCTTCATAGAAAGCACACAAAGAAAAATAAAGTCAATATATCTCAACGAGTTGATTGTTTAAGTGCATGTGTGTTGGTCATAGAGTCAAACTCTAGTTATCAAATTTGCTAATGAGCGATGTCGCATCATACTAGACTGTTAGGTAAGACAGCTGATAAGTGTTAAGAAACACTTGACGCAAGGGTAGTGTTGAGAAACACTATTTGGGGTGGTGTTGAAAAACACCTGTTGTGAAATGCCCCAAGAGACAAACGCACCTAAAGGACCTATGCTAACAGTTATGACCCCTAGACAAAGACAAAGACCAATTCCATACTAAGCCAAATAAGGTCAGGGTATGATGGAGAAAGGCTCAGTGTCAAGGATGCATGCTAACAAATAGGGGTGCAAAGGCCTCAAGTAGCGCTTGGTTCCAGGTTTTCACCACTTGGATTTTATTGCAATTTTTCTCTTTTTTCATTTTTTGGATTTTTGCTACCAAGGCGCTTGTTTCCAAGTTTTCACCAAGGCACTTTTTCTATTTTTTAAAAAATTTTTTTGAAATTTTTGATTTTTTTTGTATTTTTTCAGGACCTTTTATGCTTTTTAGGATTTTTTTCAGCATCATTTATGAATTTTTTTGGTATTTTTTCAGGATCATAAAATATGTACAAAGGATGCCCCCAAATAGAAATAGGCATCAAGGATAGAACTTCTTGAGGTGCAAAATGTTGATGGGATTAGGGAGCTGTTCTCCATCTGGATCTGACAGTAAATATGCACCTGTACCAAAAGCAGCTATAATGATATATGGTCCAAGCCAATTGGGTTCGAACTTACCCTTTTGTTCTCTGTGTTGTTGGTTCTTAGGATTCTCTCGCAAAACAAGATCTCCTATTTGAAATTCTCTAAGATGAACCTTCTTGTTGAATGCTTTGGACATACGTTTCTAATACACTCTCATATGATCAAATGAAGCCTTACGCTTCTCATCTAGAAGTTCTAGTTCTTGTAACCTCATGGCGCGATAATCCTCATATGTTATTAATCCTTTGAGTGAGACTCTAAGCGAAAGTATCTCTACTTCTAAGGGCAACATCGCTTCAGCGCCATAGGTAAGAGAAAAAGGAGTAGCTCCTGTAGGTGTATGAATGCTAGTTCTGTAAGCCCATAGTGCTGGATTGATTTGCAAGTGCCAATCCCTGCCATTTTTGTGCACTGTCCTATGAAGAATCTTAAGGATGGTTTTATTGGAAGCCTCTGCCTGGCCATTTCCCTGTGGAAAGTAAATGGAGGACCAATGTTGCTTGATTTTAAACTTTTTGCATAAATGCTTTAGGTCCTTATTCTTGAATTGACCTCCATTATCAGTGGTAATCTCAGAAGGTACTCCAAATCGACAAATAATATGATTCAAGATGAACAAAGAGATAGTCTTCCCTGAAGCTACAGAAAGTGGCACGACTTCCACCCATTTTGTGAAGTAGTCAGTAGCAGTAATAATGAACTTATGTCCACCTAATGAGTTGGGGTGAATCTGTCCAACTAGATCAAAGGCCCAACGCTGAAATGGCCAATGAGAAATGGAAGGGATCAGCTCCCTACCTGGAGCATGAATCAGGTTTTCATGTTTCTGACATTTTTCAAAAGACTTAGCAAAGGCTATTGCATCTATCTGCATCGTGGGCCAATAATATCCCACCCTAAGCAACCTTCGGGCCATGGAAAGACCGTTGGAATGTCCTCCATAAATGCCCTCGTGGATGTCGGCTAACGCTTGGTTAGATTCCTCCTTTTCCAAGCACCTAAGGAGTGTCCCATCTAAACCCCTCTTATATAAATCACAAGAGATAAGGGTGTGGTGGGAGGCATTGCGGACAAGGTTTTAGTGTTCAAAATGGTTGAACGTGTCGGGGATGATGCCATCTCAGAGATATGAATAGATAGCACCATATCGGGAAGATTCATGGGTGACAAGGGTACAAGTGACATGGCTTTCAGATGAGTCAAGTATGGGATGGTGTAGCTCTTCCACCAAGAATTCAAATCTTGATTCATGTTGTTCCAATTGAAGGAGTGAAGCTAATGTGGCGATAGGGTCGACAGCTTTGTTCTCTATCCTGGGGATCTGTTGAAATGTCACAAATGTAAAGTAACATCTCAATGATTCAACCATCTTTTTGTAAGGTACCAATTTATCATCCTTAGTTTGATGCTCCTCATTGACTTGGTTGATAATTAGTTGTGAATCCCCAAAGACATGTAATTCTATTATGTTCCATTCTATAGCCATTTTCAATCCATTGGTCAAAGCTTCATATTCTGCAATATTATTTGTACATGGGAATAAAAGTTTGTAAGACTTTAGAATGTTGCACCCATGTGGAGAAATAAATAATACTCCAGCACCTGATCCATTATGCATGTGGGAACCATCAAAGAACATTTTCCAAGTGCGAGTAGTCATATGTAGTATGTGTTCATCTAAGAATTCCACCTGAATAGGCATACCATCCTTAATTGGAAAATCAGCTAATTGGTCAGCAATAGCTTGCCCCTTTATGGCCTTTCTCTCAACGTACTCTATGTCAAATTCAGTCAAAACCATCATCCATCTAGCAAGTCTACATGTGAGAGCAGCCTTACTAAGCAAGTACTTAAGAGGATCAATTTTTGCAATCAAATGTACAGTGTGAGCAAGCATATACTATCGCAACTTTTGGGAAGCAAACACTACTGCAAGACAAGATTTTTCAATGTTATTATAATTGATCTCATAAGATACTAGAGTATGACTAATGTAATAAATGGCCCTTTCTTTCCCAGTGTCATCTAATTGAGCCAACAATACCCCCAAGGAAGAATCTGTCACTGAAATGTACAAAATCAATGGTTTTCCTAGAATAGGAGACATCAAAATTGGAGGGTTGGCCAAATACTATTTTATTTGATCGAGGCTCTTTTGGAAATCCTCATTCCAGACACATGTGGCTCCCTTATGCAATGTCTTATTGAATGGTTGTACTCTATCAATTGTAAAATCTTTTGAATCTCCCCAAAGGAGATTTGTTGAAGGCACCCAATCATCAGACATGTCTTGCTGATTAGAGAGATTAGGTGTGTAGTCTGAGTCATTGTCACTGTCTGTCGCAGCTGAGACAGGGACACTTTTTTGTTTCTTATTTTCAAAACTTAATCCAATTGTTGACTTATTCCTTCATCCAAAAAGGGCATGGTTAAGAGGTTCAGCCCTAGCATCCAGCCTATGACTAAGGGGACCCTGTCCTGAATAACCCATATTCTTGACCAATGTATACCCTCTCCCATAAGTTCTAGGGGAAGGTGCAAAATTCTCATTATGTAGGTATTTCTCTTCTCGGTAAATCCAGTCCCCAATGGCAACCTCTTCTTTTTCTTCTTGAATCAGAACTGAGGATTGCACAAACTTATCAAATAATGTCATGGCCGAAGATGAGGGCTTCATTTCTTGAGAAGGTCTGCCATAAGACCTAGGGGAAATTGGCAATTTTGTAAATGAATCCAATTTGTAATCCCCCATACCAAGATCTATAGTCTTAAATTTATTCTTGCATTGTTCAAATGCAGTATCAAAAGTGTTAGCCTCCCTATTCAAAGGAATGTGAGACCCTGCTGAAATTGTGTTGACTGACAGTGTGCTATCTCCAGGTATACAAACTTCTATCCCGTTGTAAGGGAAATTTACACACTGATGATAAGTAGATGGGACTGCTTGCATCTCATGTATCCATGGTCTACCTAACAAAATATTGTAAGCCAAAGGACCAACATCAACAATCTGGAACAAAATATCTTTCTCTACAGGACCAATTCGAATAGGAAGAATGGCCAATCTTTTAGAACTACGTTCTGCTTCATCATAAGCTTTGATAGTTATTTTCTTCCTTGTATCAATGACTTCCTCTGAATAACCCAAGGCCTTTAACAAGCTCAAAGAACAAATATTAAGCCTAGCACCCCCATCTATCAACACGCACCTGACACAGGTCTTGTGGATCATAACCTCTATATGAAGGGCCAAATTGTGTGGGTGGCTTAATGACTTGTCATCTTCTTCTGAGAATGTAAGGTAGTGAGGGCTAGCCAAGTGGTTGACCATATTCTAGAATTGACCTACATCTATATTTTTAGGGACATTAGCCACTCGCAAGGCATCCTCAAGGACACGCTTATGCTTAGGGGATAATTCCAAAAGCTCAAAGATTGAGATTTGCGTTGGCGTATGTTGTAATTGGTCAACAAGATTATAATTCAATTCAGGACCAACAACAGATTTTGAAAGAACACCCTTTGACGCTGGTTGCTTAGACTTACTAGAGTTAGGGCCTCTAATAACGATGGGACCTTGAGCTTGGCTTCTAGTAACATCATTAAGAGGTTGGGACATCCTTCATGAGTGAGGACCTCTTAGCACCACAACAGGTCTTTCATCAGGCATAGGAGTTGAATCCACATCATATCCATAAGGGTCTTTCCCTCTCATCATTTTGACATTATCATCAGCCACTTCAAGCATGTTAATAACATTTTCAGCATTTGTGTAGGTATAGTTGATAGCAGCCTTGCCATTCTTGTTGTTAGAATTCTCTCCTTTCTCATATTTGGGCAAGGGTTCTTTAAAAGCTTTGTGATCTGCATTAGTGGTTAGACCATCAACTTGTAATTTATTGCTCTCAATAAGGTCTTGAACAAGATGCTTAAGTCTAAAACAATTTTCTATATCATGTCCAATTCCATTGTGAAAGACACAGAAGGCCTTCTCATCCCACCAATGAGGTTTGGGATCTGGTATGCAGTGCTTGGCAGGATCCTGAGGGTGTGCCAAATTGTGAGCAATTAGTGTCTTGAAAATGTTTGCATAGGAGTCCCCAAGTTTGGTAAATTGTCTCTTTTCCTTTTTAGGTCTCCCTTAATACTTGGGTTTATTCTCTTGTTGTCCTGAGGATGTTTGCAGCTTCATGGCTTGAACTGCATGAGAGAGATTAAGAACTCCCTCATTCTTAGGTTGTGATGAGTCAACAACTCCGTCATTGACCACCTGCTTATTCTTATTCCAATAAGAGATCTTTTTGTCCTTATTACCATTATTGTTGTGGTTTTGGCTATTATTGTTGTTAGTTGATTTAGCCAAAATTCCTTGTTCTTTTAGGACATCCTCTATGTGACAGGCCACTTCTACCATGGTATCAAAAGGGTTAAATGGGATCTTCCTTACTTCATATCTTAACTCCGGTACCAAGTTGCTCACAATGATGTCTATTCTTTCCTCCTCAGGAATTGTCCTTGGATATTTTGAGCACAAATGTCTCCATCTTTGTAGGAAGGTGACAAAAGATTCCCCTTGATTTTGTTTGAGCTTGCACAAATCAAGCATTGTGACCGACCTTGATAGATTATAAGAAAAATGTTAAACAAATCTTTCCACAAGCTCTTTAAATGTCTTAACTGGAGGAGTAAGGTTAGTAAACCACTCCATGGCTTGACCCTTGAGGCTCCTTGGAAATAATCTCATTAAATAGGAGTCTTCATGGTGAAAAAAAAAACTCATTATATAAAATTGTCTAACATGGTCATGAGGATCACCAATGCCATCATATTTGTTGTGGGTTGGAAACTCAACTTTCTTAGGAAACTCAACCAACACCACACTCTTGTCGATTGGGTTGGGACATATGGAATCCAAGTTAAAGGTGCTCTTAGGTGCCCTTATCTTTTCTATATCCCTTTGAAGTTGTTTGATCATTTCATTAGTTGATGGATCTTGCTTCTTTACCTTTCGGTCCACATCAAAATTGTATGGGACCTTAGCACCTTTGTTGATGAGACTTTCTAGGAACTGATCCTTGTTTTGTTCCACATACCTTTCTACATATGCTTGAAAGGATGGCTCTTGTTGCATAGTCATAAAATCTATATGATCAAAGTTGGCATAACTTCCTCCATGTTGTGAGCCATGATGTGCTCGTTGGGAGGGTTTCTTTGAAAGTCTATGAGATGACTATCTCCTATGATGATCATATCTTGAAGTCCTTCTTCCTCGAGGACTTGGGGACCGTGAGGGTGTCCTTGACCCTCTTCTAGGACTTGGTGAGGGGGTAGATGGGGGTGAGTTGGTCCCACTATTGGCACCCCTCCCATTGAATCAATTTTGGAGTTATTGTGCATAGAGCCTATCTTCTTCTTCTTGGGTGACTCTCTTCCTTATGTCCAATAATGCACGTTCCTCTTCTTCTAGTTGTCTAAATTTCTCTTTTTTAGCAGCTTGTTCATCCAAATAAGCTTGCTTCTCCCTCTCAATGCTTTTTAATCTCATATTTTCATATCTAGAGGTATCTTTAAGTGGAGAGGATGGTCTCGAATGCCTTATTGCATTGGCTGCATTGATGTGATGGTCACTAGATTTGTTGTTCTGGTCCTCATGGTGTTACCCTAAATTTGAGTGAGTTTTCTTATAATGTCTCTCGGCTCATTGGTGTGCATCAAAATATCTCACGTTGTTGGGAGGTGACCCAGGTGGACTAGCATGAGAAGAACCACCGTACTCTCTCCTATGCCATTGGAAGATATCCTCAAGAGTTTGATTCATGGCTTCTCTTTGTTGTCAAGTGAAAGTGTAACTCATGTCCATACTTGATGAAAGTGGTGCTAAAGAGGTGCTCACTTCACTAGGATTACCCTTTGGATTAAAGCAAACCTCAGATTCACTCTTAGGAGATTGATCAAAAAGGGGTCCTTTTCCCTTATGCTGTTGGTGAGTCTTAACTGGTGGTAACTGGCTAAAGACAACAGGGGATTGCTTCTCTTGATTGACTTGGTACCTTGTCGTAATTGACATGAAAGAAAGAGACTCTTAATGATAAGATGACCTCTCAAAGTGTCAACACCAAACTAGGATAATCAAAGCTCTCTATTGTCCAAAGAGAAATGAAAAGATAGAAAAAGGGGCTTTACCAACACTGTCAAAGAGGTGCTTTAAATCAAAGGGTGACTACCCTTGCACTTTTGAACCAGGAGGTTGGACTAGGCTAAAATATAACTAAAATTGAGATAAAAATGATTTGGACAATAGGAGTACTAAAATTCTCCAAGAATGTAGGTAACAATCCTAGAGATAAACTTTCTCACTAAGAATATCTTGCTAACTTGACAATTATTTTCAAAGTGACCTTGTAGATCAATTGATGCTATCCCTAGAGAGCAAAAACCAAAAATTTAGAGTCAAGATAGGTCTCTAACAACAGAGCAAGAAACCTACTCCAAGACCTAGCCTAACTACTGGTGACTGAGACTAACTAAAACTGAAAATACAGCAAAAAATGCTCAGGCGACACTTTCCAGCCAAGCAAGATGACAGTTTAGATTAGGGCGCCACTTCGCCTTAAGGCAGACAATAGTTTTAATTATAGGCGACACTTCACTTTCAGATGGGCGACAGTTTCCAGGTAGTGAGTGCGCCACTTTCCGCCAAGTGGGATGACAGTTGTGCAGGGGTGAATTGTCGTGCGACAATTCTCAGAACAAGAGGTGCCATTGTTTCAGTATCGTACGACTCTTTGACTAGTGAAGTTGAAAATCTCAGTTTTAAGGCTTGTTTGTTCAAAATTTTTGGTCTGAGGGTTGATTTTTTTATTTTAATCACAATGACAGTAGTAAAGTGACAAGTTTGCAAATAGTACAGGATCAAACATGTCTTCAAGCACTTGAAACAAGGGCAAAAGAAACCTTGCCAAGACAAACACTTGTGATATCAAAAAATGAAAAAGCACCCTATGAATGCTACCAATTGTTCATATATTGAGAACGTTTACACTGGTATCACACAATCGAAGACAATTCAAACAAGTCTATCCTAAAAAGACAAGGCTCAATACTTACCAACTTAGCCCACAACTTGATGTTCCTTCACCTCACAAAGTGGTTACCCACAATAGATGTTGGCTTTGTCATGGAAGTGTCAAAGACACAACCAAAGGAACACATATGGTGAGTATCTTAAGGTGATCCGGGTTGTTCCACTTGGATCAATCCTTGCACTAAGAAGATAAGCGGCTAAAATAAGGTGGCTTCTATCTATGGTTCTTAATAAGGATTTCCATTCATAACACCCCTCTTGCTCGTCAAAGAGGACTCGGACCTCGCGGCCTCAAGAGTACCTTAAGCATTCTTGTTCAATGTTTTCCCCATGGTCGCAATCCCATGAGCTACTCACATCAAATGAAGACAATTGTTATGTCTACCAAGGTTTTTGGTGTCCTTGATAGCCTTGAGATTATAGTGAGTTGGAATCACTCGCCACCAAGGAAAATGATGACAAGGTTGTCCCAACTTGAGTCATTCCTCTTGATTGCTCAAGAGCAGGCCCACTAAAGGATTTCTAAACTAAACAAAAATGGATAATTTTTGAGGTTCAAGGTTTTTGGTTCACCTCAAGGGTGAAGAGCATACTCCCCTATCTCAAAAATGTCTCCCAAACACACCAAGCAAAGAGATTCAATTACTCCCTTATTTCCAAAACCTTAAGATGGATCAAGATTTTCTGGTTCATCTAAAGGTGAAGAGCATACTTCTCCTACCACCTCAAAATCTCTTTCACAAGGTATTAAAGTTCCTAATACAATTAGTGAATGCCACACTTGAAAGGGAATAAATCACAAGCAAAATTTTTATTTTTTTATTTTTATGCTTTTTGGGCAGCCCTACAAAAACCGTTAGCAGCCCTCTTTGACATGCAATTTTTGACAAATTTCTTAAGCAAAGGCACCTACAACCACAACTAGTTAGGCCCACAAGGTTAGCAAAATCCAAAATCTAAATGAAATATGCAAGCTAACTCTGTCTAATTGAAGTAAATGAAAGAAACAACAAGCTAATCAAGTCTAAATTTGGCCAAAAGGATTCACTGTCGGGTACAGGTGACACTATGATCAGTAGGATTGTCACGTGACACTTCTCTGCATAACAGTGCGATAGTTCAGACCTGGGGCGACAATTCACCCGATAGCAGATGACATTTCGCTTGAAGATAGGTAACACTTTCTGCCAAAGGGGGTGACACTTTTCACTCAAAAAGTGTCACACCTCTATACAGACAACTGTCCCGTGACATTGGTAAACTGTTGCGTGACACTCTGAGACAGAAAAACCAGAGGCTGAAAATAACGCTAAAAAATTGATGAAAAATGGATGGAAATGTAGAAATGAAAGGACAAAACACTAGTGTTCTGCCCCACGGTGGGCGCCAAAAATGTATGGTAGAAAAATGACCACACTTCTATGAACCATTACATGCAAGGTTGCTTAAGAATGAGGCCTCACAAAGTGGCTCATAGCTCTTTATGCATGGAGTTGCAAGGGACTATGATGTATTTGCTCTCAGCTAGAGCTACAAGCTTGTGACCTTGCTAGTCAACCACACAATGAGAGATTCGAATGAGGACAAGGGCAAGAGTGCCAATATCCTCAAGAATCACTATGAAAATGCAATGCAATGCAAACTAGTCTATGAAAATGAAAATGCAATGCAACTAAGCTATGAAAATAAAAATGCAATGCAACTAAGCTATGAAATGGAAAGAACAAGTGTTACAAATCCTTCCTATTAAGCTATGTGAGTTAAATCTATTGCATCAAAAGAAACTAAGCTAGATGCCATGAAAGCTAAAATGCAAGAATGAAAGACTAAGAACAATAAGGTTTCCAAAAGCTCCAAAAGTCTCCAAGAATTCCTGCAGCATAAGATTAGTATTCAAAAATATGGGATCCTAAAGTGAGAAGAGAGCTCTTCTTTTATAGGAAATGAGAAAGAATGGACCATGGAGATTAAGAGGCAAAAGGGCTTAATCAATGGTGGAGGTTGAAAGAGGAGCAATCCATGTGCACAAGTATCCTCCAATGAGAGTGAAGTGTTGACTTTTGAGCCTCATGTGAGACAAAAAATACTTTTTTCCTTTTTGTGAAATAAGAATAATGCTTTATTGTGCAACTTAGGATAAGAGGAAAAGTGGGGCTTTTTATTTAATCAAAAGGGGAGGAAATATTCCTTTTAATTAAATAAAGACTTAGGATAAATGGTTAGCCCAAGGATAAAAATCTAATATATGATCGAAATTAAGATTTGATCAAGAAATTGATAATGGTGAAAATATTGATTATTGATAAAAATGATTCAGGATTGATAAATTAAATAAATGGGGCCCAAAGTCTAGGTGACCATTTTTGGGTGAATATAGGATGGAAGTTATGAAAGGAGTACAAATTGTGTGAGCATCCCAATATGATATTCCACTAGAAGCTGAGGCTGAGAATGAAACAAATCAGCTTGTTGTCCCCATTGACCAAGTAAGTAAGGTCTTATTGCTACTTTTTGTTTCTCCTCAGAATGATAGTGCCTACAATCAGCTTGACCAAGTGAGTAAAATCTGTATCAGTCAAATCCTTGTCAAGCAGGTGATTCTGCATATCTCTTATATTTATCTTTTAATAGCTTTCCAGAGACATGTGGATTATTGTAATCTGAGAAGGATGGGAAGTTATTTTTCACAAACAGTAAATGGTTTTGTTTGACCAGTGTTAAGTACTGGCTAGTTTAGGTTAGGTTAGTTTCCACATTTTCTATTTCTTGGTTAGTTTCCCTGTTTTCCAATAAGTGCCCGTGCACAGTTCCGTCCCTCTAGTTCCAGGTCTATCTCTCTGTGAAGGTTTCTTGTGCTCAAATGTTGACTCCATGCCCAATGAATTTTTAAGGCCACTGGTTTTCCATGTCTAGCAGGCTAACATCCAGTAGAAATCACCAAAATGTTACCCAAAATTCCCTATTCTATGCATTTTGGTCACAAGTTGAGCTAAAGCTTCATTTTACCCTACTGAACACCATCAAAAAAATTTATGAGCTTTTGCCTTGTCTTCTGGTCTTTGCAAATGTTTTAAACCCTCTGGCCCGTAAGTACATTTGAAAATCTAGCTATTGCTGCAAAACCCTAAAAAGCCCCTTTGGCCAATTCTAATTCTTCATTACCTTTTTGAGCTACTTAAATCTTTAACAACGCATGTGCTAAAAATTTGACCACCTTCATGTGTTACGTCTCTAGGTTGTCAGGCGGGGTCCCTTTTAATTTTTCCTACCAAAGCCTAAGTTTTCAGCAAATATTTCCTCTCGACCTTCCTTTTGAAACTTGTGGTTGTCACATGTTCACATGGAATCTTTTGAGCCCTTGCGATCATGTGACAGGATGACACCTGTATCGGCGGGCCCATTCTTCATCTGCAAAGGTTAAAGCTCGGAAAAATCTTGTGGTTGTCGCTATGCCACGAAGGAAAGATGTTGCCTGTTTAAGCGCAGGGTGTAACGACAGCCGTCGATCTTCCTTCTAATACAATGCTGCTATTAGTGGGTCCATTGCCATGTAGTCCGAGGTGTCCGCTTCTGGTTGGCCATGAGTTTGGTGACATGGAGAGGTGTCAGCGGGGCTCGGTGGCTGTCTTTCCTCAAGGATCTGATGGTTGTCACGTGTTCGCAAGGAATATTCCTTGCCCTTGCGATCATGCGACAACCGTTGATGCTGCTTTATTGCCACGGCTCTGACAGTGGGTCCTCTTTTCTAATGTGCTCGCTCCTCATTGGCTGGGGTTTTAAACAAGTGGAAGTTTTTCAGTGGAGCAAAGTATCTTAGTGAGATGGTAGGGAAGAAAGATCTATGGTGGTCGCATGATCGCATGGAATCTTTTGCGCCCATGCAATCATGCGACCGCCATCCAATGCAGGGTCCAGGTTCCTTTGACTTTTGAGGTGTCAGTCTTCTCTTACGTGCTCATTTTCTATTGGGCGCTGCTGACGACATGGTCTTTTGACTTTTCAAGGGGCCCGTGACTATTATAAAATTGATATGAGCCACCTGATCTACTAGGAAATAAAAGGATCAATGATCACATTTTAAACCAAACCTAGTAACCATTTATTTTCAAATGTAAATATCTTTCTACGAGGGTTTTGCCAGCGTTTGATCAAGCAGGATATGAATGACAAAGGTAGCTCAGAATAAATTCTTCAGGACATTTTTAGTTGGGAGGTTGATGATAAAGGTCTGGATAGCCGTTGTGGGTCTATTCTTGTTTCCCAGGTACCATAACATTGATTTCGAGGCCGAGTTGCCGAGAAGTAGATGGATCAAGGTGACCTGTCTGCAGGTGGATGGGGCATGAAATGGACATGCAAACGTAGATTTTTTGATCATTCAGGATATTTGCAAAGATGTATTTATGATGAGAGGTGATAGAATTAGGGTTTGTTTATTCCATACAAAATTATGTAACCCTAATTAGGTTTTTGCTCCTGTCGGTGTGCATTAGAGGAGATGTATATATTGTTTTTTGAGAGCTTTTAGAGCTCAGAGTTCACATTTTGTAAAGGAGAGAGTCCACTTTTGAAAGAAAGTCATCCTTTCTTAGAAGGCTATCTGTGGTATCTTCTCTACCCTCTGGTCTTCTACTCTTTGTAATCTCCCATTGATTATTCAAACATTGCAGAGGTATTTTGTGACAATTCCTAATGTCCCTATGCTTCCTTGTTTGGCTCATCTCTTAATGAATTGAAGTCTATGCATGTTTTCAATGGCAACTTAGGGTTCCTGATCCCTCTTACTTTTTGTAATTATGTGTGTTATTGTGTTTGATCTAATTTAGATGTTTTTGTGGGTATACTTCAACCCCCTAATAGTATTGTCTCAATCCTACACCAAGTTGCAGAAGTGAATGTCTGCTTGCAGGTCATAGGTTGTGTCTTATGTTCAGGCCCTCCTATGAAACACTTATGCAAGCCTATTCAGTAAGTTGTGACCTACTAGACCTAAGCCCTTTCATTGGTTATATCCCTCTATGCTGCAATTCATACCCCAATTTCAGTGTATCACCTAGCAGGTAGTTTGCTTTCAAGTCATTTCCCTTTCATGCATTCCTTCTATCCCCCAAAAGATTTAATTTTCATGTCAAGAAGCAAATTAGGGTGATTATCCAAGAGGAACCAGCCTAGAACTTGCAGGTCTTATCTCAGTTAGCATAGGTCCCACAACCTAGAGATGATTCCCATGTTATATTAGGTTATCAAGACTATGAGAGCTTGAAACAAGGGTGCAAACTTAGTGTATAACAATAAACTCTCTTGGTTTTGGGTGATTCAACTTTATTTGCATTTGGCAAGATGATCTCAGTCAATGCCAAAACTTGTAGTTAGGGTCAGTTGAAAGTGGCTCAGGATCATATCTTTCAAACTATTTGACCTGACATTGAACCATCTACTCCATTGGCTTTGGTTAGCTGGGTAAATGCCAATGACAACCCTATTCCACCCACGGAGTCACGGGAATGCTCACGACCACGCTTGACCCAAGTGACCCCAAGGTGCACTAAGCATGATTGGGTAGCGATCTTGCATGGCTCATATCTCAGAGCTTGTGAGAGGTATCAACAAACCATTAAGTGCTACAAGATTGTGATTCTGAGGTCTACAATAACCTCTCTCAATTTTGGGCGATTCGACTTTGTTTGCATTTGGCAAGGTGATCTCAGTCGATGCCAAAACTTGCAGTGAGGGTCAGTTGAAAGCGGCTCAGCAGCGTATCTTTCAAACCGTCTGACATTGCATTGAACCGTATGCTCCATCGGCTTCGGTTGGCCAGGTAAATGCCAGTGACAACTACATTCTGCCCACGGAGTCACCAGAACACTCACGACCACACTTGACCCAAGTGACCCCAAGGTGCACTAAGCATGATTGGGCAGTGATCTTCCCTGACTCGTATCTCAGACCTTGTGAGAGGTATTGAAAAACTGTTAGGTGCTACGAGATCATGTTTCTGAGGTCTACAATAACCTCTCTCATTTTTGGGTGATTCAACTTTGTTTGCATTTGGCGAGACGATCTCAGTCGATGCTTAAACTTGTAGTGAGGGTCAGTTTAAAGAGGCTTAGCAGTGTATCTTTCAAATCATCTGACCTGGCATCGAACCAAGTGCTTAGTTAGATCTCGTTGGCCGAGTAAATGCCAGTGACAACCCCATTCCGCCCACGGGGTCACCGGAACGCTCGCGACCACGCTCGACCCAAGTGACCCCAAGGTGCACTAAGCATGATTGGGCAATGATCTTCCGAGGCTCGTGTCTCAGAGCTCATGAGAGGTAATGACAAACTATTAGGGGCTACGGGACCATGTTTCCAAGGTTTACAATAACTTCTCTCAATTTTGGGTGATTCGACTTTGTTTGCATTTCGCAAGACAATCTCAGTCGATGCCAAAACTTGTAGTGAGGGTCAGTTGAAAGTGGCTCAGCAGTGTATCTTTCAAACCATCTAACCTGGCATTGAATCATCTACTCCATCAGCTTCGGTTGGCTGGGTAAACCCTAGTGACAACCCCATTCTACCCAAGGAGTCACCGGAATGCTCGCGACCACGCTCGACCCAAGTGACCCCAAGGTGCACTAAGCACAATTGGGCAGCGATCTTCTGGGGTTCGTATCTCAAAGCTCGTGAGAGGTATCGAAAAACCATCAGGGGTTACGAGATTATGTTTTTGAGGTCTATAATAACCTATCTTGGTTTTGGGTGATTCGACTTCATTTGCATTTGGCAAGGCGATCTCAGTTGATGCCAAAACTTGCAGTGAGGGTTAGTTGTGTAATCATCTAAAAATGGTCATCTAGACTATTAGCCCCTTTTGCTAAATTATCAATTGCTTATTCTTGATCAAATCTTAGTTCTATCATTTATTCGATTAATTTCTATGGGCTAACCATCTTATCCTAAGTCTTTATTTAATTAAAAGGAATTTCCTTCTCTTTTATTAAATAAAGAAAGTCCCCACTTTTCCTCTTATGCTAAGTTGCAGAAATAAAGCATTATTCCTATTTTATAAAAAAAGGGAAAAGACACTTTTTGTCTCATATGGACACAAAAGTCAACTCTTAATTTCCCATTGGATGATATTTGTGCACATGGATTACTCCTCTTTCAAGCTCCACCATTGATTAAATCTTTTGCCTCTTAATCTCCATGGTCCATTCTTTCTCATTTCTTATAAAAAGAGAGCTCTCTTCTCATTTTATAATGAATCTTTTGAATACTAACTTTATGCTGCAAGATTTCTTGGAGACTTTGGAGCTTTTGAAGATATTCTTGCATCTAACCTTCATTTCTTTCATCATAGCTTCATATTCTTGCATTCTTATCATAGTTTCATATTTATGCTTTCCTAGATTAGCTTCATTTCTATGCTCTAGATTATCCCACATAGATTAAGTAGTTTGGATTTGTAACACTTGCATCTTTCCTTTCATAGCTTAGCTTGCATTCTCATTTTTAGCATAGTTGCATTCCATTCTCATCTTGATTCTTGAGGATATTGGCATTCTTGCCCTTGTCTTCATTGAATCTTCCATTGCATGGTTTACTAGCAAGGTCATAGGCTTAATAGCTCTAGCTGAGAGCACACTTAACATCCTTGCACTCCATACCTAGGGAGCTCTAGGTCAATTTTCAAGGATTCCCATTTATGGATTCCCTTGGAAGCAAAGGCTTAGAGAAGTGCACAATCTAGTGTGTACATTTTTGGCACCCACCGTGGGGCTTTGAGGCTCATTCTCTTCATTTTTATCAAGTTTTGCATATTTTTAGCATCACTTTTTCATCAATTTTGCGCAAACAAGAGAAACGCCACTTACGAGAAATTTGATGCCACCTACGAGCATTCTGACACCGCTTACGAGAAATCTGACACTACCTACGAGAAGTCTGATGCCGCCTATGAGAAATCTAATGCCACTTACGAGAAATCTGACGACGCCTATGCATATTTGGTTCATGCCTATGCACATTTTGTTCACGCCTATGCACATTTTGTTCACACCTATGCACATTTTGATCACACCTATACACATTTTGATCACGCCTATGCACATTTTAATCATGCCTACGCACATTTTGATCATGCCTATGCACATTTTGTTCACGCCTATGCACATTTTGATCACACCTATGAACAATCTGATTACGCTTATGAGTATTTCGATCACGCCTACCAGCTTTTAAATGATGCATATTAGCTGTCAAATGCCGCCTGGTATTTTCTATTTAATTTTGCTATCAGATTATTAAATTATTTCTAGATTTGCTAGTTTGCTTGCTGTTTTCAGTTTTCCTACTTTCGGATTTTTGATTTGTTGTTGTAAAACAAAGGCTTATTTGCAGATTATTATTGGTTTTTATGTGCTAACTCATTGTGGGACTAACAAGTTGTGCTTGTAGGTGCTCTCATTACTTGCTTATTTTCTTAAAAAGATCGCATGTCAAAGCTTCAAAGGCAAAAGGGCTACTAATTGTGTTTTGCAGGGCTGCTCAACACCTAAAAACAACCAATTGCTTGTTTATTACTTTCCTTTTAAGTGCGGCATATACTAGTTGTTTAATTTCTTAGGCACCTAAGCTCTTGTTGTAGGAGTCTTTTGGTGAGAGGAGACTATGCTCTTCACCCTTGTGGTGAACCAGAAATCCTGACCCACTTTTAGATTTTGAAAACAAGAGGGTAATTGAACTCTTTGTTTGGTGTGTTTGGGAGATATTTTTGAGCTAGGAGATTATTCTCTTCACTCTTGAGGTGAACCAGAAATCCTGACACTCAAAAGTTAATCCACTCTTTGTTTAGCATTAGGATCCTTTAGCGGGCCTACTCTTGAGCAATCAAGAGGAATGACCCAAGTGGGGACAAGCTTTTTGCCAACTATTCCGACCCACTATTAACTCAAGGCTATCAAGGACACAAAACTTTGGTAGACGTAGTACTTGTCTTCACTTAATGTGAGTACTTGTGGGATTGTGACCATGAGGAAAATGTTGAGCAAGAATGCTTAAGGTACTCTTGTGGCTGTGAGGTCTGTTATTTGCCACAAGGTAAGGAGTCCCTTCGAGGAGCAAGGGGAGTATTACAAACAGAAGCCCTTACTAAGAACCATAGGTAGAGGCCACCCTATTTTTTCTCTTAGCTTCTTGGTGCAAGGATTGATCCAAGTGGAATAACCCAGATCACCCCAAGATTACTCACCATCTGTGTTCCTTTGGTTGTGTCATTGACACCTCCATGAAAAAGCCAACATCTATTTTGGGCAACCACTTTGTGTGAGGTGATGGGACATCAAGTGTGGGCCAAGTTGCTAAGTATTGAGCCTTTGTCCTTCTAGGCTAGCAAGTGCTTGAAGTGTTCTCACTGTGATCTACCCGTGCAAATGTTCTCGAACATACAAACATCACGGTAGTGCTCTAATTTTTTTTGTTTTCATATCACAATTGCTTGTCTTGGCAAGGTTTCTTTTTCTCTTACACAAGTGTTCTATGACATGTTTGATCACCTACTATTTGCAAACTTGTCTATTATCTGCTATTATTGTATTTTGAACTGTGAAATTGAACCATCAAACTGAAACATTGACCGAATTGCCTTCAAAACTGAGTTTTTTTATGTTCACTGGTCAAGAGTCGTACGATATTGGAAAACCATCACACACCCTCCTGAGAAATATCGCCCGATACTTCATCGCTGCTATTGTATCGCTTGCCTATTATACATTCTATCGCACCAGCTGCCTAGAAACTGTCGCACTACCTTATGCAAAATATCGCCTGGAGAAATTATATCACTCTATTAGCCTGGAAACTATCGCACAGAGTCCTTTTGTTGTCTCACTATTGCTTGCAATCCGAAGTTGATTTGTGTCACTTCTAGTCTTCCTTGGTCAGTCCAAATCTTAGATCTTAGGTGTTGTGACATATTTCTCAATATCCAAATGAATTTCAATGGTATCAAATTACAAAAAATGACTCTTAGTCTTCTTTCTTCTGCTTCTTCCATGTCTTCCTAGTCTTCCATTTTCATCCTTTCTCTTCTTTCTTCCTCTTCTTCCTAAATTCTTCATGTCTTTTTGATGCTTTTCCTCTTATTTTCTAGTCTACCTTCTTCTATTCATCAATTCTTTCACTTCCATGCTTGATTCCTCCTCTTCTAGAACCATGAATTTCAACTATCTTGTTATGGAACCTCTCTTGAGAATAGATGATCTTGAACTCATTGCTCAATTCAAAGAGTATTATTCTTCCAACAGTCCTAGATATTGCATGGATGATAAACTTAAGACAAGAATAAAAGAAAAGATGATTGAATCAGACGCCTTTTCTAGGATCATAGACATGATCCTGTCATGACCTCCTTCTTCCAGACATTCTTCATCATCTAAGTCTTCTCATTCTTCTTCATCTTCCAAGTCTTATCACAACTCTTCTAGACATTATTTGCATCCTTCATTATCCAATTCTTCTTCCTCTACTAGGTCTTCATTTTCCTCTTCTTCGCAATCTCATTCCTCTTCTACTTCTCCCAAGAGTCTTACTCCTCACTATGAGCAATATGGTAGTCCTTATGATACCTCTTCTATGAAGAGTGACATGCCCATTTTTTATGACACCTCTATTCCTAAGAGTCCTCCTCATCGTGTGCTTGTGCTTGCTAAAGGGTCATCCTATTGGGTAGAACGTGATGGTGATCCGTATGACTCTAATTTTGAAAAAGACTTTGATGCGTTCTCTGAACAATACCTTGATTATGATCCATCTACTACTACTGAGGACTATAAAATGCACTGCGCCAATTTCCAATGTCAATATTATAAGGATCATTCCTCTAAGAACTCTCATGCTGAAAATAAAGATGAAACTCTCGAGAAAGATCATGTTAATGATGAACCTTTGTCTTGTGATGGTCCCCTTCCATCCTCTACTTCCTCCAATACCCATACATTTCCTAAAGCTTCTGAGTCTTCCAAATTTGTCACAAATCCTTCATGTAACAAAGATCCTAATACTTTTCATGCAGTTCCCTATAGTTATCCTCAAGGGTTACCTCTTAAAGGAACTCAAGCTAACCTTCACTTGGCTGTAAATACTTTCAATAATGATACACCTAACGAGCCTAATCCTTTATATGCTACAATGCCTACTTCAACTAATTCCTCACTATCTCTTCCAGAGTCTTCCATACAATCCCAACATGCTTCCTTGTCCTTAGAAGTGGCTCCATGTCAAGAGGACTCTAAAATTAAAGAAAAGAACATAAAGAAATATCAAGATCAAGAACCCTCCATGTCATCCAATTCTTTTCATGATGTCTCTTATCCATTTCATGGTTCTTTTGATCTTTTGCACGCTTCCCCATTCATTCCACCATGTCTTAAGTCTTCTCCTAGGCAAGATCAAGCTACTAGTTACGTTGTTGAGCTTATTGATAATCAAAATAACCTTACTACACTTGCGCTTTCCAAAGATGATACTTCCATTAAGGTTATAAAAATAGTGTTGTTACTTCCAATGTTAAGCCTATCGAAGATCAAGAAGCTCCTTGTCAAGATCAAAGCCTTCCATCTTCTTGTTCTACCACTCCATGTTCGCTTCCACTTTCTACTCTTCCTAAGTCTTTGCAAGCTTTGAACAATCCTATCAAAGAAGTTTCTCCTATTCAAGGTGTTCATGATCCTATTGCAAATCCTAATGCTCACTCTAAAGATGCTGATGTCCTTGGTTGTCATATAGATGTTGATGAAATTATTGATTATCCTTTTGCATCTTCCACTTCCATCCTTGGACTTCCTCCACCAATACCAAAGGCTTCACATCTTCCTTCCATCTTGGGCCCTTATGTCCCTTCATTTTCCCCTCCTAAATCTCCTAATTCATCATCCATCTTGGGTCCTTACATCCCTCCATCTCCTATCTTTCCTCAAGATCAACATAGATTCATACCCTTGAATCCTTTTCATTCATCCACCCATCTAAACCAGTCATATCCTCCTTCTTCTTCCACAAGTCCCAAGTCTTTTAGAAGTAACTTGAATGTTCAGTACAAGAAAAAGAAGCAATACAAGAATCCATCAAAAAGAGAATATCACCATGTCTCCTCTAATTGACATGGATACATAAAGTCAGAATAGATATCTAAGAAGAAAACTACAAGACAAGTATGGGTTCCAAAATCCATCATTGAAGATATTCTCTCTAGATCATCAAAAGGAAATAAAAAGCCTACGGCTCTATGGATTCCAAAGTCTCTCTTGAAAGAGTCTGGTGTTGAAAAAAGTGAAGTTGACATTCAAGCTTCCAAAGGCTTCCACTTCATCTTCTTCCAAAAACATCCTTTCATTCCATGTGCCTAAACCGCAACCTCTGCTAAACATTTGCCATATTCCTTCTTGTATTCCTTCATTCACATTTCCTCCATCCTCTCACCACCCTTCAAGGTGTGTGTTGATGTTGATCTTTCCTTCCTTTCCATCTACCCTTTCACAATCCTTCCATTCATTATCCTTCTACCTTCTATCTTTTTTCCTCATTTGCCTATTCCTCCTATCTTCCAACCTCACTTGCTTTACATAAAACCTTATCCTCCATTTTTTCTCTTCCATCTTCCTTTCCCTATCAGCATCTTTGGGCATATCATTTTAAATCCTTGGCATATCATGGTTTATCCTTTCAAGTAGCATTATCTAAAATGCTTGCCTTCTTCCAAAAAAATGAAAAAAAAAAAAATGAAAAAATTGAAAATGTGCCTTGGTGGAAACCTGGAAACAGGCGCCTTGGTAGAAAAAGTAAAGAGAAATAAATTCATCATATGGTGAAAACCACTCCCTTGTGGCACTTTGGATAAGTACCATGATGAAAACCTGGCAATTAGGCATCATGTGTAGTTCTTCTACATATTTCATACATTCCGTCTTCTCTCTTTGATCTTGGCAATGTTGACTTATACACAAACATTTGGCTATCTTGTGAGCTATCTTACGATGATCTTGCTTTCATTCCATTCATGTTTAGCCTTCATATTTATTTTTCTTCATTCATTCTAGCCTTTCGCTATCCTTTTCCTCTCTGGTCTTGATCTAATAAAAGAGAGTAAAACACGATGCTATGAAGTCTCTTAACATGTCTACTCCTTTGGACTGCATCTTTTCCTTCTTTTGGATTATGTTTTTGTGACTTATCCTATGCTGGCCTTTCATTGCCTGTCCAAATGTGCTTTACATGACAATTTTTTCCCTAGCTTGGGTACTCTTGAGGAGTTTTCCCTTGAGGATTTCATCTCTTCATTCTCCTTCATTCTCTTGTCTTTCATCTCTTCCGCTAGCTTGCTAATCCTTCTCATTCCTTACCTTACTAGACATTGGGACTACATGATGTGATCTTGCTTGGGAGTTTGATGCCCATTCTGTCTGGGGGCATCCTTTGTACATACTTATTGATCCTGAAAAAAATCCAAAAAAATTCATATATGATGCTGACAAAATCCTAAAAAGCATAAAAAGTACTGAAAAAATGAGCATCCTAGTGAAAACCTAGCAATAGGCACTTTGATGTCTCACCAAAAAAATCAAAAAATGCAAAAAATTTAAAAAAATAGAAAAAGTGCCTTGGTGAAAACTTGGAAATAGGCGCCTTGGTAGCAAAAGTACACAAAAAAATTGAAAAAAGTCCTTAAAAAAATCTATCAAGTGGTGAAAACTTGGAAATAGGAACTGCTTGAGACCCTTGCACCTATGTCTATCAGTCTTGCGTGGTGCTCCTCCGCTCCACTTTCCGCTTTGCCTCTCCTAGCCTGGAATTGACTCTTGTCTTAGTATAGGGGGCATACGTTGCTCTAGCTTATCTTGGGTCTCTTTGTGCATTCAGGTTTCTTGGGCCTCTTGGTTCCAATGGTGTTTTTCAACACCACCCCAATTGTATTTTTCAACAATTTCCTAGCGTCAAGTATTTCTCAACACTTATCAAATATCCTATCCGCAGTCTTGAATGATGCAATATTTCTCACTAAGAGATACGGTACTCAAAGTTTGACTCTATGACCTACACACATGCACTTAAACACTTGACTTGCTGAAATTTGCTTTATTTCTGTGTGCTGTCTATGATGATTTCTTTGATGAGTGTTCTATCCCTAATAGTTTTCGATGATGCCGAGCTAGAAGACCGGGGCATGAGGACATATTTTATTTGCTTTCTACCTGTGGGTATATTTTGTTGATCTTGGTTGTCATGAGCATTTATGCTTGTTCCACTTGGCTCTAGGATCTACAAGGTAGAATCCTTGACTATTTTTTTTGCAAGTGCATGCTTATAGTCATCTTAACTTTCTTTTGTCTCGATCTTAACTTAGGGAATCTCACTGCACTAGTCATCTTGACTTATATGTCTTTGGTGCCTAGGTGGGATTTCCAAATTCCTATCTGATGTAGATCATATTTAGATCCACATAGTTATACTAGTGTGTATTGTATGATCTTGTGATTGTTATGTATGTGGAGCCTAATCAAACTTATCCATGGGGTTAAGGGGTAGAGCCCCTTGTGGGGTCCTGGGGCAGTTCCCCAGGCGAGTTCAAGGGGTAGAGCCCCTGATGGGGTCAAGGGGCAGCGCCCCAGGGTGGGGTCGAGGGGCAACACCCCTCGATGCCAAGAATGACTTAATAATATTGTAAAGTGTCGGCCATCTATTTTCTATTAGTCGGAGTATTTTTGCCCTAATTTCGTTATGTCAAAAATACTTTTAAAAAGGGCTTAGGGTTTGAGATTGAATGTATAAGGGATTATTGTAGCTTCCTACGATGGGATTGAGTTGCAGGTTTCAGATTGTAATCGCTGGATAATAATAAAGATATTGGACTCACTGTTGGTGGACGTAGCCCAGAGATTGGGTGAACCACGTTAAATTCTGTGTTGTTGTGTTCTCTTATGTTTGTTAATATTTTTATTTTCTACTTATTATCCTAACAGCGATGCTACCAATAATGCTTGATGATGAATATTAGAGTCTAATAGCTTTGTGACCTTGCAAGTAAACCACTTTTCATAATAGCTTGCATTTTTAGGTTCATGTTAGTTAGTTTTTCATCTTACATATGGAGAGAGTTCTCCTTTCATCTTTCATGGACCTGTTAGTCAACTACGCTCACCTTTCACTTCTTTTTGATCGTGTCTTTCACTTCTTGTCTTTCATATCACATCATTTTCTCTTCATTTCAGGATCGAAACTGAAATCCGAGTTCACCTTGATCGTCAAAATTGCATTTCACCCTCTTCTACGTAGTTGGCTGACCATTTGAGGCATGATCCTTTGATCTTCACTAGGGCATCCTTTCCTTCTTCATCTCCATCTCTCTCACCCTTCTAGTCATTCATTCATTTCATTCATCTCTCTCTAAGGTCTTGACTGGGGCATATCTTCACTGCTTGATGGTTATTCTATCATTTTTCATCTTCGATTATGATTTATAGTGATTTGATCACGTTGCTCTTGGTTTTGCCTTCCCTCTACCTGATTTCGCTTTCGATCTCGAGGGGGCAGACACATCATATCCTATTGGCTATTCTCCAAAGCATATGCTTGACCATTTCATTTTCTCTGATCGATCTATCTTTGTGCTTGACATGTAGTTCTCATCTCAAGTTCTGATACTGCCCATCTCTTTCCTAAGTGTTTAGTACTATCACTACCAGGCTGACCATGCAGGATTTTCTCTCTCTCTGCCCTCCATTCTTTGGAGTTAGATCTCTATCTATTGCCTTCTTGGCTGATCTATCCTTTGACGTAATGTGTTCCCAGATTGATCACACATTAGTCAAAGAGGGGCAAATGTAATCATCTAAAAATGGTCATCTAGACTATTAGCCCCTTTTGCTAAATCATCAATTGGTTATTCTTGATCAAATCCTAGTTCTATCATTTATTCGATTATTTTCTATGGGTTAACCATCTTATCCTAAGTCTTTATTTAATTAAAAGGAATTTCCTCCTCTTTTATTAAATAAATAAAGTCCCCACTTTTCCTCTTATCGTAAGTTGCACAAATAAAGCATTATTCCTATTTTATAAAAAAAGGGAAAAGACACTTTTTGTCTCATATGGACAAAAAAGTCAACTCTTATTTTCCCATTGGAGGATATTTGTGCACATGGATTGCTCCTATTTCAAGCTCCATCGTTGATTAAATCTTTTGCCTCTTAATCTCCATGGTCCATTCTTTCTCATTTCTTATAAAAGGAGAGCTCTCTTCTCATTTTAGAATGAATCTTTTGAATACTAACTTTATGCTGTAGGATTGCTTGGAGACTTTGGAGCTTTTGAAGACATTCTTGCATCTAACCTTCATTTCTTGCATCATAGCTTCATATTATTGCATTCTTATAATAGTTTCATATTTATGCCACTAGTAAATTTCACCTAGTTTTTCTACCAAAATTTTCGACCATGAAACAAAAATATTTTGGTTGGTCGCATTATAGAAGGAAATTTTTTTTGAATTTTTAATACATGCCTCGTGTTGGTCAAAATTTTGATCAACGCGGGTATAACTTAAAGTAAAAAAAAAATGTTTGAAATTTCATTTCAGCGCGCACGAAGGAGGTAGAAGCTAACAGGGTTAAGAGTTGAACCAGAGGTATGTCGAATCAATTTCCAATAAGAATCGAATGCTATAAACTGTGGATTTAGGTTAAATTTGAATTGATTTCCAATAAACTGTGGATTTAGGGAAGAGTCTACATACAAATACTATGTCATGCTTTCTCTTTAAAAGCCTTCAATAAGAGATATCCCTAAAATTGTAGGTTAAATAAATATACATTCGATTGTTTATTTGCTACTTAAAAGTATTATTTATAGACAATTTTCCTTAACCCTTAAACCCTACACTTGCAGGAGGAGGCTACATAATCCTCAGCTTCACTACTCATAGACAGTGCATTGTTACACGAACACTTCACAACAATCCAAAACGGTTGAAGACAGGTTTCTCTCTTCATTTTATTTTGCAAGTAGATTTCAAGGGAATTATTAATTACAAGATTTATTTTCTTCTGATAATAGAGGTGCGAGGAACACAAACAAATCAAATTGAATCAAATTGAATCAAATTCCTAATTGTACTCCATTTTTCCATGATTCTGAATTCCTAGCAATGTCTATGTAAATTACAAGCCCATGTTCTACTGCCTTTTCTATTTTTTCCACCTTTTTTTCGATATCTGACAAGTTGCATACCCACGCCCTTATTTTTCTAGTTCTTATTATTTATTTATACTTTTAGTTAGGTGGCTTGTCTACAATTCAGCCCCCCTTGCTAGCATTTTTGTTCTTTTTTTTTACCAAACTCTTCTTCGCTGCCATGTCTAGGGCACATCTCATTACCAAAATGCCCTGGCTGCCATTATCGACTTGTTTTCAACATTTTTGTAGTGTTTGTGTCTGACTCATTTCCTCTAGATGCCATATGTTTGGGCTTAAGCTTGGCTAAAATCATTATTTCCTCATTTGGCTGCCTGCCAAAGTTTCTGGCTTCTTGAACAGTCGTTAAAATCAAGATTTGGTTCTTTCTAAAACTCCCTGCCTCTTTATTTTTATTTTATCATGAATTTTGTTCTAGATTTTTGTCAAATGTCAAGTGTCTGATGAAATGTCAGCATAAAATGATAATTCCAAGAAGATATACTTCTAAAAATTTACTTTTGATTTTCTTTTATCGACAAAGATTGTATTGATGTCCTTCTTCCTTAACCATGATAGTTCTAAATCTGAGTGAAGCTACCAACACCTCTCTTCCAATTGACCATCCTTGGAATCAATGAAAGACAAAAGCAAAATCTAGAACAAAGTTGATCAAAAAAAAAATTTCTTTAAATTTTTTATTTTTAATTTTTAATTTCACCAGGCTATATCCTGCAAAAAGTTGCATGCAAAACACAATTCTTTTAGACTGCTTTTATTCTTTGTTTTTGGTGATGCAAGATTGCCCATGAACCTAGATACTCTTGCATTGCTTATGAATTCAAGCACATAATTAATTGTGTGTTTTTGAGAAAATTATACCCTTCATACAAATAATGCAGAGATGTTGGGAAGACTAAACTTCACAGGATTCTTATGGCGGGAACCCTTCTGTGCTTTTCTATTCTTTATTAATTTTATAAGAAATCATTCCATTTATTTCAATTTTACTACTTGTACTTCCAAGCAATTGAGTTTGATAAATAATTGTCAGAAAACCAAAGAGAACCCAATGAGATGTGAAATCGGGTTTCATGACTGCGAAAGAAAGAGCCTTTCTGACGGAACCTGGTGTATTCAAAATTGATATTGTTTGCAATTTGTGATGGAGGGTTTGTCTGATAGAGACCATTTCAAGCATTGTTGGATTGATCTAAGTACACAAGATTGGTTATTAAGACCGTTTCAGGCATTGTTGGAAATATACTAACAGACTTAACCTAGGCACTGGAGAAGAAAGAACCCCACTCCATTTACAGTTGTATAGCACTAGAATCTAGAGTGGCAATGTACACTAAAGCAGCATTGGACATTCAAAGCAGTTGGATCCCACTCAAATTTCATCTATGACTTCTTCTTCATTTAGTTCCACATTGGTTGCGGGGGAAGTTGGTACATTTTAATAAGAAACAATAGAGGTGCTACCAAATCAAAGTTTGCAAGGGATTATATATGATAGAGGGCATTGGAGTCACACATTCTATAGACTTTAGGCTAGAATTGAGATTTTTTTAGGCTTCTTTTGTGGTGAAAATTGGGATTTGGGTTATCTTTCATCTTTGTGTTCGTAAAAGTTGATTTTGGGCTTGGAGTTAAAATTTAAGGCTAATTGATGATTTTGTTCAATATTCACATTTTAGCGATTGAGATTAGTGCTTGCTTCTTATTCTAGAACTCTTCATGGTTCATATTCAAGAATGTTTATGAATTTTATTTGTTTATTTTTCTAGTCTTTAAACATTTTGTGAATATTGTTGATAATTATTTCAAGATTATGGGTTTCAGGTTAGAAATTCCTTGACTATATTTAGAGGTCTTTATTCATTGTTCTCTAAAGTTTTAAATTCTCTAGCCATGGGTTTCATTTCATTGTTCTTATATTCAAGGGTTTTCTTTACCTTCCTATTTCAATAGACTGGTGTAGTGTTGACTTTCAGGAGATTCTCGTATTCATCAAGGAAGTTTTGATGTCCCTCATTGTATTTCCAGTTTAGTTATTTATAATATCTAGATTCTACAAGGTAACACACATAGGTGAAAAGGGTAGATATAATGAACATCAATCATTGAAAGATCACAAGAGCAATAGATATATTATCAAAATATCAAAGCACAATGATAAGATCAAGATAGTGATACATGTGGGAACAATGATTGACTGACATGATAGTAGGGAGTAAATATTGCTAGAAATAGTGCCAATGGAGTAATGCAAAAAATACAACCCCGACAGTCAAAGTCAGAAGCATCATAAAGAGTGGATAAATTCAGAGAGTAGTGACAGAAGTATGACTATCAAATTACAGTCACAAAACAAAGTAAAGGCAATAGAAAAAGCACCAAATAATAGTCATTAAAGTACCAAACAATGATTAAGGATCAATATTATAAATGATTGTTAAATACCTCAAATGTAGTAATATACCTTGCTATGCCAGTGCCATTGCAGAGTGGTGACAGTAATGTCCAATTTCAGATAACATGAATGTCTAAATAGTGGTCAAGGCATGTCTATGAATGGTAAAACAATCATAATCTGGAGAAGTCACAAAAAACAACAAAAGCATGATGAATAAGATGAACAATCGAAGATAGGGTATAGTCATAAGAGTGTTGTCAAAGAGAGTCATGATAATAGTAGTCCTAAGCATCCATTAGAAGATATGTTACTAGTTCAGGTCTTTCTTTGACTATATTGCAAGTTGTGATTCTCTAGTTGGGACAGTTATCACACTATTCCCCTAAGCACTATGGCTTTGCCTTCTCATCCACAAGAAACTCTAACATTATTCTAAACTCTTCTATACTCTGCCCATATCCATTCCAATCCATTGATCCAATCCATTCATACTTTTCTCATTGACCTTTCCATCATCCATCATTACCAAACTTCTCATTTTTTAGTACTGTCCTTTGCATAATGCTGCCTTAGATGAATGTCCTTTAGTGGACTATCACCTTATCCTCCATACTATTAGTGATTCATTCTACTGAGCCTCTAAAATCTTTCATGTACTTTTTGTGAAAACTTGACTTGTTGTCTACTCTCCTTTGATCTTCCATCAAGAACTATTGCATACTCATTGTTGTTTGGCATGACTATCATGGGATGATTGTCTTCATTGTGATGTTTCTTGTGGCTATACTTGGATTGTTGGTTGTCTTCAACTATCTTCAAAATTTTACCTTCACAGTTAACTAAAAATCCTTTGAGATCAACGTTCTTTTGACACCAACTTGTTTAACATTGACTATTATACCTATTAGTTCATCATTCCCTTGGCCTAGTTTGCTTTGTTCAACTCCAACAACATTTGTGATTGTCACATGACCATTTAGATTGTCTTCCATTTTAGCCTTTTAAATTCTTCATAGGACTGTCTGTTCTATGGTTTTCCTTTTCTATTTCTATATGGCAACCATTATCAACATGCCATCCAACATTTTCAAAGGCCATTCTTGTCTTTCTTGTAAGCTTTTATAAACTGTTTCTACACAACCTTAATGTTTGGACTTACAATTGTCCACTATTTTCTTAGGCAAGACTGTCACTTCAACATGAAGGCTGTCATAATTTTGTTTTAGCACTGTCCACTGATATTTATGGGACTTGAATTTCCATCTATTGGATTGTCATTTATGTTCACCATCCTTTTATAGACTAAATTTCTCAAAAATAATGACAAATGCCAAGGCAAGAGGGTAGTAAAATATTGTGCTTTTTCACTTCATGGATTGTCTCTCCTCACAAAACCCTGCAAAACATTTTTATAATAATCTTGATTTCAATGTGCAAAGTAATGCCAAGAGAACAAATTATTAATCAACAAATATAGTCTATGACAACAAAGATGTATTGTCTTGCATATATTGAAATCTTTTTATAGGTCACAACAACAACTTTAGAAGTTGGACCAAAAAGTTTATACCCTCTACACGTGGACTATCAAAACAAACCGTGTTTCTAGCTTTTCATAGTCTTCTTGAAGGCACAAGACTAGAAATCCCTACCATTATGAATCAATAAGCTTAATTTTTTCAACACCTATCATGGTCAAATGTTATTTCACCTAGCTATTCACCTCAACAGGGTACCATAATCATGTTTTCTTAAGTATTTATTGTCTTTTGATAAGACCCTCAAATGAATTCTGGTGTATAGATTGGTGAGCATTAATAAAATAAACTTCTCTATCTCTACAAAATTCATTCATTTTCTTTTTGAAGCTTCAAGGTGATTGGTTTGATGTGTCAATAAAAAAAGTTTTCTATTCAAATTAATTGTTTTGAATGAGTTTATCTCTTCACTAAATTGTTGTTGCGTCAGTTGTATATCAGACATTTTTCCTTAACTGTTCCTGTCACCATAGTAAGACTTTAGGATAATGGGAGTAATTCCATGAACGTAGAGGCCTAACATTCATGGAATGACATTGTTTAACCTATATTATATGTCTCTAACCATGCATATGCAGATCCAAGTGAGATTTAGGTGATCACAAACCAGAACAGTGAGACAGGGCATTGAAGATGAATGCTAAAATATAGCAGTGAGTATTCTGCCCAAACAAGGGATAACTTTTATGATTGGGATCACTTTAGGAGGTTGAAGTGAATGTGAATCCATCATCAATTTTTTGCAGGAGTGTGTAGAACTAGGAGATTAAAGATTCTGCCCAAACAAGGGATAAATTTTATGATTGGGATCACCTTAGGAGGTTGAAGTGAATGTGAATCCATCATCAATTTTTTGCAGGAGTGTGTAGAACTGGGAGATTGAAGAAGCCCTAAAAACTAGGGTTTGGAGTCAAAATTTGGGTGGTTTGTAATTGCAGAGCACTGGAGTCTAATTCCTTCAGGATTTGAGCAATTGAAGACATAAACCCATACTTTCCAGGAGTTGGGGTTGATAGGAGGTCATTGAGTGGTACTTCCTTTGTTAAATTGAGCATTTTTCATGCATTGAAATAGGGTACATGTCATGTTTAATAGTATTGGTCCAAAGTAACAATATGAAAGTTTTTTCTATGTTGTAGAACTTTGTAAAGGGTATCTATAAATGTCATTACCTTATCAAGAGTTTTGATAAAAGGTTAAGTTATTTCAGTATCAAGACTGCTGCAGGGTTATTAGATAGTCTTTTAGGCTTTTGGTTTAGTTTGAGAAAGTTTTATGAATTGGGAAATGGGAATTGAAATCAGAGCCCTAGAATTCCTTGAATCCAAGTAATTGGGAGTCTATAAAACCAAAATCATCATTTAGGAGTGTTGTGGAAGGCCTTGACAAGTTAGATCCTTGAAGCATGTTTTCTTAAGTATTTATTGTCTTTTGATAAGACCCTCAAATTCAACCTGTCACACTAGCTACTGACTATCAAAGCACCTACCTTCATTGCATGAATATCATTCTCTTCATGAGTGTATCATTGAGTGACTTGATTTTTAGTTCTTAGTTCATGATTGATCTCTCTTATAACCCCTATTGAGCCATAGTGTCCTTTGCATCCAATCTTTACTTCAAGCTATCATGAAACTGATTTTATGGCTTTCTATCCTAGCTCAGCATTATTTCTTCATATTCTTTTCTTCTTGGTTGTCTTTCGTTTTTGGGCTTCTTCATGCATTGTCTCTTGTCTATGTAAATCATTTGTTAAGCAAAGTGTTCTTCATAGCATCTTTTGAGACAATCAATCTCACTACTTTTCCATTGCAGACCACGATTGTTTTGAGACAATCAATCTTTGTAGCAATATGACTACTCGGTAATAGTGATTGCATACTCTGAGAATCAATAAATTCATCTATCCATGACAGTGAATGGACCTCTTCTAAATATTTTTGTGTTGAAAGTGTTTCTACCAAACATGGAAACCTAGGTGAATGTAGAGATAATGCTTGAAAATCAAAGAGGATTGTAGGAAAACATGAATGACATGATGAAATCAGGAACCCTGCCAAATATTGACAGATAACCCTATTTAAAGATAGATGCCCCTGCTGATATAACAAAGAATTTAAACTAAACTTACTGCTATTAGTCCAACTCAACCAAGTTTTGGAAGGAAACAACATGAAGGATGAAGAAAGAACGGAAGGAAATTAATCAATGAAATGCCTGCATAAAAACTTGATTCTTTTTAATTATAATTCTAATCTAACTCTTGGTTAGGTGGAAGTAAGAGATGCTTAGTTTCAATCCTATGCACTATAAAAATTTAAACTATAATTAGTTTGTGAAAAAATTATAATACAAGTGTTTCTATCCAAGCATAGGCACACTACACATCATGGAAAGCAATTGTGTAATGATGCATGTCATGAAAGTCATAGCCTAGTTACCGAACTCACAAAGTACAAGAAAATTTCACCTCAATGGTTAGGTAGGTGAGTCCCAGTCTCTACCATGTTAATGTCATTAAAAAAATACCATGTTAATGTCATTAAAAAAATACAAAAAATTAACTTTGGAAAGTTACCATGTTCATGTCATTAAAAAAATACAAAAAATTAAGGCCTAAAAGATTTTATGATAATGTTCTATTTGAAATAGGGTGTTCAAGTTAACAATGAAATAAAAAAATCCATGCTTGTATTCATATGATTAGGAGAGGTTTCTTTGTGTTTTCATTACTTAAGAGCAGCCTATATATGGAGGTAAGGAGTCCTACAATGTTATTCAGTTTCCCTAATTATTTACCTGATTTTATTTATTTAAATATACTCTTTACAACTATTTTTCTATCTATACACCCTCTATTGCTATTGTAATGGAAAAGCATCAGAACCATCCATTTCTAAACTTTGATTTGGTATGATAAATGTCCCTTTGCATTGAGAAAATTATAGTTGAGAAAATGGTTGTTCAGTAATGATTTGTATCTGCAGGTTGCAAACAAATCATCCTTCTTCCACCAACGAGTCATTCCATTCAAGAAAGACCATGTCTGACGATATCAATGCACAAAAAAATAGGGAGACAATTGCTAGACTATGGTCTAACTTAAAAGGAAAAGGTGATGGAAAATGTTATTGTCCTTGCAAAATTTGTAAGGGCTTAAAGACTCGAAGATATCTAATCAAAACAACTGAGGAACATTGTAGGCAACATGGTCACATTGAAGGGGGAAATGAATTTCATCCATTGGTATGTATTTTAATAATTTATAAAATACATAAGACATGATTTTATGATGACATCATGGTCATGGTTAATATAAGGTCATCATTTTCATATAGGTCAACCTCCCTGAGTTTCATGTTATGGACCATGACAATCCAGAGAATGTGGATTTCCAAATGAGGGAACATGGAGGTGTGAATATAGAAGTAGAAGCTAATGATCCCATGGAAGAAGACCACGATGATGAAGAAGATCACGATGATCAAGATGATGATGATGATGATGATGATGATGTTGACACAGACCTTGATGTACCTATACTTGAGAAGGCACATGAGCCCCTATATGAAGGCTCTGAAATAACTCTTCTTGCCATTGTATTATTGTTGGTGAACTTGAAGGTTATGAATGGTTTATCCAATGTAACAATGACATGTATGTTAAGGTATGTCATCTTTTTTCATTATTTTACTCGTAATTCCCTTACAATTAACATTGGGTGAATCATGTAGAAATTAATATTCTTTAAATTAACAAATTATATTTTTGGTCATAGGTTGATAGGTGAGTGTTTGTTACCACCATCAAACATTCTACCTCGCTCGTACCAAGAATTATCTTCCATTATGAAAGATATTGGAATGGAGTATCAAACAATACATGCATGTCCGAATGATCATATTATATATCATAAACAGCATGAATTTGCAACAGAATTCCCTATTTGTCATATTAGTAGATATCAATCAGATCGAATAACAAAAAAGGTGCCTCACAAGGTTCTTCGGCATATTCCCATTATTCCATGTCTGCAACGATTATTCAGGTGCAATAGCTTGGCACAATTTATGGATTACCATGCACGCAATAGAAGTCAAGATGGCATTATGTGAATGCCTGTGGATGGTTTGATATTTAAGGAAATAGAGGAAAAATGGCCACACTTTAAAGAAGAACCTCATAATCTCAAGCTTTCATTGGCAGCGGATGGTGTCAATCTGTTTGGAGAGATGAGATCTACTTACTCGGTGTGGCCTATTTTTGTTATCAACAATAACATTCCTCCTTGGTTGTCCATAAAGAGGGAGCACATAATGTTGGCACTGATTGTTCCAGGTATTTTTTGATTTAATGGTCGTCTAAATTAATTTATTATAAATAATCCATCAAAATGGTCATAATAATTATGTAATATTTTTGCTCATTCAACTAGGTAAGTACCAAGTTAAAGATATCAATGTATATATTGAGCCCCTCATCGACGAGTTGATGGTGTTACGGGATGGGGTCACTATGTATGACATCTTTAGACCAATAGGACAAAGACAATTTCAATTCCATGCAATGCTTGTATGGACAATACATGATGCCCTTGGGCTAACACATTTTTGTGGTATGTTCTCTTCTTAACACCTCTTTTTTGGTATGTTATAGTGCTAACACAAAGTTAACATATTTAATCCAATTATACACGATCTTGTAGGTCTTTAGACAAAGGGAAAATTTGCATGTCTAGTTTGTGGTCCAAAGATGAAATCTCGTCATTCAAAAAGTTTAAGAAAGCAGGTGTTCGATGAGAATAGACACTTTCTCCATAGAAATCAGAAGTACCAAATTACTGAAAAACATCTTTTCAATGGAAAAGAAGAGACTAAATCAAAGCCACAGAGAATGACACCTCACCTATGGAAGTCGGCATACAATAAAATAAATTGTCGAGGTAATGTCATTCCATCTGATGGTTTTTGTTTCAAATTTATATTTTGATATTTTGTTTTGCTTACTGATGATGTAATTGATGCTTGTGAAGGTCATCAAGGCATCAATGACCAACTTCCAAAAGGACTAAAAAGTTATCCTATGCAATTTACTAGGTTGTCGTACTACAAGAAACTCCCAATCGTGCATTTGTTTGATCCTATGCATATTGGAAAGAATGTAATAGAGACATTATGGAAAATCTTGGATGGAAGGCATGACAAAGACCAAATTGTCAAAATTTGTAGTGACATTGAATAATCCAACCGTGTAATGAAAAATGTCATTCGATCAAATAACAATGGAGACTAGATTGATACAAGTGCCCTTAGTTGGTTATTGTCAAAGCAGCAGAGTAATGCTATAAAAGCAGTCATAAAAAAATGTGATTTCTCACAGGATTTGTTGCAAACGTAAACGATCTCATATCAAAGAAAAGTGAATTTGGGCCAGGGATGAAAACACACGATTGGCATACATTTATTAAGGTAATTCATGTTATTTTGTATTCACTATATATTTGTATACTGCATGTAGTTTTCATTGCATTTTTTTATAAAATATTGACAAGATCATTTTACAAATATTGCAGTATGTTCTACCTCTATCTCTCCCACACCACTTCACCAACAGTGTCAAACAAGTTATATGTGATCTTAGAAAATACATGAGGTGGTTGTCATCTAAAAAAATCAATAAAGAAGATATAAAATATTAGAAGAGAAAAATTCCTCTTCGTATGTGTGAAATGCAAAAGTGTCTACCTTCAACTTTTTTCAATGCACAAGAACACTACCTCATACATCAAGTTGAGAAGATTGAATTGTGTGGACCTGTACCAACTAGGTCAATGTGGATGGTTGAGAGGCACTTGAAATTTTTGAAAGACTTGGTTTGATATAGAGCACATCCTGAGGGTTCTATGGTAGAGGGATATATGGTATACCAGACCATGGTGTACATTAGTGAATATCTTCATAAGTTTGCAGCAAAGATCCATGTAGATCATATTTGGGATCCCAACTCCATTAACAAATTTGAAAGGGAGTACTTGATGGGAAAAGGTAGATTGAGGAAAGTGAGAGGTAAATCTAAGATGTTATTGTAGTTAATTAATTCTTATAAATCTTCAATATAAGTTATTTATAATTGGTGTATTTTTTTTTATACAGCTGGTCGAGAGTGGGATACAATACATTTGTATATTGTGAACAATCTTGATTGGATGACAGTATGGATTGAACGATGTCAACAAAATAATTTCTCATTAACATGGGAAGGTGTTGCTTCATTGGTTAGAGAAGCTCATCGTAATGGAGATTCTAATGTTACACCAATGGTAATTGATCTAGCACATGGTTTAAGAGGTGGAGAGGTACGTACAAATTTATTAATGATCATGACTCGTATGTTTTGTATCAACTCACGATGCAAATAATTTACACATGCTTGAAAAATTGTAGGTCAAACACCACAAAGCTATGTACTATCATGGCCACAAATTTCGCATAAAAAAGTTGGATGACACAAAGAAAACTTGTGATTCTGGGATAACTGCAGTTTTTGAGGTCACCAATATATCATCTAGAAATGACATACATCCTCAACAATCTAAAAATTGATACTATGGCATCTTAGATGATATAATTGAGTGCGACTTTAACTCCTTCAAAGTAGTTCTATTCATCATCAAATGGTACAGGCTACGACTGAATCAAAATGATCCAGATAGAACTGTTATGCAACATGATAATGGATTTACAATGATTAATACAAGGTCATTTGAGCCAATTGGAGATGAGCCCTATGTTTTTCCAAGCCAATGTGAGCAAGTGTTTTACTTAGAGGTTCTACATAAACAGGGTTGGTCATTTATTGTTAGACATGATCCAAGAGAAAGGCCGATAAAGTATAATGTTATGGAAGAAGAAGATATTAAAGATGATGAAGAAGCAGATGATGAAGATCAAGATGATGGTGATGATGATGATGATGATGATGATGATGGTGATGATGATGATAATGATGATAATGATGATGATGATGGTGATGGTGATGATGGTGATGATGATGATGGTGATGGTGATGATGGTGATGATGGCAATGATGGAAATGATGATGATGATGATGATGATGATGATGAAGATGAAGATGATGAAGAAGAAGATGATCAATGACATAATTGAAATGATCAATTAAATGATTGACATGATTTATTGCTTTCAATTGTAATGATTACATATTTATTGTGTTCAATTCTAATGATTACAACATATGTGATTTATAATTACCAATGTTTTTCTTACGATGCTCAATTAATTGCTGCTGATACATGTATATATTGTGTTTGATTATCACCCTTTTTACAAACAGGCAATTGACTATAGACATCGTCACCCCTTTTGTTGACGATCTTGCATTCCATATATAAGGTAAATTTGTTTATGTTTATGATGTTGTATATTGTTCATGTTGTCTTCTAAGTTATTTGTAGCATACGTATCATGTAATTTTTAGCTAACTTAAGATAAATGATTAACATATGCTGAAAATTTAACCCCTTTGGCATGGATCGTGCATAGTAACATGGATCAACAGGTATAAGTCAATAAATAGACATAATTTTCTTATATTCTTCTTGTTTATCACTAAGCATGTATGTTATAAATAGACATATTATATAATCATATAATGTATATATAGACAAAGAAGAACTGTATAGAAATATAATTATATAATCACTTTCAACTTAGTACATTTTATATCTCTCACATATAGACAAAGAAGAACCATATGTATGGGTCACGACTTGATTATTCTATATATATTATTTAAATATTATCAAAATTCTATTTGAAGCGGGGACGTGACAATATCTCATTTGATGGATTGTAGGACCCACCAAATAGGTACTTGTCAGATCTATCTACATCGAATGAGGGAAATGAGGGAATGCTAGATAAAAGTTCTACATGTAGTACGACTAAAATAGGGAGATCAACTAGAGGTCAAAAGATTAGAAAAAAATTTGATAAACGCATGCAATTTTTCCTTGCTAATGGGGGGCCATGTTCTTATGATGATGAGACCAAAGGTGACATCAAGGTGCCCTTTCGGTACACACACATTGAGAAAGAATGGGTACCCAATGAGCTACCTCCAATTAACACTGATTTTTGTGTTAATGAGAGGATATATCACATTGCTCCATCCTCATTACATGGTTTGGGCCTATTTTCCATGGATGGGATAAAGGTATGTTACAACAAAGTTGTTGAATTGTTCAAGTATGTCGGTTTGTGTTACAATTACAATGATTGGATGGGGATTGTTCAATATAAAAAAAGTATGCGTAGGTATGCACTATCAGCTAATTATATACAATGGAAAGAAAATGATCAAAGTAAAAGATTTGCAATGTACATTGATGGGAGACCAAAAGCAACAGGTAATATTGTGAGTTTTATAAATAGTACACGACCTTCCTCAACTAATAAGCAACCCAATTGCATATTTGAGGCGTGTGAGGGGAATCAAGTTTTTGTATGTGCGATAAAATTAATAAGTGCAAGGGAAGAAATGCTAATAGATTACCATTTAAATCGCATAGATACAAACAAAGTTACTATCATGAGGGTGGTAAGTACTATATGCCATTTTATTAATAAGTTTTTTTTTGCTAAGTCTATTGCTTTCAGTTCACTGAAGTTTTTATATTTAATCTTTGTCACAGGACGATATGGATCCCTCACATGATAGAGGCCACGAGGATGCTCCTCCCACCCATTCTTCAGCAAGGGTAAACCTTATTGAAATTGTACAAGTTGGATAGTTGAAAAATGTTATATTATTACATTATTTTATTTATGATTTTGGAGTTTTTATGATAGTTTTACTGATATTCCTATCACAATTTGATGTTCAGGATAGGGGAAAAGCACCTGCAGTAAGTACAGAAGCAATAGCTACCCCTTCTGATGATGATATTGCAGAAATGCCTAATGTAACAATTATGTTGAGGAAAAAATTTAAAAAAATCAATTTAGAAATAATGAGAATTTTGGATGAAGAAAATATTCCAACCAAGGAGATGATGAAGAGGCTATCTGAATTGAAAGTGCAAGCACATCATTATGAAGTAAGCAGTAATGAATCTTTAGTTATAACAAAAGTTCAATAAAGGTTTATATTTTATATTCTTTTATGTTGTGAAGTAAAATATGTAATATATGTTCTTGTTACAGGAATTTTTGGCAACTGATCCAGAACTTGGTCAAGGACAACATGGTGAAGCCAGTACTAGCAGAGGTCCAGCCGCCTCAAGTAAAATAATCCTTTAGATGGCAAGTTACAAGGAATTTTTTCTTTGGAACATTCAAAAACTTCTTAAGTTAACTCTTACTTTTATTATTTTAGAATGTCTTTGCTAACAATGTATTGTTCAGGTCATCAAGTGTAGGAGACTCCTCCTAGGAGGTTGACAGATGTCCATCCGAGATTGTCGAGTGCAATGTCAGAAACAAGGGGCATGCAAACATCAATGCCTTCATGGTCTATGCCAGCTGGTAAATTCTTGTTTCGCTATATTTGGTTTTGTGTTAATTATGATTTGATAATTTGTACTTTAATCTTGGGTACATCACATAGTGGATTATTTTTTTGGAGTAGGAGATACACCGGTGGCACCATCTAGTACGCTAGATATAGATCAAAGTACATGTATTGGTGATAATTCACCATCATTTCCTGGATCTACCCGTGTTTCTAGCACGGGAGTTATGCAGACGTCATTGTTGATTGACGATAATGAATCGATGCCTTTAAAATGTCCTAAGCTTCCAGGTACTTTAAATAATTATTTTTTATACTGTAATATGCATTTACCTATTCATAACAAGTTTTGGATTGATTATCCCATGACATTTTTGCAGGAAACGATTCATTTTATAGGAAGCTTTATGATCTTGCACTGCATATATTCGGGCCCACCATACGTACAAGGTGGAACATCATAAGTGAACTAACTTTATCCCACTCTTTTTTTTTCATATCATTAATTGGTACAGTATTTTTCCTTTCATTCGGGTCTTTTCTTTTACTATATCTAACAATTTTGTGTTTTTTCTTAAAAGGTGGAACTTGCAAGACAAAAATTAAAAGATCAACTCATTAAAGATTTAGAGCATGAGTTTGGTAATAATATTTTTGACAAGAAATTTTTTTTAGAAAGATCTTGCAAACATCTTAAGATTGTGAGGGACTCATATAGAAAGAGTATCGTCCATAACCCAAAGTATGAGCGTCCTCCTTTTATTCCAGTGAGGGATTGGAATGAGTTCATTTTGGATGCAAAGGAGAAAGGGGATTCTCAAAGAGGAATGACACCAGCAAATGAGAGAAGAAGGTATGCAATAGTATTAACTACTAGTACAATGTAATAATACACTAATTAGTGATCTTTATATCTATATCATCTAACATATTTCAAACTTTTCATAGGTTGCAGGACACATCAAAGGCAACAAAGGCCAAGCTACAAAAGATTGGGCAGCACAGACTTGGCTCTGGTGGATATTTGAAAATTAAAGCATGAATTGTAAGTAGCAGTAAATGAATTGCAAAGAAAAATGATTTATAAAATGCAAATAATTTTGTTTAATCAAAAAATACAGGGCTCTGAGTTTAATTTAGAGGCCACGACAGAACACAAAAAAATTGCCTTCAAGGAAGGCTATCAAGTTGTGGCTGAACGCCTATGGCAAGCTTCCACTGGCCCAACCAAAGAGTCTCTTGCATCATGTGCACATGTAAATATGCCAAAAAATATATTAGAAATTGAATACTTGAGCAACAATCTATTTGATAATAATGTGCATGACATTGCAATGCAGCCTCTTAATCGTGACAGAGATCATACGCCGCATGATGAAGCCCTTGATGTGCATCGTACTGTTGATAGAGGTGCTCATTTGCTATTTAAAACTAATTATGTAATTATTAATACAATTTAACATCTTAAATTGAACTTGGTGTAACCTTTTTGTGTATATTTTAGAGGATACAGAATCATGTCATGTTGAATGAGTGTCTAAGGATGTCAGACTGATCACCATGTAGATCATGTGGCACATTCAGGTAAAGAAAATCTATATATGTTTTGTTCTTTTAAATTAATTTTTTGATTTATAGTTCTTTTACTTAAATAAATACTTGTAATTCACTAATATAAAATGGTGTGAATTTAACTCATGAAGTAGTTGTTATTGCAGCGGACCCCCCTTTGGCACAGCGGCCTCGTGTTCCTGGACAGATGAGGAGGAGACATGCGTTGGAATTAGAATCAGTAGAGGAGGGGAATGACGAGGACATTGATCTTCCTCTTAGAAATTACATGATTAAAAAAAACAACAAGAAACCCAAAAAGAAATGATTATAATTAACATTTTTTGCTAATGAAAGAATGTTGTCTTAATGGATGTAATTTTGTACTAGTAATGTTGATGAATGATGTGTTAATGAATTCTTCATGAATGTTGTGTGTTAATGAATTATTCATGAATGTTGTGTTAATGAATTTTATGTGTTAATGAATGTTATCATGTGATTATAATGATTGAATGTTATATTTCAAAAATGGATGAATGAATGTTATTAAATGTTAATGGGGAATTTAGAGTGATGTTAGGGGGGGGAGGGGCCAAATGAGCTTCCACCTTCACGTGGTTGGCCTTGTTTAGTAGAGAATATTAAACTATTCTCAAAACCAAGTGAAGCTCAAACTTTAAAGATAAGCTTAGAGTTAATAGTGACAACCAATTAGCAAGTTGAAATGAAGTTCTTCGTTACAGGTACCTTTTTAGTTTTTAAAGTACAAGATCATGTTTTAATATTGTGTAGTTTTTTTCTTATGTCAAAGTATTCTTTTACTATAAGAACATAATTTATGACCATTTTAGTAACTATTCTAACATCGCTTTATGATAAATCTTGTTTTGGCAAAGATGGCGATAAGTGGTGCTATCTATTCCTTGGGAGATTGGATTGCACAGGTCTGTATCTCAAAATCATTTGCATGTGGTAGAAATGCATACTTACAACCATTTCATTCTACATTTACAAATATTGATGACACTCTAGACACAAAATAATGCTCATGTTGTTGACTTGACAGTGCTGTGAAGGCAAACCAATTTTTGAATTTGATCAAACCTGGATGTTCAGATCTGGTCTCCTTGGATTTAGTCTTCATGGTTCTTTGTCTCATTATTACTATCATTCTAGTGAGGTAACACCTTTGCCTTCTTTCTTAGTCTCTTACAGTTCATACTTATTTAATTTGAATAATTTTTGAGTTCCTTGCAAAAAGGGTATGACAAACAAATATGGGTATACAGGCTCTATTTCCTTTCTAGGATTGGTGGGTGGTGCCTGCAAAAGTGGCCTTTGATCAAACTATCAAAATTAATGCCATATGTTGCTTACATTTGATTAATTTTCCATATTAATTACTCTCTTTAGTTGTATTAGAAACTTTTGCCTTAAGCATGTGTGATGCAAACCTGTAACACCTCTTTTTTCCATATGTAATCATGATGCTCTATTTCTTGGTAGTTGTGACTCTTAATGATTAAACCATCTCTTGATCATGTTATTGCACTTGATATATGACTATTTCATGTAGGTGCCTTGGTTTATCTCTTATCTCTAGTTGAACATATATTATTATTTATTATCCTTGTATGCATGTCATGGTCTAATCTATGTTCCCTCTTAAGCTGGTCTCTTTGTATGTGCCTTCCCTACTAGAATTGTTTCCTCATCACTGTGATGTGCACTATCCACATCTATTTGCATGATTAAACTGTTTAATTTACTGGATACCCAATCAACATTATCATTTTCTTCTTTTATTCATTCATTTGGAGTTGTATTTAGAGGTAGATATTTGTTGCTGATTTCATGTTTATCTGTTACGTATGCTATTTACTGCAGAAAAATAGAATCATCCATGAATTTAGAAAGAAAGAAGAAGATTCGCTAACTAATTCTGAGGATTAATAAAAAAAAAATTCTATAACAAGGCTTCAAAATACAAATAAATACCTATGATGTCTTATCTAAAATATCGAAAGCTTTTCAGTGGCCTGATAAGAACTTATCTTGCTTTTCTTTTTGTACTTTCTTGAAGTGTGATTTATCTCTTATGTTTTTTATTGGCTTTTCAACTTATATTTTCTATTTTATACCTCAAAATCAGAGAGCGTATGATTGTCTGCTTTTCTTTCATCATTATATTTGTATATATTCAATATTCAAACTGAAATGGTGCTTTTGTTTTCAGGGATGGACCCTCTATGAGATTTTCAAATATGCTCCTGTGCATAACTGGACTGCGTATGAAGAGGCCTTGAAGACAAATCATGTTTTGGCATAGATGGTGATAACTAGTGTTGTCTATTCCTTGGGAGATTGGATTGCATAGGTCTGTATCTCAAAATCATTTGTCTATATTCTTGTATGCATGTCATGGTCTGATCTATGTTCCCTCTTAATTGCTAATGTCATTGTGTGATGGTTAAATTGTGGTAGTGTGATTCTTTCCATCAAGTTCAAACCCCCACTCCTTGATCTTGACTTTTGGCTTGACTTCTCTTTGCAACATGAACACCTGCTTCTCTTTGTTGGCCATCAACAACTTCCTCTTCCTGTTTTGAACCTCTACTTTTGCATACATCTAAAACTTCAATAAATCTAGTTTCCAAAGACACTCCTCTTCCTTGACACCATCAACATACCATGCCTCCATGCTTGGAGAGTAAACAATCTCTTGAGCCATTTCATGGCCCATCAACCTCCATGGCCACATCATTACCCTCACTATGTGATGTCATAGGAGTAACTTTCATACTACCCTTATCTTCCTCCAAAGGAAACAACATAGTGCCTACCACAACTGACTCATCACTCTCAAGCCCTTCAAGACTTGCAGACACAAATTAAATTTTAAAGTTAATGTTTGCTAGAGTACTAAAATCAGACTTTAAATCTTTTACAGAAGACTTTGAAATTAGAAAACATAGGACTTTAATGGCATGAAAAACGTAGAAATTTGATCACTTTTCAATACTAGACCTCATACCACTTCTCCCAATTCAATTTTACTTCGCTGCTAACAAAATAATTGACTGAGATATTAGAAAGAGAGCTTGGTACAAAACTATATAGTTCTGGAAATGGTTGTAGATCTCTGTCCACAATAGCAACAGTGTTGTGAGAAGATCAAAATTTCAAGTATAGGACTGATTTTATTAAATTTTAGGCCTTAAATATGTCTGAGATGACTGGAATTAGACTCTAATTTGCTGGTAAATGCTTGTAATCTAAGTCCTCTTGTTGGTAAATGCTGATAGGGCTTGAAATCATAGTTTAATTTGTTGCTAAGTGGTTGTAATCAGACCTTAATTTGCTGCAATCAGACCCTAATTCACTGGTAAATGTCTGAGATTAGTCCAACTGTAGCATGAAATCTTGGAGAAGAAATGGTGTAGGTTGAATTGCACCATCTCCTTTATGCAGCTCTGTAATAAAATAGTCAATAAAACTCAAAAATCTCTGCCCTGCTGGTTCGAACTTCAGATGTGCCTGTAATTAGCTTGAAAAAACTTCTTTTGAAGTGTAAAAACAGCCTTGTTTATATAGATGTGACCTTTTGGATTGATTTATTTCCTTACAAGGCTACAAAATTTTAATATTTACCATTAGATATTTAATGGCAACCTCGTTCGCATTGAATCCATAGCTTCCGTTATTAAATGTAGGCCTTTTGCCACTTCAAATTTTGAATTTTAAGCCCTCCATATTGGACCAATTTTCTCCATGTAGGGATCCCCTCATTAAGTTTGGGCTTCTAGTGGTTAAACTTGAGGCTATGGGGAATTGACTTTGATGCTTTGCATTTAAAATTGTGAGGTCTTGTATTAAATATAAATCCACACACCTGATTAAGCCCACTCATTGCAGTAGAGGCCAGATTTAGGGCCTCATGATAGCTTGTACCCTCCTTGATTTAGGGTCGACTTTAGAGTTTTAAGGTCTATATCTCAAGTTTTGTGCCTAGATTCTAGGCCAAGGAGTCTGATTTAAATCAAACTAGGGCCTGAAATATGGATTTAAGCCCACACGATACCTTGTAGGGACTGATCAAGGTCTTATTTATTTTAATTTAAAGTCTGATTTGTAATCTCAAGGCTACACGCCTCGCTATGGTGTCATATTTCATTGAATTTTGCTCCCAGATTTGGGTCTTACCTCATTAAAATGAGGCCTACATGTTTTGCATTTAAGCCTTTGCAATTGGCCTTCAGGTCTGATTTAAAATTTCAAGGCCATATGTTAAATTTAGGGCCTATGTTTTCCTAGATTTAGGGCCTCACCATCGAACTTTGTGCCTAGATTTAGGTGTCATTTAGGTGCCTAGATTTAGGTGTCATCAAACTTTGTGCCTAGAAAATCCAAATCACCTGAGAGTGATGAAAGAGTGGATTTTCCTCCCCTATAAAAGTGCGTTCTTGAGAACACAGGTCTGCAAGAATTGAAGGCATGTAGAACAGTCTCCGAGGGGTTTTGTGTAGGGAGCAGAATGAGCAGCGCCTCCTTAGACATAATGTTGTGAGATTGAGATGAGCACTGGGTGGCAATGGCATTTTATGCTTGTAAATGGAGGGTAGAAAATGCACAGTATTATGCAGTTTTAGGAATTAATGATATCATTTGATGTAATTCATAAAGCATACCAAATATATTGCTAGTGCAAAAGGTGTCTCAGACCTCTCAAATTATGTGAAGCAAGAGATCCTAGCCTGGGTATTGTAGTCATTAAAATGAAACTCGGATTAGACCAAGTATTTTAGGTTTGTAGGTAGTTTTTCTATCTATCTTTGCCTTCAATTCCCACCACAGCAAAAAACCCAATTTCTGCAATGGTGCTAAGCTGTGTCTATGCTGAAACCCCATGCGCCTTCTCCAAATGAGTCCCTGTTCAAGATCAAAGGTAGAGCATCGCTTAGCAATGTTTCAACCCTGTAGAGTTTATGATTATACAAATCCCAGCAAGGTTTTAATTGCATTGACTAAAACAAAGTGTGCTCTGTCTTCCCAAAATGTCTTTGCCAGACCAGAGCCTATTTGAAAACACATAAAATGGCTTTAAAAGCTATTCTCAACACAAGATGGCATGATGGTAAAAATATAAATCTGTATTATTTAATCTATTTTTATCACTTGTTATATTTTTCAGTACCTTAAAACTGGTTTATGAAGATCAAATCAGTAAAAAATTATCAAATTTGTTGTGCTATATAAAATTGAGTTTTCATTCAATTTTTAAGAAATTATGATTAATGCATGAATCACTTAATATCTAGACAATCTGGATGCCAACTACAGTCATTTAGTACTAAATAGTCAATCAAAATGATTAAACCCTTAAAAGGAAGCAATAAAAAATATATATTAAATCATTCAGTTAGGGTATAAGAATAGTTAGCCTTTGTCAAAGAAAACATAATAGATCTTGGTTTTTTATTTTGAACTAGGCAGATTTACAGAGAATAGGAATGTCATCAATAGCTGAAGATAAATAGATTAAAATTTACAAAGGTAACATAACTGAGCAGATAATTGAACTAGAACTCTTTACAAAAATTGTTTCAAGCCATCAAATGGCATTATACGAAACACTTTGAAAACTCAATATTTTTTCCTGTGGAATTCTTTGCCTCCTGCTTTGCCTCAACCATAAATGCAGATTTAGTGGATCAATTAAGTTCTTGTTTATGAATTGCAAATATTTTGGAATTGTTGAAGATGCTAAAGAAGGTACACTGATTATTTGCCTTTTGTTTTTACAGATTTAGAAATATGTCCATGACTCAATAGATGCTAATTTATGACCAAGGATACTTAATAGATTGTAACATGATGATTATAAATATTTATGTAATAACAATTATATGGAGTCATTTTGAGGATAAATCCAAGTGGCTTTGGCAACACAATGGGGTTTACATAGTTAGAGAAGGATATTGGGAAGTAGTCAATATGTGGTGACTCATGATCAAAAGTAAAAGAAATTTTATTTTTAGTCTTTGATCTCAAAAATTCAATTTGAGAGCATAGTAAATGAATGAATATTGTGGTTATAGTATATGTTTTTTGTATCTTTTTAAAAAAGAAGACGTAATCTACATTAATCTTTGTTTTAAGTTGGAGGAGTTTAAGATCATTTTTTACCAAGATGTTATTTGGGTGTTGATATATTCTTTCATCAAGTATTTTGGATTATAGAAATGTTAAGCTTTTTAAGTATTCAAAATTTTTAGGATGTGGCATTGGAAATGATTCTTTAAAACATTTGGTTATAATAAAATTACTGAATATTTAATGGAAAGGAGAAATTTATGTTCAACCAAAGGGAAGGTGAAAGTTTTCTTTTAGGTGCCTTTCCTTTACACCCTCCTAAAAATATGAAAATCAACTCGGAGGAGCTTGTTATCCTTAAAATTGACTACATAAGAATATGTTTGATAGGAAGCCTCCCAAATCTTTTGGAAAAAATCATTCTCATTTATCTATTATAGCTATAGAGAGTTGGACAAAGTTATTTTTTCATAATTTTATATTGCTTCAATATTAGGGTGAAAGGGAATAATTTAAATGATATGATACTAGGTAATGGGGTTGGGAAGCATGCACAAAAGAGGGGTAGAGATTTCATAAGTGAAATTTCAAATCCTTTATAAATCAATTTGCACAAGTCAATAAGATGAAATACCATTCACTTGCTAGCCTTGTTAAGGTCACAAAACTACTTTTTTGTACACCATATAGTCTTGTATTGTGTTAGAGCTTCATAATCACACTTGTCTACTTAATCACAACTATAATGCAATTAATCAATGAAACAATAATCACACTAAGGTTGTGTAGGTTTAGTACAATCCTACCCAAATTTTCTAAAACTTGTTATTGGATACCCTTTGGTAATGTCACAACCCTACTCCAAAGAATCACTGATACTACTACATTAATATGTATACTATAATTTTTCTTTTGTTTTTAGTTTAAGTACACCATAAAGGTAACCTCTCTTCTTGCTTTTTGTTTTCTAGTGTTATTTCATTCTGTGTAGTAATGATATCATACGCCCACTATTTTATACTTTAATAATCATTGCTTTTAAATCTATTTTACATTGTTAATGATGTAAGACATACTTTGTGTATCCTTCAAAAAGTATTATTTTATAAATCTTATATAGTTTGCATTTTATAATGCCTCCTAATTTTGCATCTAATATGTCACACGTCTTAGATTTATGTAGCAGCCTCTGCCTTGGATTATGGAATCAATATACTAGACTTTTCTCCGGGCTATAAATCATCTTGTTACGTGGATAGTGACAGGTAATATATGATTGTCTTATTTTAATAATTGTACTAATTTTGTATTAGTGTTTTTTCAAGACCACTTAAGTCAAAGTGTCATGCTGGAAGCATCTTTGTGTTTGTCATAAGATATATTAGTAAAATTAGTAACGGTTTTTCATCAATGTAATCAATGGAGCTTCTCTGATCTACAGTCTGGCACTTAATGTTTTAAACCAAATTCAAATTTTAGAAGAAAACCAAAACTTTAGGTATTTTTCTTCATCTTCTTAACAGTCTATCCTAGGGCCCCCATATCTGAACCTTGGAATATCATGAATAAAACTGAATTAGCTAGCACATTATCTGTAAAGTCTCAAATGCCCAATACGGGAAGTTTTGAAAATTCTATGATCATATTGGTTCCTGGCCTAAAAGTTTTTTTCCTTGATTTGTTCAAGTGATACACATTGAGAGATTTTTGTTTTCCTTTTACTTATGCATGTCTTAACTATTCTCCACATGCTTTCCATTCTTATTTAGATTGTTTTATTTTTACATATGTTCGAATCTCTAGTTCCACGTACAAGTTTTTTATGTACTTTGTGACTTTATGAAAAGGTATAAAATGTGGGTATGGTCAAAGCATAAAGCCTCATTTGCATTTATAACATGAGACAAGTTTGCAAATCTAGTCCAAAATCTTGAATACCAACAACCTGGTTTTGTTTAATAGTTCCAGTGTTTGTGTTGATTGAAACTGTTTAGCTCTTATAACTTTTTTAATAACAAAGCTGCAGGGTTGTTTTTGGCACTTTGAATGCAATCCTATTGTTATAGTTCAATATTGAGGTGATGTGATTTCAAAAGAATTCCTTTAAAAATAAAATTCATTTTCATTTATTTGTTTTGTTAAATTTTTAGAATTTTCTCATGAACATTTTAACTTAGGATTTAGAAATTCACCACAAGAGAGGTGGACATAATTTCTAGAGATAGAACTAAAACTCTCTCCCATGACTTAATGCAAGAAAGAAACACTCAACTCTTGCCTAACAAATGAAAATAATAAAGCTAATGTAGAGACTTTCTGCATATAGGATTGCAATAAATAAACATACCTAAATTCACATATAATCTGCAAACATAAAAATAACTTTGATGGCCTTCTATGGCCTTTCTGGCTTCACCTGTCTTTACATCCTCAGGTGCCATTGCTTGCTCTATGTTTTAAAGGTCCCATTTGGCCGATGCCCACACTTCTCTCTATTCTCCTTAACACCTCCCTCCAATGCTTTCAAGGCTTCTTTATGTTATTTTGGGCATTCAATCGATGGAGTCTCTTGATAAATTTTTCCAAAGCTTCAAGAGGTTGGAATTATAGTATACAACCCTTCCATTATAATTTACATTAATATGTATACTATAATTAAGATATCGACATTAGGGGGATTCACTATGATAGTTGATTTAGGGCCTATGTTTGCCCAGATTTAGGGCCTCACCATTGACATTTCTGGTCACAGTTTTTTTAAACCCAAAGTTAGTATTGGTCTATTTTCGACCTTTACCAATGGTCTCAATTTTGACCTTTATGACAGTACAATCGATGAGAATGCTATGCACTCGACGGCCCCTTCGACGAACTGTGGTGGATATTTCGACTAACCAATGGTCTCAATTTTGACCTTTATAGCAGTACAATCGACGAGAATGCTATGCATTCGACGTCTTATTCTTCCAGTTCCAAGGGATTGATTCAGTGGATAATTCGACAACTTCTATGGTTGAAATTTTGACTAATATTTGCCTTGTAGATTAATCGACGAAAAAAGATTGATGACAGTTTTGGTCATCTGTTCGACTAATTGGTGTAGAAAATTTGACTATTTCTCGTCGAAAAATAGGGTAAAATTTACTAGTGTGCTTTCCTAGATTAGCTTCATTTCTATGCTCTAGATTAGCCCACATAGATTAAGTAGTTTGGATTTGTAACACTTGCATCTTTCCTTTCATGGCTTAGATTGCATTCTCATTTATAGCATAGTTGCATTCCATTCTCATCTTGATTCTTGAGGATATTGGCATTCTTGCCCTTGTCTTCATTGAATCTCCCATTGCATGGTTTACTAGCAAGGTCATAGGCTTAATAGCTCTAGCTGAGAGCACACTTAACATCCTTGCACTCCATGCCTAGGGAGCTCTAGGTCAATTTTCAAGGATTCCCATTCATGGATTCCCTTGGAAGCAAAGGCTTAGAGAAGTGTACAATCTAGTGTGTACAAGTTGAAAGTGGCTCAGCAACATATCTTTCAAACCATCCGACCTGGCATTGAACTGTCTACTCCATCGGCTCCAGTTGGCCGGGTAAATGCTAGTGACAACCCCATTCTGCCCACGGAACCACCGGAACGCTCGTGACCACGTTTGACCCAAGTGACCCCAAGGTGCACTAAGCACGATTGGGCAGCGATCTTCTGGGGCTCGTATCTCAGAGATTATGAGAGGTATCGATAAACTGTTAGGTGCTATAGGATCATGTTTCTGAGATCTATAATAACCTCTCTCAGTTTTGGGCAATTCAACTTCATTTGCATTTGGCAAGGTGATCTCAGTTGATGCCAAAACTTATAGTGAGGGTTAGTTGAAAGCAGCTCAGTAGCATATCTTTCAAACCGTCTGACTTGGAATCAAACCATCTACTCCATCAGCTCCGGTTGGCCGGGTAAACACTAGTAACAACCCCATTCCACCCACGGAGTCACAAGAATGCTCGCGACCACGCTCGACCCAAGTGACCCCAAGGTGCACTAAGCACGATTGGGCAGCGATCTTCCGTGGCTCATATCTCAGAGCTCATGAGAGGTATCAACAAACTGTCAAGTGCTACAAGATTGTGTTTCCAAGTTCTACAATAACCTCTCTCGATTTTGGGTGATTCGACTTCGTTTGCATTTGGCAAGGCGATCTCAGTCGATGCCAAAACTTACAGTGAGGGTCAGTTGAAAGCAGCTCAGTGGCGTATCTTTCAAACCATTTTCCATTGCATTGAACCATCTGCTCCATTAGCTCCGGTTGGCTGGTTAAACACCAGTGATAACCCCATTCCACCCACAGAGTCACCGGAGTGCTCGCGACCATGCTTGACCCAAGTGACCCCAAGGTGCACTAAGCACGATTGGGTAGCGATCTTCCGTGGCTTGTATCTCAGAGATCGTGAGAGGTATCGACAAACTATCAGGTGCTACAAGATCATGTGTTTGAGTTCTACAATAACCTCTCTCAGTTTTGGGCAATTCGACTTCATTTGCATTTGGCAAGGCGATCTCAGTTGATGCCAAAACTTGCAGTGAGGGTTAGTTGAAAGTGCCTCAGCAGCGTATCTTTCAAACCGTCTAACATTGCATCGAACCATCTACTCCATCAACTCCGATTGGCTGGGTAAACACCAGTGACAACCCCGTTCCACTCACGGAGTCACCAGAACGCTCGCGACCACGCTCAACCCAAGTGACCCCAAGGTGCACTAAGCATGATTGGGAAGTGATCTTTTGGGGCTTGCATCTCGAAGCTCGTGAGAGGTATCGATAAACTATTAGGTGCTACGAGATTGTGTTTCCGAGGTCTACAATAACCTCTCTCAGTTTTGGGTGATTTGACTTTGTTTGCATTTGGCAAGGTGATCTCAGTCGATGCCAAAAATTGTAGTGAGGGTTAGTTGAAAGTGACTCAGCAATGTATCTTTCAAACCGTCTGACCTGGCATCGAACCATCTGCTCCATTAGCTCTGGTTGGCTGGGTAAATGCTAGTGACAACCCCGTTCCACCCATGGAATCACCGGAACGCTCGTGACCATGCTCGACCCAAGTGACCCTAAGGTGCACTAAGCACGATTGGGCAGCGATCTTCCAGGGCTCGTATCTCAGATCTCATGAGAGGTATTGACAAACTATCAAGTGATACAGGATCATGTTTTTGAGGTCTACAATAACCTCTCTCAATTTTGGGTGATTCAACTTCGTTTGCATTTGGCAAGATGATCTCAGTCGATGCCAAAACTTGTAGTGAGGGTCAGTTGAAAGCGGCTCAGCAACATATCTTTCAAACCATCTACCTAGCATTGAACCATCTGATCCATCAGCTCTGGTTGGCCGGGTAAATGCTAGTGACAACCTCATTCCACCCACGGAGTCACCGGAACGCTCACGACCACGCTTGACCCAAGTGACCCCAAGGTGCACTACGCACAATTGGGCAGCGATCTTCCGTGGTTCTTATTTCGGAGCTCGTGAGAGGTATCGATAAACCATCAGGTGCTACAGGATCATGTTTCCAAGGTCTACAATAACCTCTGTCAGTTTTGGGCGATTCGACTTCATTTGCATTTGGTAAGGCGATCTCAGTCGATGCCAAAACTTGTAGTGAGGGTCAATTGAAAGTGGCTCAGCAACGTATCTTTCAAACTGTCCGAACTGGCATTGAACCATCTACTCCATCAGCTCTGGTTGGCTAGGTAAACACCAATGACAACCCCATTCCACCCATGGAGTCACCGGAATGCTCGTGACCACGCTCGACCCAAGTGACCCCAAGGTGCACTAAGCACGATTGGGCAGCGATCTTTCGGGGCTCGTATCTCGGACCTCATTAGAGGTATCAACAAACTATCAAGTGCTATCAGATTTTGTTTCTAAGGTCTACAATAACCTCTCTCAGTTTTGGGTGATTCAACTTTGTTTGCATTTGGCAAGACGATCTTAGTCGATGCCAAAAGTTGTTTAAAGGGTCAGTTGAAAGTGGCTCAGTAGCGTATCTTTCAAACCATCCGACTTGGCATTGAACCATCAGCTCCATCAGCTATGGTTGGTCGGGTAAACGCTAGTGACAACCCCATTCTACCCACAGAATCATAGGAACGCTCGCGACCATGCTCGACCCAAGTGACCCCAAGGTGCACTAAGCACGATTGGGCAGCAATCTTCCGTGGCTCATATCTCAGACCTCATGAGAGGTATCAACAAACTGTAAGGGGCTATGGGATCATCTTTCCATGGTCTACAATAACCTCTGTCAATTTTGGGCGATTCGATTTCGTTTGCATTTGGAAAGGCGATCTCAGTCGATGCCAAAACTTGCAGTGAGGGTCAGTTGAAAGTGGCTCAGCAGCGTATCTTTTAAACCATCTGACATTGCATCGAACCATATGCTCCATCGGCTCCGGTTGGCCAGGTAAATGCTAGTGACAACCTCATTTCGCCCATGGATTCACTAGAACGCTCGCGACCACGCTCGATCCAAGTGACCCCAAGGTGCACTAAGCACGATTGGGCAATGATCTTCTGTGGCTCAAGTGACCCCCATATGATGATTTATATACACAGTGAGTATATACATAGTATTGAAACAATGTAGTACTAAGTGGCTCAAGTGAGTATATATAATGGTATGAAACATAAGAACATAGGAAATCTATAGAAGTTAAACCTCAAACATCATAAGCTCCATGAACAGGGTATTCTAGAGTAAAGAAAAACAAATGTAACTTCAACAAGATATAATTTAAATCATAATGATAATCATAGTCAAGATATAACTTCACCATTCATTTCCATAAACATGAATAATAAATATGTATATACAAAAGATGATGCAAATATAACATATAAATGAACATGTTCTATATATACAAAGTATCAAATGTATCAAAAGTATCTCCATATACAAATATGGCACATACCATTTCAAAATGTCTACAAAATCAATGTTTTAAGGTGTACAATGTGGCATATATGCCATCTCAAAATATGCCAAGTGGCATCTCTAAATGACCACAAAACTAAAACTACATCCTATGTCGTAGGGGGATCATCAAAATGTAGCCTCTTTGAAGAAATATTGGGCTCTGATTGATCCTAGATAAAAAATGAGTTCAAACCCAAGTTAGATTGCTTACTTTATAGGATTTGTATATATATATATATATATATATATATATATATATATATATATATATATATATATATATATATATATATATATATATAGTTCATAATTCAAACACTAATTTAATTAAAATTATAACTGAATACAAATATCTATACTTGGTCTCTCGGTTGCCTACCACGATCAGGTGTCCTAGCATAAGACCTGAGTAGCGAAGGGACCATGCCAACAATACCAACTGTGACCTATAAATATATATTTGCAATAATGAGATTAGTGGAGTGGTGCAACATAGAGTAATAAATCTACAAAATAGGATGATAGCATAATAAAATTATAAATTGATTGAACCAAAATTAAAACTTACATATGGTGATCCCTCATCTAGAATAGTGGGTTGGGTCAACAAAGATACGAAAGATTCTCATGGGCCCTCCCTCACACTCGGAGTGACCTATGAGAGTAAAAAGATTGTCAATTATATATAAATGTACTTCATCATAGCAACCCTGGTTACAAAATACAAATAACAATATGTAAAAGTCCACGTACAATCAGGCTATCACTCCAAATCGAGATGCATGTAACCCTACGCTGCTGAACCGCTGTCGGAACATCATCAATAGCCACACCCTATACAATAAAGTACAAGTAAAATATTTATTACTACACACAAGTGGCATACATATGCATGCATAATTAATCTTAAACAATTAACTACCTTTCCTTTGTTGACACCTGATGAAGGAACCCCCTTGTGCCCCCCACTGACATCGGTTGTAGCCTGCAAGAACACAATAAGATGACAATATATAAGTAAATGTATGAATTTTATTGCTCTAATTAATAGAGATTTAAGCATGTACACCAAATGATATAAAAAATAACTAATGGGTACATAATTTATAATATACCGTATAGTCATCAAGGCCAAATGAAATGGCCGAAAGTGTGGACTCATCCACCTGTCTCACCTCCTCCTATGTCATCGACTGAACATAAATGGAAAAAATATATATACATAAGTGCATGCAATCATTAAAACTAATCTAAATAAATAAATTATTTTTAAATTAAATAAGTCATGTGACAAATTTATTTATAATGTTTACTCTTACCATATCAACAGGAGTCAATGGCTTTGCGTACACCTCCTGAGCACTCTCATGAGATGTAGATGCTCCATGAGGTGTTGCAACCTTTGTAGCTGCATCTCCTATATCCTCCTCATTAATAACATATTGACATGTATCAGCATTAGTAAGCGGTCCGAGGCACATATTCTTGCATATAATGCAAATATGGGGCTTGCATACATGTGAACTTCGACAAGATGTCAATGCGCCAACATCATCCACACCAAGAGGCAACACTGACCTGGTCTACGTGATCAACTGATCACTCAGTAAATGAATGGCCCTAATAGTCTGAGGCAGCCTTTGCAATGATATCGGGATGCTGCACTCGAGAAGGGGGTGCGACATTAGTGGGGGGGACAAAGGTAGTGGCCTTTTTGCGCTGGGCAAATGGCCTAGGCTGAGGAGCTCCTCCGCCTACGCCAATGTTGGGACTCATACTCCAATAATCAACATGGTGACCAAGCATAAACTCAGCTTACAATTTTTTTATGAAATAAAATGGGACCTTCAAATTGCTATGGGGTGGTTTATCAAAAACCATCCACTAGCGATCTCAAAAGTTTGTGCACATTGCTTCATTTGTGCACCATTTTATTGATAATTTGGGCTTTTTGGGGTCAACTGGTATTCTGATTTTAGGATTGACAAAAAGGGTGGCTATATCTTCCTTATATTAAGGACTGCAATCCCATCATGGTCAAGCTCGTCATCAAATTGGGCGTGCATATCATCATGCCAATGAAGAGTAGCATTATGTTGTTGTGTGAGTGTGTCAATATTTTCAACAATTATATTTAGTGTGGCAAGCATGGGACCTAATGTAGGTATATTTTGATATGTGTTTTGGAAACCTCATATTGTGTTCAAATTATCTTGTATCAAATCTTCTAAAGATTGAGGGTTTTGACACGGGGGATTGTTTTCGGGATTGTTATTTGGTGTGGGAGGGTTATTTTCTTCATTGTTGTCAGCCATGCTTGATTAAATAAAAAACAAATCTAAATTTCAATCTAATTTTATATATTATTACAAATATAAATACAAAACCCTATTTCAACAAAAAAAATGACATTTGGCATGAAAATAAAATAAAATAATCAAAATAAACAAAAAATTTACTTACCGAATACGTTGGGGAGTCAAATTTGTTGTTGTCAAAATCAGATACCCGAAAATATATCGTGTATCTGATATATTAAGCCGTTTTCCCAAGCAAAACCGTGAAAAGAAATGAGGAAAAGGGCTCGTGGGTTTTGAATTTATGCCACAGGTATCGGGTACCCGATTAGGCCTGTGCTTTGGTGTCAAGTTTGCCCAGGTGTACTGACACCCAGGCCTACTCAAAAGTCAACAAGCGTTTTCATGCGCTTTTGGACGAGTGAAAAGTGAATATTTTTCACATCACCACTTTTTGGCCCCTCATGATCTTACACATACCCATCTTTATTATTTATTTTATTTTCTCTTTTGCATTACTTTTAGTTTTAGTTGAAGCTTTGTTCAAAATTGTGTTATGTTTCTAGGATCCTCTTTGCCTATAGATTATTATAATTTCAATTATAGTATGTTTTAATATTTAATATTTTTCTATTTGTTTGATTTTTATTTAGAGTTATTATTGTAGTGTTTAATATTTTATGAAATATTTTTCATTTAAATAAAAATTTCTCCCATCATAAGATACTTTTATTATATGTAATACATAATAATACTATTACACAATACTACTATTATATATAATACTGCTAGTGGAATTTAGACCAATCATAGTATTTTTAATTTTTTTTTTGCTATTATTATGTTTTCTTATTTGACTAAAACTAATACATTTTTGAATATATTTCTATGAGAGTTTGCACCAAACATGTTATTTATATTTCCTACTAGTACTATTATTAGTACTTTCCCACAAGGCATAGTACTATTGTAATGAATTTTGGATTCTACTAGTTAACAAGTTATTGAAAATAGTTTTTTTAACCAATTGTAAATAAGCTATTTTTTATTTTTCAAATTTATTTTATTATTTTAAAATCTACTTGTATGTTATTTATGTTTTTAAACATATTTTTAGGAATGAATGCAAAATATGAATAATTTTTTCTCCACTTTTTAAGTCATATTACATACTTTTGGCCACTTATTTTTACCAAATATTCTACATGCTATTATATCAAGTATTATAATTTATTTTAATTTTAATTTTTATAATTTTATTATTATAAATAGTTAATATCAAATTATATATTATTATTTTTCTATTTTTACATTTTAATATCAAATGTATGGAATTATGTCAATTATATTATTTATTTAATAATAACATATTTATGAATTCATTAGAATTTTTTAGATTTTGTATTTTGTAATAAATTTCATGTTTTCTAAAGTTAGATGCATGTATAAAAATTATTTTTCTATTATTTGATTAGTTTAAATGAGTTTGGGTCTTATACGGAGATTTTCGGATTTGTACCCATAATGCACTATTTTCGCCACTTATTTTTATAGAAAATATCAATTTATTTTAGCTCATCTAGTTTATCGAGTTTGATGATAGTTTCTTATTTTTATATAAAAATATATGTAATAATATTATAATTATAATTTTTTAAAAATAGGAATAATAATAGTATTTGCATTTTTTGCAAATTCAAAATAAAATGATACTTCAAACTTGGTAGAAAAATAAATCTTTTTTATCTCACACAACAACTTTAACTTAAAAAAATTAATGCCAAATGAAAATATTGAAAAATGTAATTTTAAACATATTTCTAACTTTACCATAATTTTATGTCTAATTGAACTATAAATTTAATTATAATTGAACTGTTAGATAAATTTTAACAAATTAATTTTATATACAATACAATTAAAACTACAACTAATTATCTAACTTAAAACTAAAATTAACTAAAGGCAAGTACTTAGCTACTAGGTGACACTTGTTTTATTTTACAAAATATCATATACACAATAAATAAACAATATACATTTATTATATATTTTATTTACAAATACTTTATTATATATTTTATTTAGAGCTGACTATGCAGCTGACAAATTCCCCCACTACCATGCATAGCCCGCTCCATCCATTGTCAGTACTATCAGTACTATTATTGTGCACGAGTGGGGTGGTAATTATATTAAATTATTTTATAATTACAAATGGAATTAAATTATTTTATAATTAGAAATAGTTGTGCAAACACAATTTATCTATTTTTCTTCATATATTGTAAAAATATTGTAGTTTTAACATAATAGTGTATTAATAAAAAATATAATAATTTTAATTAAAAATAATTTTCATTCAAATATATTTATTTAAATATTTTTTAATTAGTTTGGCTTATTTAGATTAATGTTTTTTAACAATTGATTTGTATAGAAAGATAAAATGGTATATGGAAGGATTGCATTTTTTTTAAATGATTATATTAATTAGATAAATTTTTAAATAAGAATATATACTAAGATTTTATTTTAAAATATTTGATTTATGATGATAATTTTGATTAATTTTTTATCCCTCTATAATTAATATAAAAATATTTGATTTATGAATGATATAAAGTAATAGAGTAATAGTGATATATAAACAAAAAGGGATCAAAATATTAAAATTATAACATAATGTACTTTTACACTTGATAAATGTGTATCTTAATGTGCATGTATTTTTAGGCATCAATGGCTTTTATAGAGATTTTAAGATTTATAAGAGTTTTTTAAGATTTTTTGTTTTAAATTATTTTGGTAAATTTTTATGAACATTTTTAATTCTATATTAATATTATTTTAAATTAAAAATTATATATTAATTTTTACAAAATATTACAATCTATATAAAAATCTATGATATTATAATATATTTTTATTTTTATTCATATTTTTCAAATGTTTAATTTTTTATTTTATTATATATTAATTATACATTAACAAATATTTATGTAAATTAATTATGTGATTTTATTTTCTTATAATTATTATTATTTTTATAAAATATTAATATTTAAATCAAAATATATTAAATTGAAGGAAAAAAAAATTTGGAATCTTGGTGACCTGCAAATCTCGGTGATTTTATGCGAATCTAGGTCTTTTCTTCTGCTGCTTGTATGGTGGTGACTTCCAGTGGGGATTCCCCTGGTGACGGGAGACAACAGGTTGCTTCCGGTGGCCATCTTCTTTTAGGTGCATACGCTCCAACTCTCCCATTTAATGATTTTAATGCTAAAAACATGACTTCCCCCAACCTCTGCCATTCGGCAGAGGCCGTACCCCCTGCTCCTCCCGTTGTTAATGCTAGGGCTTCCAAGCCTATGGATGAAAACCTTAAGACTATCCCTGGATAGGCTGAGAAGCCAAAAAAAATTTCGGAGGCGGTTGCGAACAAAGGTCCGGTTATAGATGCGAAAGCCAAGTTTTCTGAGACCTACGATCATGGCGCCACAGCTTTCGGTAAGAACCCTATAGTTGTTCCTTCATCTTTTGCCATTTCTCCTAACTCTAAAATGCTTGAGGAAATTTTAAAAGAGAAGAATAAACTTAGGAATTCGGCTATTTTCTTCTCTGTAGTTGAAGTTGATAAATGTCCTCCTAGAAAATTTCTAGATGATTGGTTCCACAACTTTTGGAATTTGAAGCTTGGCTATCATATTTCCTTTTGTCGACAGATCTAAAAGGGGTTATTTGTGATTTTCTTTGCCAATAACGAATCCCAGGTTGAAGTTCTTAAAAAGCAATACTGGCCTATTGGCACGACATCATTCCGTGCCCTAGCTTGGACTCCGGAAGCTGTCCATGAGGAAGTGCTTGCTCTTTCAACTCCCTGTTGGATTTTGGTCAAACAGGTCCCCCCTTTTTTATGGAGGTTCTTGCCTCAACTCCTTGAGCCATTGGGAAAATTCATCTGTATGGATGACACTGTTAGACTTGTGCCTCACATGGATGCCAGGGTTCTCATATCTCTAATCCCTAGTAAAGAAATCCCTCCTACTCTGCATATTGATATTTCGGAAGATAATTATGACTGCCTTATCAAAATTCTTGGAGGCTTAAATGCTTTCTTTCTTTGTCGCAAAGAAGGACACCTACGAAAGGATTGCCCCATAATAAAAAAATAAATCTAATTATAGAAGAACTGTGTTTACCTCTAACCCAGTTAATCCCCCTCTAAGCACAGATAGTGGAAATGACTCGCATAGTAATGCTTCCCCTGGCCCCCTCCCAGATTCAAACCCTAAATCACCCTCTTTCCCCTCATTCTTGACCCCTTTCCCTTCTCCGACTACTCCCAGTGACATGGATGTTATGACCTCTAAGGACGGCTTCCAAACTGTTAACAAGAAGAGGAGGAGAAAAAATGTGAAAGCTGATTCCGTTGTGAAACCTCCCCAATTGACCAATAATGTAGGTAGCTCCAATGGCCTCAATATCCAAGGCTCCCAATCTTAGCCCCCTCTCGTGCTTAGCAACATTGGCATTCTCTCTGTTTCCTTCGTCAAAACGGTTCCCTCAAAAAAACCCCCGCATAAGGTTTTTAAAGAGTTAGGAGATGAATGTATGCTTGAAATCATTCCAGCCTCCAACTCCTCGATGAATTCAAAGGTCGTCTACTTCCCCTCTAAACAAACCATGGAGATTGAATCCCAATCTTTGGCCTTGTCTGATAGTGATGATGATCTTAAAAATGACCTTTCCACTTCCAAAAGACGTGGAAGACCCCCGGGCTCCAAAAAAAAAAGCTCAGGTATTAAGAAAAATGGTGATTCCTCCATGTCTAATATGATCTCTATTGAAGAGACTGAAGTCCACTGTACTACCCTCCCCAATGTTTCCTCATGAACTGCATCTCCTGGAATGTGAGGGGCCTTGAATCCCCAGACACGAAGTTCGTTGTTAAGTGTTTCTTGGATTCTTTCAATTCCATTGATTTTTTAATGCTGTAGGAAATTAAAGCCGTAGGTTTCATTCTGGATTCCAACCTTAACTTTTTGTGAAAAGATTGTATTAAATTCTATACCACACATCATAGAGGAAGAGGGGGAGTTGCTTTACTAGTTAATCCTAAATGGAGAAACCATATCACTAGTAATGGCCTCTCCCCTTGTAACAGAGTGGTGTGGGTTACCATTAACTATCATAATCATAATTTTGGCATATGCGCTATATATACTCCTAACGATGCCAAAGAAAGAATGACTCTTTAGGACTGGCTGTTGTCCCTCCCAAACATCCCTTGGCTCTTTAGAGGGGATTTTAATATGATTGAATCCCAAGATGAAAAGTCTAGGGGCCTTCCTTTTACCTGGAAAGATCAAGAAAAACTTCACTAGTCTAGAATGATTTACTCAAAGCATCTCTTTGATCCCCTAGCTGGTAGTAATAATACTAACCTTGGATTATGGCATACCTGGTGTAATTTTTAGCAAGGAACTTCCAGAATATACTCCAGATTAGATCGATTTTATGGTAATAATTTTTTTTCTCCTTTCTTCCTGATATTCACGTTGTGCGTGTCATGTCCACTAGCCTCTCCGATCATCATCCCATCTCAGTTTGCATCAGCCTCCCCATCAACCCTGCCCCCTTTAAAGACCACAACTCTAGGTTCATCCTCAACACTAATCTCCTCAAAGATGAGGATGTTTTGGCTACCATCCACATTATCTGGCACATTAACAGACCCAAGCTTCCCTCCCATTCCCACATTGACTCCTGGAATAAGAATCTTGTGGCCTGGCAGAATTTACTTAAGACTATAGGACAAAAGAAGGCCAAGGATTATAGATTCATCGAGAAGCTCCTTTCTTTTGACCTCCAGAGGGCTGAAGCCAACATCCAAGACAATCCTTCAAGCGAGGATCTCAATGCTCATGTTATCTTTGCTAAGGAAACTCTCAGGAAGCATCAAATGGTCAAAATCAGGGGAGCCAAGATTAGAGCTCGCGCCCACTAGCTCCAATTTGGGGATCGTGGTTCCAAATTCTTTTTTAATTTGTTAAAACATAAGCATGCTAATGAAGCCATTGAAAGATTGTTCTTAGATAACCAAGATGTTAATGACCCCGACAACATTAAAACAACCTTTGCTGATTACTATAAAGTCCTCTTCACTTTTGAAGATTCTATAGAGGCTGTGAACCTTAGAACTAAGTGTAAGCATATTGTCCCCAAGAAAATCTCTAACACTAATGCTGACCATTGATCCCTTGATATTTTGTTGGATGAGATCGAGAAGGCTATCAAATCTCTTCACAATGATAAGGCCCCTGGGCCTAATGGCCTGCCTGTTGAGTTCTATAAAGCCAACATTAGTTGGATATGTAAAGATTTGCAAGAAATATACAATGAGGCCCTTGCCAATGGCTCCCTGGGGCCCACTATTAATAGAGGGATTATTAAACTTATTCCCAAGGATGGTGATAAAGCACTCATTAAGAACTGGAGGCCTATCACACTTCTTAATGTTTCTTACAAAATTCTTGCGAAAATCATTGCTTTAAGACTTGTGGATATCCTTCCTAGCATTATTTCTACCAATCAGACTGGTTTTATTAAAGGTAGATTTATCCTCAAGAACTTAATCACTAGTTGGGAAGCAATGAGCTAGGCTAATCATTCTCAACAGAATGCTACTATGTTTCTTTTAGACTTTGAAAAAGCCTATGATAGAGTGGAGTGGAATTTTATCCACATGATGCTCAAGGCTTTTAGGTTTCCTGATAAATTCTGTATGACTATCCAGATGCTGCTAAATGATGCCTTTGCCCAGGTTGATGTTAATGGCTCTCTATTCGACCTCTTCCCTCTTAGCAGGTCTGTTAGACAAGGTTGCCCCTTAGCTCCTACCTTGTTTGTTATTTCCTCAGAAGCCCTTTCTACATTTTGCACGATAACTCTTTTTCCCCTACTGTGAAAGGTATCTCTCTCCCCAACCATGAAGAGCTTATCAATTGTCAGTTTGCTAACGACACCAGCATATTATTCCTTGCCTCTAAGGATAACTTTGAGGCCCTGCATAACAAGCTTAACTTCTTTTGTTCTATTTCTAGTGCTCGACTTTCTCAATCCAAATCCATCTGCCTGGGAAGACATGACTAGCCCCCTGATTGGTTTAAGCATTTTAACTTTCAATGGGGTGGCCCTCACAAGATTGTTAGGTACTTGGGCATTCCTTTTTCTGTTGAGCCTTCCCTTAGGGATATGTGGTGCTGGGTGAAGGATTAGATTATTAAAAAGTTGAATAAATGGCATAATAGATCCTTGTCTCTTGCTGGCAGGGTCCAGGTTTGTCAAAAGATTCTCTCTTCCTATAATATTTATTACTCTTTCACCTAAATGTTCAGTAATTATCAAGTTTTGGAAATTCAAAAAGTTGTTAGGAACTTTCTCTGGTCTGATGGGAAAGGTAATAAAAAATGCATGCTGTTAAATGGGACTGGTGTCAGACAGATAAGCTTCTTGGTGGTTTAGTGTTGAAGGATCTTAAGCTGCAAGGTACTGTCCTTGCCGCCAAATGGATCTTTCTCTCAATGGATGGAAATGATCCTTGGAAGGTCCTGATTAGACACAATATTGAAAGGGGGTTCCCCAAGAAAGCTAAGTCTTGGAAAAAGCTTCCTTTTGCTGATTTATTTCTTGGAGACTTCCTTGTGGTTGTCCAAGGCTCTGATGTTTTTAAGTCCATTTGGAAAGCCTGGGATCAAATTAAGAAACATATCCTTAACAAGGACTTCCATGATGACAAGCATCTCTTTGGAGAAAGGTCCATTTGGTGGAATCTTTGCTTGTCTGGAAAACCCCTTGCCCTCTCCCAAGGCTGCTCTACCCGCCACTGGTCCAATCTTGGCATCACTTAGCTGATTAATCTTTTTGATAAAGATAGAATTATTGAATGGGAAGAACTTAAAAGAAAATTTTCTATCCCTGATCCTCAAAAGAAAACTTATAAAATGGTTGTCAAAGCTGCTAACAATCTTCCTTCTATCTGTCATGTTGACTCTCATAGATATTTGAAGTGCAAATGGCCTGACAAAACCATCATATCTAAGATTAAAGCCAAGAATATTTACAATAGTATTGGTGGTAATGACTCTGTTATTGATCATGTCAACTCTATTTGGTACTCCACTCTTGATAATAACAGTTGGAATAAATTTTTTGAAATTATGTGGAAAAGCAACATTGAGCAAAAAATCAAGTGCTTTAAGTGGCTTACTATTCTTGATATACTTCCTATTAGGAAAGACTCCTCCACTCAGAAATTTTGCAGTCTTTGCAGATTACTAGAAATTGGTAGGCACATTCTTTTTTACTGTATCTTTGCTAAAGAGATTTGGGCTATGTTTGGTATTTCTTATCCTTTACACGTCAATATTCTTGAAATTATCACTGGTAACATACATGGTGTTAAAAAAGATTCTAACCTCTTTTGGAATATTTTTTCTTCTAACATCCTTTGGTAGATTTGGAAATGCAGGAACAAAGAAAGGTTTCAGAATAGCCCCAGGGTCCTTACTGAGTTTTTCCAAAAACTCACTCATTTTAAAATTTTTTCGCAAGTTCACACTACGATGATGATGGAGAAGGAGAAGCTAAAAAGATTCCTGAAGGACGGTCACGCCACCTTCTTTGTTTACAAGCTGAAGCATGGATACACGTGGAGAAGGACCATGGATGATCTACAAACTTTCAAGAGGATGTGCGCAAGGCTTACTCAGGAAATCAAGAGAAACATCAATTCCAAGAAAGATGAGATATTCATGCTAACCCAAATCCAGGAGAGGAAAAACATTGTGTGGATGAAGGGTCCATTGGGATGGACTGCATATATATATATATATATATATATATATATATAAAATTAATATTTAATGTTATTATATAATAATATAATAGTTCTACATGTTTTTCCTAATGTTTCACTTCATAGCAAGTAAACTAAAACAAGTAAAATTAGTCATAATAATTAATTATAATTTCTTCATTATTATAATTATAGTTATATTAATTTATATTAAATAGAATTATATTTAATAAAATATAATAAATCTATTAAAATTATAATTATATTTCAAAATATAATTACAATTGATTAGGAAGTGCTAGCTTGTTGTTATCTATTGAGTGCTTTAACTCTATTTAGAAATTGGCTCTAGAAGGTAAATCCTTGAATATGATAGTTTCTTTTCTAATATGACTTATCTTTTTCCAACACCACTATCTATGAATATCCATAAAATCATCTCACATTGTATTAATACCACCTTTCTAAAACTATTTGGACTAGAACCATTTGCAAAAGGGTAATAATTTGTCTACTTTATGATTTAATTTATAATAATTACTTCAACTCATTTTATGTCTATGTTCCATAATGAACTTAGCAATCCTTTATTTAATCTTTGTCTTTGTTAAATTTGTTATATGCAAATGAAAACCTAATTTTGAACACATGTTGTAATTACTTTTAGAATAGAATGTCTTTTCAATGGAGTTTTAACAATTGAAATTGGATCTTTGCATGTTCTTTATGAGGGAAAATAAATAAATTATTTGAAAAATATTTTTAAAATAAAACCTTAATATTTATGCTTCTTAATTAATATTATAGTTTTAGAAAATTCATAAGCATGTGCCTTTACAAGACTCTACTCTTGCTACCGAGCAATGTACCATATAATTCATGAAGGCTTCAATACTAGGAGTTATTTTTATGTGTAAATTTTCATATTATTTATGTTATTTGACTTTATTTCGGAAGATATTTCATTTGATTGATGAAGTTGTAAAATTCATGGGTGGCATAAGCAAAATATTAAATTCTTAAACAATTGTTAACTAATTTGTGGAGGGAAATGCTCAAAGTAATGTCCAAGCTCTAAGTATCATTTTTATCATAGTATCTATTTTTGTAAGTAGTGCATGTTGGTTTCATTTAATTATTCAAGTTATTTCGTGCAATTACTATTTTTTTTAATACTTTACAATTAACTCATTTGCAACAATAACATTAGTCAATAATTTCATTATATTAAAGAAACAATTCTTCAATATATGTTAGCCTTCATTCATTAGTATGACTAATATAAATGTTAATTGAAATTAACTTGTTTAACCTAGCAAAACAAATTCTATCTATAACTGATTACAACATCCTCATAACCATTTTAACTAGATAAATAAAATTCAAAGAATATATAATTAATTTGTTTAAACAATTTTTCATACTATTCAAATATTTGATATTTCTAATTCTTCAAAGAATCTACAATTACATTAATAAAAATAAAGATATGAATATATCTATTTCAAAATAGATATTAAAAAATCATTAATTAATTAATTATTTTTTATAATTATATTTAACACATCCATCCATCTAAAAGGAGAATTTTTTTTAATTTTAAGTGAAAAAATTATTGTCTAAGAGTAAAATAGTTTTATTTATTTTTAATTCTATACTAGGTAAAATCAATAAATTTAAGACATGTGAAATTATATATTAAATTTTTAGCAATTATTATAGTAGTTTAATAAATAGAAATTCAAGTTGGCATATTACTTTAAAACTACCCTTCAATTGGCATATAAATATTGATAAAAATTATTAAAAAATTTGGTATATCTTATTGTGAGCCAAATAAATTTGAAGCTGCAACCAAAATTCAATACAGAAAAGTTTCTACATCTGATTTGATCTGATTTGTTTTAATTCAGAGATGTAAAGAAGGCTAAATGAATTTGAATAAAACAATATTTTTTCAACTTGAATCAAACTATTTAAAAGAAAAAAGAATCAAAACTAGAAAATAACTTAAGTAAAAACAAATCAAAATTAAATATAATCAGTAAGCAATTAAATGAAACAGGGAAAAATATTATAGCTAAAAATAATGGGTAATGCTCTTAAAACTTTTTGTCCAATTTATTTGGAGGATAAATATTAAGCTGCTAGTAGGAAAGGTAATGCAACTTTGAATCTTTCAACTGTTTTAAAAATATTCTTCAACCTAATTTTCTCGAAAATGTCTCTTTAAATGTTTGTCAGTGAATACATTGTTTTTACGTGAGTTGAGGCTGACTTCTAACTGCACCAGACTCACAGTACGTCAACGATGCAGAGTGGATGGATATGGATGGTATGCTCCATACTTTTCTATCCACATAATCCTGACAACGTCTAAATCATAAACTAAAACGCATATCTTACCAAGGGGGACACTTCGTTTTTTTTCCAAACTTTTTCAAACTTTAGTTTTTTTTCCAAACTTTTTCAAACTTGCCTCGTGTATTTTACGTTTTAGTTTACGATTTAGCCAATACCCATAATCCTTATACCTCTCTTCCATGAAGTACTAATATTATTCAAAATGAAACCACACAAACCGTAGACAACTCATGACCGTCTTGGACGGCGGGAAAGGGACCAAAATGCAGAAGAAAGTATGCATTCTTTCAATATAAAAACTAAAGTATGGATGGCTTGGCACCCAGGAAACATCATGGCAATGTCCTTGCATATAAATTCCAAAAGACGTGTATTTCAAAGCGGGAAGGAAATCACTGTTGATGATTTAATGGAACTGCTTCCACTATAATAACTGGTACAATAATCGATTGTTTAAGCTTAACAGGAGCAAAACACACTAGGGAATTAATCTTACTACTCAGGGATTAATCTTAGAATGATTCTGCCATTGTTTCCTACCGAGGTACTTGGCAGTGATTAACACAATCATTTATATGCTTAAGAAAACGCTTAATCTCTAAGAAAAGTCTATGCAATATAAAATCATTGATTCTGCATTGTTTTCTACCGAGGAACTTCCATTTGTATTTCCTCCGTCTTAATCTCCAAGAAAAGTCTATGCAATATAAAATTTTCACACGGCAGAGGAATTGACATTTCCATGTTCTCTGCTCCTTCGCTGCTTACTTGCCCCCCTGTTACTTCTTTTTCAATGCATGTTCTTAGATGCTGCTCTGCTTCTTCTGAGTTATTTTGTGTTTTTCTTTAAAAAATAGGAGATAAAAGAAAAACTCTATAAAAGCCCTTAAGAGCTCCAATTCCCAACAAGCGGCAGGGGACAAGCCATGGATTTAGAATTGCCAAACCCTCCACAGTAAGAAAGAGTATTTGAATTCTTCATTTGGGTTACAAGTTTTAAGTTATTTCTGTGCAAAATAAGTTTCAGTTGGTTTGAAGATTCTTGGATTAGATTATGTAATCATTTTTCTACATTTCGTAATCGACCAATTCTCTTTTCTTATTTGTTCATTTTGAATGAATCATGAAGTGCTAACAATATTGCTAAACTAACATTATAGACTGCATATTTCATGTTCTAAATTATTGAAATCATAAGACCATTAAGAGGGTAAGAGGGTTTTAACTAAACGAGGCCTGCTTTTTGCAATGCCCACATGGTGCTAATATGTAGATTTTTTGTTACAGGTTCAGTTCTGGGAAGGAACTTGCAAATGTGATTGCTACCTGTGGGATCCTGTCCAAAGCTTGGGAGGGGATATGCAGTATTTCCAACAATAAGGGAGACAGTTTTCTTCTCATAAAAGATGAAGATGTAGTATATGTGATCTTCCCTTCGTTTCATAACGAAGATTTCATTGCCCCAGATAGCAAATATGGAGAGTGCAATCTCCATAATGACAAAATCTTCACATCTGGCCTAAAGGGTGATGATACTAAACCGGCCCTCGTTCACAAGGGAGCTCTCAACCGATTCATGCATATTCTGGAAAATTCAGATTTCAAGGCCAAGGTAAATCGACCTTTTAACCCATATTATAAGGTTGCTTTATGATGTAGGATCACTGCTCTTGCATTATACAGTCGAGCTGTAATCCTTTAACAATTCGATCGCTACCCATTTGCACTTTTAATCATTTGCATTTTTAATCTTATGCAATTTTCTTCGATGATTAATAATATCAGATTTCTACACTCTATTTAAATATTTCTACACTCTATTTTTAAATGTATGTGTGTTTCTGAATTTGATTGTGTGTATTTTTGAGCATCAATATTTCGAATCACACTCATACTCCGAAATCCATCATAAAAAAAGAGTACAAAATTTGTAAAAAGCTGATGTTAATTGATTAATGAGATATCGACTTACCCCAAAGCTTATTGATCTTAACCAAGGCAAATTAAAACCATTTAATTAAATCCCCAAGTACGATTATCATCAGTTACTTGTATCGATGGAATCTGTCACTTGGGAAACTGAAGCTCCAAATAGAAAAAGTTCACCAACTTAAATGTCAGCCTTTAGCAAAGGAATGTTAGAAATTTGTGGTATATGTCAGGTAGCTTTGAGATCTGTCTATGATTTTATGACTATCAATGTTAGCATTATGTACTCCTGTATGCTTGGTCATGCTCGATCTTTCTGTACAGAAATTTAGGCAATCACAAATTTTATAATTACAGGGCACCTATCACATCTATGATTATACATTTTCTTTTATTTCTTGAAATGTATGAATAAATATATGTGAAGAGGGCTTATTGGGAAGGTCCTGAAATCTTAAAGGGAGTGTGAGTTCATTAAATATATGTGAAGCGGGTTTTGAAGGGTCAGTTCATTGTGATTATAGAACTTTATATTAAGTTTATATTATTTCTTTAAAATTATAAATATAATTTTCTTTTATTGAATAAACATAACAATTTTCTTTTAAATATTTATATCATAATATTTTTGTTTTACTGATTTTCAAAGTTTTATCATAAATTAGAGTTACTGATTTTAAAGTTTTATCATAACATTAGAGAAACTGATTTTCAAAGTTTTATCATAACATTAGAGCTATTAAGATGTTTGTTAGTTTAAGAGTCTTAGTGCTGTTCAAGATGTCACAGAGTGTTAGTTCACTGTCATACTTAATTTAGATTTAGCTAAACAGAGGTTATAAGGGTTAAATTGGTTCTTTGAAGCTATAAATATAAAAGATGAACAAAGGTTATAAGGGTTAAATTGTTTCTTTGACGTTATAAATATAAAAGATAATCATAATTTATTGAATAAGTTGAAATTTTTTTGAATTATCTTTCTGCTGTTAATATTGACATCAGAATTAATTTGGATATGATTTTATTACTGTGTGCAAGAAGATGAGAACATCTTGATAAGTGATTCTTGTAAGATAAGAAATAGAATCTGTTATAGAGAGAGTATATATGAGACTGACTGGATAAGAAGCTCAAAAAGTGTTAAAACTATTAAAAAAATAAAAAACTCTACTCAACAAAAGTCTATTTATTATCATAGGAAGAAAATACATAAAAATACTCTTTTTACAATTTGAAGCCCCTATTTTGATGGCTGTCATATATGATGTATTGGCTACAAAGGAGGGACCATCTAAATTCTTTTTAGATCTAAGGAAATTTTAAATGTAAACATCCCTTATTAAATAATATAGAAATTTTCTATTTCTGCTGTTATTTTTCAGAGTTTTACAATCACCTAACCAAGAAAAAGTAATTATTCTTAAAGTCAGATTGCAAGTGAATTGAGTCAAATGTTATTGTTGTTGGACAAAGGTCAAGTGGTTAAGATAGGCATCATAACCGGGAACTAAACAGGCCTTGATATTAACTCCATATTTTTTCTGGCCCAATATTTTTACATTCCAGAATTCTCAATTTGTTGTGCCCCCAATAATCGTAAATTTCAGAACATATTTTTATGCCTTCAGGGTTACCGAGCAATATATAACTGGTTTGGTCATTAAGGGTTTACAGCAAAGCAGTTTTGGCCTGCTTTGTCGCAGCCACAGTAATATGAGGATCAGTCCCAATGGTTTAAGGAGACTTGAACCATGTCATCGTCATGGCGATGCTCCAGCTTTAGCACTCAGTCACACAGCTGGACAAATATCAATTATTACAACAAGATATTCCTCAATTGTTCAGTGCCATCATTGAAAGAGCCTATTTTACTTTAGTTAGGATAGATCTAAGATTATTATAAGTTGAATGTAATACCGTTTTTTTGTTTCTTCCATCAGATGCAAGGTTTAAAAGAACAAACCATTATATTTGTGGGTCATTCCATAGGAGGTGCAGTTGCAGCTCTGGCCACTCTCTGGTTTCTAGAAAAGCGGTTGAGAAACTCCAATTCCTTTTGCATTACCTTTGGTGCTCCTTTGTTTGGAAATGCCACAATTCTGGAGGCAATTGGGCGCGAGGATTGGTTGGGAAGATTTTGTCATGTTGTCTGCAAGTATGATATTGTTCCTCGGATGAACCTTGCACCATACGAATCAATTGCCAAGCCTTTGGACGCAATTGTACCTCACTGGTGGAGCAAAATGGGCATTGATTGTGCTGCTGTATCACATTTTTCTATCTCAGAAGCTTGCATGACTCTTGTTAACAATGTCCTGAAGTGCACATCTACAATAGCGAACAAGTACCCTGGACAATCTGGTGTTAGAAGCCCTTTTGTACCCATCGGTACTTACATGTTCTGTTCAACCCATGGTGCAGCTTGTTTTGAGGACTCCGAGGCTGTCCTTAAGTTGCTGCATTTCAGTGTGCAAAGCCAAGATGGAATACCATTCGATCAAATTGCAGGCATCTGTATTTCAGAGCACACAGATTATGGCCATATGCTGGAAGGTATCGGTGAATCCTCGCTAAATGCAAGACAGTTTGCAAACTTTTCCTCAAACTCTTCCTTTGAGATGGGAATAACCTTGGAATTGGAAGCAATCGTTGTTGGAGATCAGGTAATCTCATTGATTGTGCTTTAATTTTTGTTTGTATCATTGTTGCATTATTCGTGCACTGAAATCATAGAATACTTGTTTGTATCATTGTTGCATTATTCGTGCACTGAAATCAGGTCAATGTATAATATACAAAAAATGTTGTTTTCTTTTTAACATTTCGGTGAAGTAATTCTTTTCCTCCGGATTTAGTTTCGCACGCCAAAGTTCAGCCTATTCTTTGTAAGCTCGTTTAGTTAGTGAGATTTTGCAAAAATGAAATAGAATTCAACTTGTTAGTCATATAAAATAGACAAACAATATATAAAATATGAGAAATGAAAAATAAATCTTTTACTATTAGGTTCAGGCTGCATCAGTGCATTGTAGGGTTTAGATTAAGGCAGGCAGGAGAGAGGAAATGAGGTACCAAGAGCGGGGAGTAAGCGCAGAGCCTACCTCCCCTGAAATCTCAAAGGTAATTCCACTGATTTATCCCAGATTAGAAGGGTCGTTTCTCAGCGATTTGGTATACTCTTCAACTTAAACCATCGGATTCATGTTCTAAAGTTTAATAGCCTTCCATCGGCTCCAAGCCATGCTCTGAATGCTTGCACTGAATAAGTGTGGGCTGTGTTTAATCCACAATGTATCACCAAATTCAAAATTAAAATGGATCAACAGCTTGTAAATACGATTAAGTAGAAGTGGGCTACCGTCCCAACCGCTGGTGAACTTCATTTTTTTAGAAAGGGTTCAAAAACCCAAAAGCAGAGATACTAAGGTGAAACAAATCAAATACACAAAGGCCCAGGTCTACGCCTTTGGCAGCTTCATTACACCTCAACACCTATCAAGATCTTTTGGAATACATTTATTAGTTGTTCCATTTTACCATCGGTTTCTATAGCTCTTGTAGCTTTTTGCTTCTCTGAATTCTTTCCTCTTAAAGTTGTTTCCTTGGTTTTGACACCGAGATTAATGGGTTTTGATTTTTATGCAGGACAATCATGCATTTTTTGCACTAAAAAAAGCTGGAGAGGCGAAAAATGAGCAAGAAATGAACACTGAGAAACTCAATGAGGAGTTGAGCAAGAACCAAAGTCATATGGCAGAGGTGGAATGGTATAAAACGAGTTGTAAGGACAAAAATACTGGCTATTATGATGCTTTCCAACAGCATTATGATAAGAAAGATTTCCATGTAAATTTGGCCAGAACAAGGTTGGGAGATTTCTGGGATGAGATTGTTGACATGGAAGAGAGGCATGTGTTGCCCAGTGACTTTCGAAGCAGAAATAAATGGATCAATGCTGGCACTGCATATAGAAGACTTGTAGAGCCTTTGGACATCGCACACCACTATCGTATACTGAAGGAAAGCAAGAGCTACCTTTCAGATGGGGTCCGACCGCATCGTCACATAGTTCTGGAGAAATGGATGAAAGAGAAAGAGCAAACTCGCACTGGTAGAGGGAAAAAGGGCCGCACAAATTTTGCATCCTTAACTGAGGACACAGTATTTTGGGCTCGTTTAGAACAGGCTTGCAAGGCCTCGGTAAGTCCCCACCAAGAGGAGTTCGAAACATATGCTGGGAGTATGATCAGAGATAAGAGTATTTCAGTTGAGGTATTTTTGGAGGAGAGTAGCTTCATGAAATGGTGGGAGCAATACAGTCAAATTCAACTGAAATCCCCACAGTGGAGATCAAGCTCTCCCTTATTCGACTTCATGGCAAATCAGAGTTGGAAGCAGAAAGCTTAGGAGGAGGGTTTTTGTGCAGTATATTTGATAAACTTTTGGTTGAAGTGCCCACTCAAAAACAATTTTATAGTAGTAATCCTCCAAGAGATCATCCAGCATAGCTAATTAGTATTAGTTAATTGCTAGTATATAAAGCATCAGTTTTCTTATATTCAGTTTCAGTTTGTTTGGCAGGACACTAGTAACTTTTGCTCTAAAATGACGTTCCTCAAATGCTTATTTTTAGGTATAACATTCCTATCACATTTTTGGATTATTATTATTATGTTTTTTGGATTTGATGTATTGTTGGCATTTCTTTCTTTCTTTTTGGGTATACTTAACATTTGATATAATGGATTGGATAAATAGGTTTTTTAATATACGTGAAGTTTCAAAGGACTTTTTAAAGGTAATTATGTGTTAATAGGAATATATTTTATGTTAGGAATAAAACTTGTACATATTGCAAACACACAAAAGTTAAATTATAGAGTGATAAGTGACAAATTTTTAAGTTAAGTTTGACTCTTTTTTTGATTTCTACCTATATTTATCTATTCATATTTTTACCATTTTTTATACATTCGTTCTTATCATACATCTATTTGTAATTATTTTGACATATTCAATTGGGTCATATTCTAAGCTAGTTATGATTGACCCTAGAATTAATTTTTTAAATTTAAAATTATTGATTTCTACCCTTTCTCACCAATTGTGACTTGACTTGGCACTTGCTTGTGTGACTAAACTTTATTATGTCTTCCTATTTCCATAGCATCAATACCACATAAGAATAGAAATCCATGTGTATACATATAGATCTCATCATGACAAGTCTTGTATCTAATAAAAATTTTAAGTGTCAGAGTACAATGATGCTAATACAAAATGGCTACTAATGAGCCCCAAAATGCATTAGCATCTCTCTCCAAATCATTATATCCAATTGATAGGTGTGGCTCCTAGAACTCTTATCTCAACATCAAATCAATTAGCTCGCCTTGTAGATTGGGAGGATATTGCTCCCTAAACATCAATATCAATGCATCAACCTATAATGAATCAAACACTATGTTACCTAATCCTAAAGAAATCCTAATCAACTAGTTAATCTTGCTACAATGATCACTTCAATCAATTGTTCAGTTACGCTTATTGGTTGTGTATTTTCATCAAATGTGCAACTTCTTATCATTTGCTCAACTTCTTCTTAGAAGTGCAGTTTCCTAGCATTTTGGGCAGTTTCATCAATTTGTGCAACATTTGTATCTAGCTTTTCCTTGAGACTTATCGAGAGATTGTTTGTTTTTATAAAAAAATTCTACCCAATCTCTCAAGGGGGCTACCATCTTCCTTACAAGGACAAATTGGGGCATGTATCAATTAATTTGTTTTTCTTTGAAACAATGTGACAAAGTAAATTGTCTCAAAGAGAGACAAAATATAGACATTTAATTTTGTCCTTAATGAAATATATATTATTTCATTATTATGTCCTCTATTAATTAATGAAATGTTTTTATTTATTTATTTAATTCATATTTTCCCTTTTTTGTAATGTACCAAATGCAAGTTAGTCATATAAATACTCTATGCTATGATACTTAACCTTCACCTGCACCCATCACTCAGCCTTCGGTACCCTTTGACACTCACCCTTTGGCACCTTACGATACTTGTCACCCTTTAAAGGAATTGCCTCAAGAATGGAGGGTGGAGATTAAGAGGCAAAAGAATGAGTGTCTAAGATGAAGAGACAAAATGAGATGCAAGGAGATGCAATATTAGGTAGAGATGAGTGGTGAGGATTAAGAGACAAAAGGGAAATGTTATGTAGAATAAGATAAAATATCAACTTGAAAGCATAAATCCCCTTTAATTGCTAATTCATCATGATTAAGTATGTGCACACATGTGAATGTGTTCTTTCACTAAAAGTGTAGGAACTTTATATTAAAAGAAATGTTATAGAAATTAATTAAATATGCAAGCTCTAGAAATTAGACCATAGTATAAGCTTGATATAAGATTTTTGATTTAATTATGCAAATGAGATTTTAAGGGTTACTCTGCACAATTATGTCTAGTAAAGATGCAATTTGATCAAAAAGGAGGTTCAAGTTCTACTAGACCAATTTTAGGTGATTACAGGTTCTCCTTCTTGTCACTTTTATCATTCCTATCATTATCAGGACACCTAGATACAATGTGACCAATCTTGTTGTAGTTAAAATATTTTAGAGGCAGTTTACCTTTATACTTTTATTTTCCTCTCTGTAGCCTCTTTGCTAGTAGTGTCTCCAACTCTTCTTGTTCTTTTTATTCACTTATGATTTTGTCAGAGTCACTTCCACAAAAACTATTGTGATTCTCTCTTTCTCTTCTTGAACTACCAATGCCTAAAGATGATTTAATAGTTGTTTCAATATTTGGTACATACTGTTATCATAATTACTAAGCTCAAATGCAATTAGCTTACCTATCAAAGAATCAAGTGTAATAATGTTATTAGGTATGGATCTCAATTCCTAAATAGAAGATAATTGAATATCATATTTAAGTAAAAGAGTTCTCAAAATTTTTCTTACCACATCTCCTCCAGTTAGTGTTCCACCAACACCTTTGATAGCACTAACAACTTCCTTGATTTTGAAACTATATTGCGCAATGTTCTCTTCATCTTTCATTCTCATCTCATCAAATTTTCCTCTTAGACTATCAACCCTTATTTTTTTTACATGCAGATCACGTCCATAAATAAGTGCAAGCTTATCCCACATCTCTTTTGTAGGAATGCAGTCCTTAATGTCATTGAAATCAACATTGGTCAAGGAGGAAGTAATTTCAATCATTACTGAGTTTTGTTCCTTCTTTTCTCTCATTTATTCAAGCTTCATAGATCCAAGAGGCGGTGGAGTGTAGTCATTGTCCAAATAGTTGAGTGAAGGTTCTCTAATTCCAAATAGGTATAACCTCATCCTTCTTTTTCATGTACAGAAAATTTCTTTTTTCAGCTTAGGTAATTCTCCCCTATACATCTTCAGATCTTTTACTCAAGTCTTTCAAATGTATCCCTTTAGAGTACGTAGCTTTGATACCAATTGTTAGATTATGGAAAGGGGGGATTAAATCAGTAATCCTTAATTCTTTGTACCTTAAAAACTTTCTTTGATTCAACTTGGTGTCATCTCAGTTAGACTTACTTCAATATTAACCAATAATAGTAAATTAACTTGATCAATTAGCAATAATATTCACAATAAAAATTCAACACATATAACACCAGTATTTAATGTGGAAACCCAATTTGGGAAAATCATTGTGGGAATTATCACCCACTAAAGAAATACTCTTATGAAGTATGCTCATTTAAAATCCAATCTCGTTAAGCATTACAATACACATTGTTAAATGTGACCCTATTAGGGGATTTGCCTCAGATCTTTTAGGATCTTCATCCTATTAGGAGTGGCCTGGTTAAAGGTCTCCAAACACTCTTTTAGAATGTTACCTCTTGCAAGGATTTACAATAAGACTGTTAGATCCACTTGGTTAAGATATTTTTCTATTATAAATATTAATAAGAAACAATGAATAAATTGACTTATAAATCTGCAACTATCTCTTGCATAATCAGGTCCCTTGTGCGTTCTTTATTTTCACTTCAATCCTTCACTTTCCACTGGCTTCAACACTTCATCAATCTCATCTTTCTGACTCAGAATTCAACATTTCCCTTCTTCACTGTATCAATCGATAATTCATCAACCTTTCAACTTGCCAGCCTTTTCTTCATACAATTTCATTCTTTATATAGACTTTGTTTTGCCTCTTAATCTCCTTTATTACATTCTCCTTTGATTAATCTTATTCATTTGATCATCCTCACAAACTAATTCAATGAATTTAGATCTTGGTAAAACATTTTATCGGCACATAAGAACTTGAACTTTCTTGGAACTTGTACCTTCTCTTTTTGCCGCTTAGATCTATACCATAAATCATCACCTTGAATTTTCTTAATCGAAGATCTTATTAATTAACTCTTCCTCATCATTATAATCTTCCAGCTCATCATTAAGTGTCATTTTGATCCTTGTATTTAATTATTGTTCATTGCTCGGTGGTTAACTCTTTTTCCTCAACTGAATTTTGGTTAACTTCTCTCGGTAACTGTAACCTTATACTCGATGTCTTGACTTCCTTTCTCTTTACCAAAACTTACTTTCCTTTTACCAAATGAATTTTTCCTACTCAGTAACCAAACTGTTTTGCTTACCAACTTGACTAATCTTCTTTACCGACTTGATATAATCACATGTTTGGTAGAAAACAATTATATCATCATAACCTTAACATTTTATGATTTGTATCAATTGCCCAACTCAGTTCGTCGACATCACAATATTTCACTTCTTAATAACTCATTCAAACTTATATCATACTCTAAATGATATGGAAACTCAATATAAATTAGAAATCAATTGCTTGACATTAATCACAAGATAATAAATGATCTAATCTTTCTACTATAATGTATACCTCCGATCTTAGTCGCTCTTCATCATCATCACCACCAGTTATAGTAACATGAGGATCTCTACAGATAATTTCCCAATTGTCTTCCAAGGTGCTACCATCCAAAATCATTCTCCTCTTAACATATACCATGATATTATTTTCCTACTTAAACCATTCTCAAATGAAATTGAAGATATTTCTTTGTTTCAAGGCATAGTGTTACCTGCAATAGATATCAACATCACTCTTCTTCTAATGGCCTTCTCTTTAGATCAAGATTGCTTTCCTACAGAGCTCAAACCTTTCCTAAGATTTTCAATAATATCATTTTTCATGTCATAATTTTTTCTATTTTTTGATACATTGTGTTCATATGCAAAAAGTTTAATGGCTCTTGCAACTTTTTTTTTTTGTATAAGTACAATTGAAAGAAACTAGGCTTGTTCAAGTATTTCAAGATTATCAAATTTAACCATTATTTCCTTTTCTATCTTATTCATTGACCTCTTCTTAGAGAGGCTTAAGGGTTGAACATCAAAAAGTGATCTTGATTTCTCCACATCCATTCTAAGTAAATGATCTAGGTTTATATAATTAATTACTCTCTTTAGAGTTTGAGGTAGATTTATATGTTCATCCATACCAGTAGGAGCAAGTGATTTTGACCCTTCTCCAACATCCATTGCTTGAGCTTCCATAGGGAGTGATCCTAACCCTTCTCTAGCATACATTTCATCAACTTGGGTTGACCCTCCTTCCTGAGCTTCTTGTTCCTCTTGTACTTCTTGATTGTGAGCTATATGAACAAAAACAAATCAAATTAGAATAAATTAGAGAAAGCTAAAAATAGAGACATAAAAATCAGGTATTAAAATTAGAGATGCATACCTTCTTTAGTTTTATAATAATATGCAAATGAAGCTTCACAATTTTTTTGTTCTCTACTAGGTGACCTATTTCTTGCAAATTTACTTTGCCTTCTGTTCTTGCTTCCCAAATCTGTTCTTCAAAAAATTACCTTTAAAAAAATTACTAGAGATTAAAAAAAAAAATGAATTACTTTGCATTTATTTCTATAAAAAAAAAAAACAAACTTATTTTTGTTTCAAAATTGACAGCTATAGAACCACTAAATGGACCTATCATGAAATCCAGGAGCTTAAATACAGGGTGGGCAGATTGGAGAGGGAAAATTGCAGCAATAAGAATAGGAATACTGAGGAGGAGAAGGATATGGAAAACAAAGTGGAGGAAGTGAAGAGGAGAGTTCAGAGCATGGAGGGCACCTAAAAATTGCAAAGCAAAGCTACAATATTCTTAAGGCTTATAATGACAACATAAAGGTGCTGATTAACAAAATTGAGGAACACAAGGGCAACAAGGAGGATGACCAGTCTCCAAAAAGCGGCAAAGATAAGTCGCATGAGGAAGGACCGAGGAAGAGAACCAGATCAAGCACTATGAAAAAGGACACTCAGGAACCTGATAAAGATCTCTCAGACCTTAAGGAGGCGGTTGGAAGGGTGTCAGAACTAGAGATTCGTGCTGCAGAGATTCTCGGAGAAATTGCCTGAGCTGTTCTCTTGGCTTTGGGCCTTACCTGGTTTTTTGTTCTGCTTCCTTGGTTATTTTTTCTGGTTTTATCTTGCTTTCTAGTGGGGGGCTGTTGTTTAGCGTATGGCTTTTATGTTGTTGCTACTTTAATCACTATATCTATTTTATACTTTTAGTTTTGTAAGGGTTCTAGGGCCCCATCAAAACCTATTTTCCATAATTGAAAAACAGTCGCGACCAAAAAAACAAAACTGATCAACTTAGTTCAGACGAACATGGTTGGGTAAAAATCTAGCAATGTCATTCTCGTCATACTTTTGGTAGGGGGTTTTCGCACGAAGGCCCTTAACCCCCTTTTTATGAAAAAGGGTGTTTGAGCAAAGGCCCCAAATTTGGAATTTTTTTAATCCAGACCAACAAAATTCTGCAAATTTCTTCCCTTTTGAGGTCTCAATTAAGGACAAAATATGACAATCTTCTAAAACAAAAAATGTCAGATAATGCTACTCAAAATGAGCTTTACAATGACTATGATTTTAATATTTATTGATTTTATTGTGACTTTCTATTTTTAGTTTAATTAAACATAGGTTGTCTAGCCATTTAGCAACTTCTCTCTTTGACGCTTCTGGAAAAATAGTAACTTAATTCTAGAAAAAAATACAAAAAATATCTAGGAAATAGGTATTTATGTTACCTTTCCAGTAAAAAATTAAAAAATGAATTTCAATATATACAGATAAAGTTAGAGTGATCAAAAGGAACTTATGTCTAAATTACAGTTAATGCTAATTCATAACTTAATAAACTATAAACTATTCAACCAAATTCAACAAAACTTGTTGGATCCTCTAGATATTGGTGTTACAAACCTAACCTTGAAATAATTATATTGTTATCATTTTTGAAAAAAAAGCTATGCTGATCCGAGTGAATGTCACTCCTTAAAAATGTTGATTTTTCATACGAACTATTTTTCAAATGAGAAGGAAAAATTGATACAAATCAATTCTAAAATTATATGTATGTATGTATGTATGTGTATATATAAACTAGAAACAAAATGTTAAAAATCACTAGTTTACATCATCTTTAAATTTTTAATGGTTTTGTAGTAATATGTGTTTGAAAGTGAAGCTTTTTTAGAATACTTGTCTCAGTGTCAAAGTTGGCCAAAAACTGGGACATAGTATTGTGAGACCACATGTTCTATATACAACATCCATGAGATGCCAAAAGGAATATGATAAGAAACCAGACTTGAGATAGAATATTTTCTTACCCATAATGACAAATCAATCTTTATATATCCCCCATTTGCAACCAAAATGTGTAGTGACTTCTCAAGCCTTTGAGTTCCATGCTTGGAAATAAGGGTAAAAGATAAAGATGCATGAGAGAAGGGAATGATCTCCCAAGAAGATGAGATGGGGGTAGTATTTCTTAAGACCGTCAATGTGGGATAACATAAATCTATACTAGCAGCCTCTTCGAGACAAACTGTGGAAGAATATAACTCTATATTAGCAACCTCTTTATGACATTTTGAACCCTTGAAGCCATGTTTAGGAGGACTAAGTTTCTCTTGGAAAGGGACTTTCTCAATGAAGCACAAGAAAACTAGGGAGAGAGTGCACAACTCTGCTTGCGATGATAAGTCTTCAGAAACTGAGATAATTTGATCCATATTATCTTGAAATTAAGAAGAGAAATGACACAACAAATTTATGTTCACGTGGACTTTGATTGTGTCATCCATAAGTAGCTTTTGTTTCTACAACCCATATAGAGTAGAAACTAGAAGCTCCCTAGGACATTGTTTTTCTAGATCCAAGAGAGCACAAAATCTAATGGGCAAATGTGGTTGCTCAAAAGATAAGATTAGGTCATGTTTTAGAAAGATACCTACTTGGTTTGTCATCATTTCAACCACCTCCAAATCTCTAAGTTGTAGGGGAGATGAAGGTAGTGAAAACCATGATGGGGCGAACCTAATACTATTAGTAGAAGGATCAAAATATAGAGTCCAACATTGAGAATGAGGGGAAAAGCTCGCTATAAACTAGGCTTTGTGGCTATGAACCAGAGTGGGCTATCTATCTTGTTTGAAAAAACCACAATGAAAATTCCCAAACCATTATCTACATAGAAAACTTCATTCACATTCGACCAAGAAGCATAACACCATTCAAGAAGATTTGAGATAGGGGGGCCCAACTCCAAAACTTACATATTAGTGCTCTGTCTGAGAGCTCTAAAACTTGGGGCTAAAGGAGGTATTTCGATAATGTTAATCTCAAACTACCATCATCAATAACTCGCCCAATATTTTGAGTAAATGATGCTTCCTAGTTTTCTTCCTGGAAGTTTTTTTAAAAGGCGAGCAACCATCAATCATCTTAACATCGTTAGAGAGAGGAATAATACCTTTAAAGTCTTTAGCAGGAGACACTTGTCATGAAAAAACCCTTAGAGATTTCCTAGCCCTAGGGATTTGAGGGGCCCCCAACTTAAGTGGAATGTTATTTGGACAAGATGGAAATACACGTCGTGCACATGGGAAGGAAGGAAGGGCACCCAACAAACCTAGTGTAGAAGAAACATGAAGAAAACCCTCTGAAGAAGACATCCACTCGACATGATTTTCGGAAAGCCCCAATGCCTCTTTCAATTTGCACACATCGACCCATTTCATTTTTTGAAACACCCATTGAGGTATCCAAGTCGTAGATTTAAGCCCTTTGACGGGATGTTGAGCCTCTAAACTCCCTTTGAACTTGGACTAATGCTACAAATCACCTTGGAAATCACGAGAACTGTCTTGGAATGATTAAGTTTTGCAAAAATTCCCATTAAGGGACCTCTCCACCACTCTCGAACTATTGTTTTTCTATAAACACTATTATCTAAATTTAATGTTATATATTAATTAAAAAAAACAGTCATCTAAGTCATATTGATCTTGGACAAAGAAAATCTAATCACTTTAATTATATTTCTAAATTTATACTTATTAAAACCTTTTTCTCGATGTCTATTTACAATAGAAAAAAATAGTATAAAATGCTTAAAGACAATAGGTTTCCATAATCTATATTGATTGAATTTGAGAATTCTTAAATTTGACTGCTTGTAAGTTTTTTCTATCAACCTTTCCCATCATACTCTCTGATTCATCATCAAAATAATGAGCTCCTTTGCATAAAATATGATTCAAAATAAATACACACTCAAATCCATAATTTCTCAAATCCAACCAGAATTCAATATAAATAATATCTATATTATAAACTGTTCTCATTTCTTTGCTCAGATACAAAGAAATCAGATTTAAAATGCCAGCAGTTCTATTAGGACATAAACAAATTTAAACAACTTCAGAAGCGTAAGTGGAGTTTGTGAAAATTTCCAAAACGACTGTAACAAACTTATCTAGATTGGAAAGAAAACCAACATATTAAGCAGGGCGAAGAAAACATAGAAATTGACAAGTTCAAAACAAAATAGAACTATGAAAAATCTTCTTCGATGGAGATAAATGCCGCTCCTAAATTCCCACAGCCTTCCAACCCTCAGTGGTCATGAAGTTAAACAGAGGAGAGCTTGACTGCCACTGCTGGGATTGATATCGAAGATCTCTGTACTGTCGCCACCATTTCATGAAGCTACTCCCCTCCAAGAAAACCTCATCAGAAATACTGCGATTCTGGATCATAGTCCACACATAATCTTCCAACTTCTCAAGGCTTTCTTCCACTTGGGCATTCATCATTTGATGTTTAACAGCTTTTAGGGCTTCTTCTACATGAGCCCAAAAGCAGGAGTCGTCAGTTAAGGATGCAAACTTTGTGCGGGCCTTTTTTACTCTATTTCCGCGGGTTCGGTCTTTCTCTTTCATCCATTTCTCAAGTACCTCGTGGCGGTGGTGCCTAACCCCTGCTGACAGATAGTTTCCCCTGTTCCCATGTCTGCTTTCAATTTGATAGTAAGTTGCAATGTCAAGAGGTTCCACAAGTTTCCTATATGCATTGCCAGCATTAATCCATTTGTTCTGGGACTGGAAGTCGCTGGGCAATTGGTGCTTCTCCACCATCTCTATTATATCATCCCAAAATAATTCCAACTTTGCTCTAAATAAATTTGCATCAATATCTCTTTGGTCTTCGTCTTTGAAACAATCATAGTAGCCCCGGTCTCTACAACGCAATTTATACCATTCAATTGATGCCATATAACTTTGATTCGTGCTCAAATCAAAATTTAGCCTATCAATGTTCATGTCTTGCTCCTTTTTAATGTCCCCGGCTTTCCTGAGGGCATCAAGTGCTTCAGCGTTCTGCTTAAAAATCAGAGTAAATCAGTTTCGATGTCTATGCAAACTACTACATCTAACCAAATAAATGGCAAGTGGAAATAAGTAATAAATGGGGTTCAACGAAAAACATCTCCAGTTCAAATATATGTAGCATAAACCTATAGCACAATCAAACACACCCAACATTTGTTAGATGCCAACAGTGAAAGCTAACAGACGAAAGTATTATATCAGTGAATTCAGGGAATGGGAACTCTTTCCATTGCCCATACTAGCTCATGACGAAATTTCCGCTTAGATATCTAGAGTCAGCCTTAGTCTAAAATTGAAATATGGTAGAAAAATATTTGTTTTATTTACTGTATTTTCTATATTTTCACAGTTCATAAGATGATTTTTGCATTACAGTTTAAATTATATATTATAATGAAAGATCATTGGCCTATTAGTGAAGTCGTTTGATTGTGAAAGAGTTCATCTAAAAGTCAAGGATTGAGGGGTCTTGTTAAGTGCAAGGTTCAAACACAATAAAAGATGAGGTGTTCCAAACAACTTTGACAGAACAAATATCCTTAGTCTCTGGTTTTTCACTGAAGAGGTTTTAGCCTAAAGCTTCCTTCTTCATGTAGCAGGCAGCTAGAAAATTCTATCCCTAAACAGCTTTGATGAAATGAATACACTTCAGTCTTTACATCTCATCTGAAGAAGTTTAAGCCTAAGATATGCTCCCAGATCAAGTATTTATATGCTTCTATGAATCGAATATTAAACTTTCTCTAAAAAAGGAAAGAAAACCTCATGATAATTCTTCACGAGCTAATAAAATAATAATTATTAAAAACATATTAAATCATTTATATTAACCCTCACACAATCAAAACTAAAAACAACAACAAGAAACATCATATCTACCACTCTTTTTTCACTTTTTCTTTCGTATACACCTTCCCCATTTCTGTCTATAAATATAAATTTCCAATGTGCAGAAATTAAAAAACTTGTAACTGGATAAACTAAAGCAAGAGAAGACAAGAAATAAATTAATTATAAAGAACTTTTTAAAAATAAATAAATAATTGAAATGATTCTGACCAAAATTCAGATAAAGATAAATTAAACTATTTGACTTTGTTAGAATGGATATCTTTCAGTTTTTCAGTTTTTACCTTAAGAGCTTTGAGCCTAAAACTTGTCTTCCTCTATTAGATAACTGAACAATTCTATTCTTTATTGACTCTGAACTCAAGAAGTTTCAAATTATACTTGTACTCTTTTAGATATAAAACCTCTCCCCAAAAATGCCATAAAAGATATTTATACAAGCATATTTAATTATTTTAAATTTATTAAATAATTATTATAGACTATGTTAACATATATCTCCAAAGTGCAATAATAGATGGCCAAATTGTCAGGATCGATCCTAATTTAAAAGCACATATACAATCGAAATCAAAAACAGCAACAAGAAACATCATATCTATCACTCTTTCTAACTTTTTAATTCCCCTGTTTTTCTGACTAAAAATGTAAATTTTCATGTTGGGATGTAGAAATCCCAGAAATTTAAAAACTTGGAACGACTAGGTAAAATTTACTCACAAAGAAATTTATTTAAAAAGTAAACAAATACGATTAGTCTGACTACGATTCATACAAAAAGATAAATTGAAGCAATCAGACTACCTGGACCCCAATGCCAATGGCTCCCAATGACTCAGAAACAAAGTTTGAAATTTCCCATGAGTTCTGTAAGTTTTCAACCATATCTCTCAACAAATTGCCATAACCTGTATGCCCTGAAACACAGGCGCCTAAAACTTGATCATAAGTTAATCCTTGGCTGCTTTGCATACTGTAATGCAGTATCTTCAGTGCAGCTTCAGAGTCATCAATACAAGCCGCACGGTTGATTGAACAGAACATATAAGTACCAGAGGGTCTATACAGACTTCCTGGAGAACCTATAGACTGCAATACATTGTTAACAAGAGTCCGATCCAGACGATCCGATCCAGCCCCTAAATGAGGCGCAATTGCATTGAGAGTCTCGGCAATTAATTGAAAAGGTGCAAGGAGCATCCGAGGAACAATATCATGTTGGGATACCACATGACAAAACCTTCCACACCAATCCTGGCGAACAATCGCCTCCCCAAATCTAACATCTCCCACTAAAGGAGAGCCAAATGTAATACAGAAAGGAGAAGTGCTTCTCACCCCCTTTCCCAAAAACCAAAGAGTAGCTAGGGTTGCAACTGCACCTGCTATGGACTGGCCCACAAATACAATGGCGTGTTCCTGTAGATCACGCACCTGATGCAGCAAATATATAAACAACATTAATTAATATATGTGAACTTAGATCTCTATCACATAAGGCAAAAATGGATTCTTCTTGAATGGCTCTAAATAATTGATGAAGAAGTTGTTATGGATATTGGTTTACCTGGGCTTGCAGATCTGTGTTCTCCAGAATATATTGAAAGCGGTTGAAAGCCCCTTTGTGAACCAGGGCGGGCTGGTCATCATCACCCTTGAGGCTGGGAGAGGAGACAAAGTCTGCGCTCTGGATATTGCAATCTTCATATTTGCCATCTCTGACTTCCATATAAAGTGAAGAAAAACACAAATACGCCACACCTTCATGTCTATTCAGAAGAAAAGGGTCTCTGTTTTCTCTATTAACGGCACATATCTCATTCCAAGACTGTTCAAGGATTCCAGAGGAAGCAAGAAAACTTGCAGTCTCCAGAGAAACAGTGAACCTAGGAGTAGAACAACAATTCTACAGATCAGCACAATGAGGGTACCAGAAAATAAATTCTTCAGGCATTAAGCACTTGAATTCTGACAAAGAAAATTCAACAACTGTATGAATCAAATGACTTTCTGATAAACCCACGTAATTTTTTTCTGTAAAGCTAAAATAATCAGTCATGACAACTAGTTTTGTAAGGTCTGTCAATCACTCTACAATATTAAGAACAGAAACAAATGTTTAACACAAGAAATGTCTGTAAACTCAAATAAGTATTGAGGAGAACATGCTTACTGAGGTACACTGCATTCGACCATAGTTTTAACCCCTGCTGCTTGCGTTGCTTCAGATATGTGAGCATGGGCTTCGAGTAAAAATGCCCAATTTATAGATCAAAGTGCTGCTTCTTGCAAGGAGGTTAAGTCAACACAATGCAGGAAAAACTGTGGAAAGAGAAGTCTTTCAGGAAACGTGCCACTTCAGACTTTTCAGGACTCAGCAATATCGAAGTGAGTTTAAAAATATTAGCTATCATCATGATAATATGAATCAAAGAACACCAACAGAAATTGCTAAGCCAATAAAAAGTAACTAAATTTATTATCTTTCATCATAATTAAACTTTAGATCAATATTAATAGACCCTTAATCTTTCATATGCAGAATATAATGAAAAGAATAATCTATCTTTATCAATAAAGATGTTATGATTCTATGCTATTGCAACTTTGAAACCAATGCTGCTCATCCATTTGTAATTTCCTGGAACCTGCCTTCTGTACTATTTTTTGTACAGAAGGACCAGCCGAGAGAGTCTCTATTGGAGTGTCATATCATTTGGACTTGCCCTAGAGCTGCCTTCTCTGTCGCCTTGCTTGGAATTTCCACATTGGTCGGTGTTTAGTCTTTAACCATCTTCAAGGATAATACTTTTTACATTGGTGTGGGTTGCCTCGTTATTATATTTATAATATTTATAATTTTAATTATTGTTTATCATTTATCCAATTATTAGTTCCTCCCTATGGCAATTTGGCCAATCACACTTCGAGAACTTTTGAAGTATATTTCTTTCTTTTAAAGTTTGATAATTTTGACATAAAAATTTCAAATAATACCATTTCTTTAATTTTCTATTCTCTCACACTAATAAAGGTAGGGAGAAAAAATAAATTGTAAAATTTTAAGTACAAAGAAATTAAAAAATCTATTATGGAAATTAAAAATCTATTTTGGACATTCAGTACCGCATACTGTAAAACCTTTCCGAAGGCTGCCCTAGTTCTCTCAACAAGTGACGGCTAGGGTTCCTCTAGGAGGTTTGACAATGGGAGATACTTGGAGATTCCACGTTAGTTTCTACCCTCACTGCCATGATGGTTGTTTACTATTACTCGCAGAAGCACCTAGTAAATCTTTTTATCCTGCCCCTCTTTACCCTTGGTTCAATTTTTGTGTTGGATTAACATGTGTGTTCAACAATGGCAAGGGTTTTGTTCTAGTATTTTCCTTCATATTCTTTTAATTTTGTGTTCATGGCAACTTAAGGGTTTTTTCTAATGTTTCTTCTTTGTACTATTACTCGTAGAAGCACCTCGTAAATCTTTTTATCCTGGCCCTCTTTACCCTTGACATCAGTTTCTTTGTTGGATTAACATGTCTTTTCAACAATAGTAAGGATTTTTTTCTAGTATTTACCCTTCATATGCTTTTAATTCTGTGTACATGGAAGCTTTAGGGTTTTTTCTAATGTTTCTCCTTTGCACTATTACTCGCAGAAGCACCCTATAAATCTTTTTATCCTGGCCCTGTTTACCCTTTGCATTAGTTTTTATGTTGGATTAACATGTGTTTTCAACAATGATAAAGGTTTTGTTGTAGTATTTTCCTTCATATGCTTTTAGTTCTATTTTCATGGCAGCTTTAGGGATTTTTCTAATGTTTCCCTTACTGAAATTTTAATTCTGTGTTAATGACAATTTTTTTTGTTTTTGTTTTTTTAAAGTACCATTAATGCTTATAAAAATTCATAATCTTGTTCATTTTGCAGTTGCAGGAAAACTGATGAGCCGACAATTATAATGACCGTCTGCCTGGTGATAAATCTGACAATGTGCACATTTTGGGTTGCAAGGAAAGGTCGTGATTTCATCTTTATGGGAACCCATTCTCATTTCCTGATTCATGGTGCTTTTGGTTTTCATATTAATTCAAGTACCTTTTCTTTGATGTTATTTTTTTTCTAGTGATGCCTACTGTATTTTTCTTGTGATTCCTCCAATAAAGCCACAACATCAAGCCAAACAAATCTGTTGCTTAAAAAAATTGGATGGAACCCTTTTGTTATACCCTAAGACTGAAATTGCATTCAAGGCTCTTTAAATTCAAGCATCAAAGTACAGAGCCTAACTACTTATAAGAGAATCCAATATTTTATGTCAGGGTGAAAGAGACCAAAGAGGCAAGTCCGTTACCACATATGAAGTTAGTTTTCAAATTTATCGTTAATATAAATAAAAAAATTTAACAATATTGTTCATGTCATGTACTGAACTTGGACATGATTAGTTGTTGATCATGGGGAGAAATTCATGCACAAGCTAGTCGTCCAAGGGCTAGCACAGAAACCCAAGCTATTGATTGGAGGAAAAATGAGGAGAATCATAGCTCCTAATCAACAATAGGTAGACTCAATAATTTCAACACTGGCACCTTGTATTGTTTCTAATTATATAAACATTTTAGCATTGTTTAGGCTTGGATTGAATCCAATGCTTCATGTGTCCATCATTAGGGTATACTTCTCATCACCAATCTTAATAAAATAATTTGTTACTACCCAAATTAGACTAAATAAGTATACCCAAGCTCATTAATGGTGGCCTCACCTGCTAGTTAACCATGCTAATAATAAAAATTGCCCTTGGATTAAAATAGATAATCAATTTTGTTTTAGATTAGTGTTATGGTACAACAAAGAGTTAAGACTACGAAAAAAAACTTGGAAGAAAAATGCAACCTTAAACTAGGGAACAATGATATAAAAAGTAATTATATCATTTTAAACCTTTTTGTATACGACTAAAATTTCCCATCGTAAACATTAGAAACTCTAATTTTGTTAATTTTTTTTCCAAGAGTTCATATCTAATATTATAAATGACATCTCTTTGAGGAATCTATGAAATATTTCAGGTTCTTTGCCTATGATTCCACCATTTTCAGACATCTATGATTCCTTATATTACATGCATGTCTACCAGAGTATTTCCACGTATAACATTTGAAAAATATTGCCTTACAACTATGCTTTGATGGATGAAAAACACCCTATTCCGAGCCTCCATTTGGGTACAGGTAGGAAGGATGCTGACAAAGAGTTTGACATTACACCTGCCAATTGCATTTCCTTGAAAGTTTCTAAAGCCTTTTCAACAAATTCATCCTCTTCATATTCTGCATCATTGCATTCCATTGAATGACATCTCTTTGAGGCATTATGTCAAACAGTCCACATGTCTTGTATGTGCTTCCACATTTTGCATACATGTCTATGTTTTCCAATAGCTGAAGCCTATCTTATGTACTTCTTAAACTTACTAGTGTGTTATCTAGATTAAAATAATGTCTAGTGGTAGTCAAGGCAGTCATGATTGCATGTTATAATTTTATAATGCTATAATGTTATATACAACAGAAATATGGTTGTGGGTGTTCAAATTTTAAGATGAATAAGCTCCCAAAACAAGAGATAATGGATCTAGAATTTTTGTTGTTGGTTGTGGCATTGAAACACTTTCTCTTCCTCTATCTTCAAAATCTATGCATATTCAAAATATTGTAGCTCTCTTGAAATGAACAAGTCTTTTAACCAGCCATGGCAATATTGGGAACGATCATGTGTCATGTCTATGCTTCGATATTTTATTGTTGCATGCACCATGTGTCTAGCATTCTACAAGGGATTCCATGTGCCTTGTCTATACTACCACATTTTCCATAGATATTGATGGGGGTTGAAATTTTCCTAAAATGGTTTTTTAGTGAATGTACATTATTTTTTTGGTAGTCAATGTATTCCAAGAAGCCACATTTGTTTTAGTATTTTTTCAAAGATTCCATGTGCCCTTTGAGGGCAACGTCTAAATCATAAACTAAAATGCAAATCTTACCAAGGGGACACTTAGTTTTTTTTTCATACTTTTTCAAACTTCTTTTATACATTTTACGTTTTAGTTTACGATTTAACCAATACTCCCTTTGAGTGCTTCCACATTTTGAAAAAAATTTGCATAGTGCAAAGGGAGTATTCTAGCTTTTTTGTTGACACTTTCACCTTAAGAACTAGCTTATTTGTCCGCTCTTTATTTATTCATTATAATAGGCTGCAAAACTTTATGAACCATTCCAATCTAATTCATGGAATTCCCAAAAACAATTTCTAGCTAGCAAAGGGAAGATAAAGATACAATAATATTTGTTATGAAGATGACTCTCTTCTCTGCTATAGGGTTGAAAGTGATAAATATTAGCTCTATAGCTCTATCGAGTAGCCTTGCCGGAACAAAACAACAATTATTCCCAAACCTTATTACCATTTATATGCATTCATTTCTCAATTCATTTTATGTACAACCTGAGTTGGCCTAGTGGTAGAGAACTTGTATTCTTGAAAGAGAGGTCACAAGTTCAAATCCCACAAGGGGGTAGGGTATGTACTCGGTCAAAATAAACACCCTTCCACATAACATAATTTAGATAATTAAAAAAATATATTAAATAATGATTAATTTAAAATGCACTCATCTTCATATTTTATTCTTTTATATTATATTTTTGTTAAGTAACTTGTTTTACCCATGTAATAATACATCAAAATTAAATATTAAGAATTACTTTAACATATACTTGATATGATTTCTAGATTTCTCTTTCTAGATATTTTCTTTAATAGTTTCCCGAAATAGATAAAATATGTTTATTAAAATATTATTATATGTTATATTTTATATAATGTAAATTTAATTTTAAATAATATTATAATTATATTTATCAACAATTTGTGGATGATAATCTGCTCTTTGGTGAAGCCAACATTAAAGAAGCTAGGGCCTTCCTCTCCATCCTTAATAATTATTCTGCAGCCTCAGGTCAACAAATAAATAAGGAAAAATATGAGATTTTCTTCTTTAATATTAGTATAGAGATGGAAAGAGCGATCTCTAGGATTTGTAAGTTCAAAGTAGGCTCCCTCCCTTGTAAGTACTTAGTGTTTTCATTAGACAAAGGTAACAGATCTACCAATCAATGAAACAATGTGCTTAACAATATAGATAAGAAAATAGAATATTGGAAAGGAAGATAGTTAACTAGTGTAGGTAAATCTTTGTTGATCAAGTTGGTTTTATCAGTTATCCTGATCTATCAAATGAATTAATTTACCTGAAGGTATAAAGAAAAAAATAATTTAAAAACTAAGGAATTTTTTATGGCAAGGCTCAGAAGATAAGTCTAGAATGGTCATGATTGCATGGAAATGGATATGTAAAAAGAAAGAGGTTGGTGGACTTAGTATCAATGATATTAAAAAAACATAATATAGCTTTAGGTGCAAAAATAGTGTGGAAAATTATTAAGGATCTAGAATCAAAATGGGTAAAAATTATGAGATTTAAATACCTAGATTGAAGGGAAGAACTCAACATCTACAAACATTTTTCACTCCCTAAAGGTTCTAGAGTATGGAATTTTATCAGTGAATGTAGGGATTTTATTTTGGAAGGCATCACCTAGGATATTAAGGATGGAGGAAAGGCACTGCTATGGGATGACTCATGGGGTGCTTTCCCCCCTTTATGAATAGAGATAATGGATGAAAGAATTATAAACCAAATAATATCTATAAGAGGCAGGTTTGTTAAGGATTATATTGAGTTCCCTTTTGGAGACCCGACTCTGGGTTGGAAATTGAAATCTTTTGATAATGTAGGTCTACACATAGATATTGCCACTAAATTTTTAGAGTCCTTTCTTATGAGATCAATGAATCCTAGAAAAGTAGATGACACTATTATTTGGGCAAATGCTAATAATAGTTAGTATAACTCTAAGGATCTGGGAAATCTATCCTTCAAACAACATTCTCGGTCCCATTAGATTTACCTATTGACTTATGTTGGAATAAGGATCGTATGCCAAATGTATGGATGTTTGCATGGGCTGCTTTACAGAAGAGACTATTGACCACATAATGGTTTAGGGAAATAGGATACCAAGGTCTATCTAGATGACCTCTACGTGAAGTAGAGAGCGAATGTGTTGATCACCTACTTATTAGGTGTAACTTCTCCAATCAATGTTGTAAATGGTTATTAGAAAACTTAAGATGGACTTTTGCACTTCAAGATGACATAGTGGAGGTTTTTTAAAGTTGGCCAAGATTCAAAAGGAAAGATATGTACAGTAAAATATGGAGGATTTCCCCCTCTATGTTAATCTGGGAAATATGGAAGGAAAGAAATCAATATATCTTCAAAGAATCTAAATTAAGTATGGAACAATTCTTGAACAAAGTAGAAGCAAGAATAGTTGAAATGGTCAATTGTAAGAATATGCTTGACAAAATAAATATTATTTTCTCTAGTGAGGATGATGCCATTCGTAACAAGTTTGGTTTAAAGATACCTTCTTTCTTCAGCAACAAGAAAATGGAAAATGAGGATAAACATGCGAAATGCATATGGAAACCTCATGTTTCTGGTTAGTATAAACTTAACTTTGATGGTGCTTCTAGGGGTAATCCTGGTAAGGAAGGAGCTGGTTGTTGTATCCACAACTGGGATGGATCTAGGATCACTAGTAAGTCTACTTCTTTAGGGATAGAATCTAATAACAAAGCATAACTCTTTTCTCTTATAGAAGGCTTGTTATTATGTAAGAGTCTAAACCTAGATAACATAGAAATTGAAGGGGATTCATCTTTGGTTATTAACGTAGTTAGAAATGGTAATACTCCCAATTGGCACCTTAATGGCCTATTAGAAATGGTTATGAAGATACTTACAACATTTAATCACTGTACCTTGAACCATATCTACAAATAAGGAAACAAAGATGCGGATGCCCTAGCTAATGGTGGGGCTAATGGAATATCACAGGAAACCAAAGTCCCAATTCTCTTAGAAGATAAAGCCTAAAAATAGTAGAGTAGAATGATCCTTCTCATTATAATAGAGATTAGATCTTATAAAAATTTTAAGTTTTAGGATCCGATTAGAGAATCTAAAACAATGAGTTGCAATTTGTCATCAAGATTTAGGTGGTTTGGAACATAATATAAGGATGGATTCTGGAAGATCTCATATTATGTCTTCTAAGATAATTATGTCAGTGGATTGATGTATTCTTAATAAAGATTAACAATATCCTATGTTAGAGGTAACTTTCTTACATAGATTAGTCTTATATAATCTTATACCTACTCTGTTCAGACTCTAGTATAATGAACCCAATGTTTAGGTGAAGATCTATTTTAAGAGAAATTTAGAAGACAATATGGGTATATGCACAAAGATGGGGGACCAAAAAGATGCCACTTTTCTTTTTGGTCCCCCATCGACCATAGTGTGTATGCACTAAAGTGCGTGCACCCTATAGGATGCATGCGCTATGGCTTGGGAAATCTAAAGCATAGTGTGTGTGCCCTATAAGGTGTACATGCTTTATAAAAGCACAAAACATAGCATGTGTGCCCTATGTGTGAGATAGATAGATAGATAGATAGAGAGAGAGAGAGAGAGAGAGAGAGAGAGAGAGAGAGAGAGAGAGAGAGAGAGAGAGAGAGAAGGGATATATATTTCAAACATAAATATATAAACACACACACACTCTCTCTCTCTCTCTCTCTCTCTCTCTCTATATATATATATATATATATATATATATATATATATATATATATATATATATATAAACACTATATATATATATATATATAAAAGCATTCTAGTACCATAAAGATATGAAGTTCATACTCAATAGACAAAAGTTCATATATATATATATATATATGAACTTTTGTCTATTGAGTATGAACTTCATATCTTTATGGTACTAGAATGCTTTTATATATATATATATATATATATATATATATATATATATATATATAAACACTATATATATATATATATATAAAAGCATTCTAGTACCATAAAGATATGAAGTTCATACTCAATAGACAAAAGTTCATATATATATATATATATATATATATATATATATATATATATATCTATATATATATATATATCTATATATATATATATATATCTATATATATATATATATATATCTATATATATATATATATCTATATATATATATATATCTATATATATATATATATGAAGATATATA